>JAFIDM010000179.1:11809577-11848043 GCA_023159025.1 Thereuonema tuberculata
TCCTGTGACCTCTGCTTGTAATTTTCCTTTCATATTCTCCTATATCTGTTTTTTTTACTTCTTTTTGCCAATCGTGACAAGGACATTTGCAATAATGCTGAAACAGCCTTGACTCAATACAATTTTAGAAAAAGCCCAACTACATTTTTTTCCTGTTCACAGTACGTCCCTCAACTTATCAATATTTGAACTGTTGCTTCTGGTATCATAATAGCAGAATACTAAAAATTACGCTCACTAGTGAAGAACTAAACTGCATTTCAGAAAAAGATCGGGAGTGATGTCAGGTGTAGGAATATCTATTCTGTGCTAGCCAGATGGTCTAAGCATCCGTCTTTTATGCTAAGGTTCGCTTGATCGATTCTCCTAAATGCCTTTTTTGTTGTTGTTTTTTTCCCTCCCTCTCCAGTTTTTTTAGTTTTTAAATTAATCCTGCTTAAATTACACATTTTAATTTTATTCAAATTATCGTTTCACAGGACCAAGCAAAGAACTGACCTTTACGATTAATTTTAAAGTACATTTGAGGAGACAAGTGCAAGCTAGAGGAGGCAGCCATAATGTCAAGTAGTTCAAAAACATAATAACCAATAGCACGATTGATTTTTACTAGTTTGAAAATTTTCACAAAAAAAAAAATAATTTTAAACACTTTATTTCATATTAGTACAAAATTAAAGAAGTTTCGCATCATACAAAACCTTTTGCTTGCAGAACGATATTTTAGAAAGATGGAACTATGTTTTGTGCTGATGGATATTGTGTAACTTGTTTCAATGACGTCACTCCTGATCTTTTTTCTAAAACTTCCGATAATATATTTAAATCTAATTGCCAACATTTTTTTGTTCAGTAATGTATTTGTCTGCATTTATGACACCCATCCACTCATTCTGTTCTCCTTAATGGAATGTAACAGATTCAAGACTTGCAACAGCAGCACTGTGATTTCACAGCAATATAACAATGAAATACAATGTCTTGATTTATTGTCTATATAGGACAAGTAATTTAAATTTTTGAATTGAACCATGCCAAGTTTAAAATCCTAACATCCTCCATGTCCCAGTTAAGCAACGTCCTGTTGTTATTAATGTCATTCTAATTTACCATAAAAAAGAAAAAGAGAACAAAGGATTCTGTACGAGGAATCAGAAAAAAATTATTTTGAGAATCTCTCTACAAGCGGGCAATCAGAATGAGGAGATACTGAGAGAGGCAGAATAAAAACTGTAGTAGCAATGTGAAAGAATGGAAGGTTTAAATCTGCCATTCTAGAAGCAACCTTAAATGCTTATCTTAAGATATAATGTGACTGATTACAACTGACTGAAAACAAAACAGTAATACTGAGATATTCCTGAATGGGGAAAAAAATGAATACATACATGAGACATCCAACTTCCAATATGAGAAAAACAATTGTAGAGGATCAGAAAGTTGATCTGTCAATCTAAGGCAAATTATAATAATGGTCACTGTCCAAGTTAAAGCAGAACAAATGAAATTGAGGCAGCATTTTGAAAATCTAGTTTAAGTGCGGATTCTAACAAGAATGATAATTAGTGGATTGAATCAAGTCAATTTTAACAAGCTGACACAGCAAGTATTTTGTAATAGTGGAAAGATACGAGATACTGAATTAAGCAAAATCTGCCAAAGACGACAATCTTACGAACAATGTTGACAACTTAGTTGTAACTATATTAAGATTTTTATCACACAAAAAAAGCCCTAAAATTGATAAATATCCTTAAGTATGTGAGGGACTAAACCACCAGAGAATTTTGAATAGTTAATGAACATTGATAAAATGCCAATGCATTGTTTAAGATAATTCCTGGATAATGGTAAAATTAAAAGCAGCTGTAGGTATAAAAGGTTTATAAAAGGATGTATTATCTTGAAGGCATGATACACTGCAGCTCGGTTATAATGCAATTGTGAATTCGGATACAACGTGATTTGATCTTGGACCCCTTCTATTTTGGAAAAGGTATATAATTGTAAAATTGCAAAATTTACCGTTTTTTCACCTAAAATCAAGTCAAAGGTGTAAATTAATATGCTTGTTTCCTTATTATTTACAGTAATTGAGACTCTATACCCACCCTAATGTCATGAAAATGCATCAATTACAATATATTTTTTAAAAAATACCAGAATCGTGGACTTTTTCCTTTAACCAAAATGAATATTGAGATTATTTTTCTGCCAAGGACAACCAGTAAAGAGGCCCATGTAATCTAATAGGCATATGAATACCTAGTTTCCACGTGACTCGTCATTTGTACAAGATGCCAAGATGGCGGCGCCAAATCAATTTTGGCTAATATAACCCATCAAAGTGTTGAAAAGGTAATGATTTACGTATTTATAAATATAAAATTCTCTCACATAGCTCTGAATGATGTAGGTAATCGCGAAATGACCATTTTAAATCTATTTGGAATCGTGTGGGCGATAAAAGGGTGCGATATACGACATTTGACATCGCAAAGTAATAAAAGTTCGGTTATATCGCGATCTTCGAAGTCTTGAATCCGAAAGATCGCGTTATAACCGAGCTTCAGTGTACTAATAATTATAACAGTAAATAGGACTGTTTCAACTGAAAATTAGAATTGTGACTTAAGTTTACACTCACTACTCTTGAGGAGGAGCATCTTTTTTTTCGGAACTATTTCATTTTTTTCCCCTGTATGTATAGTTTATCATTCTTCATCTTTCCCTTCCGGTCTGAAGCCATTCCACAATGACTTCTTGAGGAAGATAATTAGGAAACTTCCTTAGTGTCTCTCTCACGAAATTAAAGGAGGGAGACCCAACTCCTAACCAAAGCACCCTCGGGTGGCGATTGAGGGAAACCCCGATGGGC
This sequence comes from Thereuonema tuberculata, assembly GCA_023159025.1. Taxonomy (NCBI): domain Eukaryota; kingdom Metazoa; phylum Arthropoda; class Chilopoda; order Scutigeromorpha; family Scutigeridae; genus Thereuonema; species Thereuonema tuberculata. The sequence continues at coordinate 11,812,456 of JAFIDM010000179.1, forward strand.
TGCTCCGAATAAAGAATAAGGAGCCGCAGACCAAAACAGAACAGCAGAGGAATGTAAAGCACTAGTTGCCTACATCTTCCGTGGACAATGTCATCCTTGGAAGCCTCAACCTTACAAGTACCAGTGAGTGAATGAATGATAGTTTATTATATGAGTGGCTGACATATTTAGAAGTCGTGCAACCTTTATGACTTTATGAATTCGATTTGTTAGGCTTATTTAGAAAGTTCAATCTCCAATTTTTGCAACTTAGCAAAATAGGAAATTGGCTAAATAATATGCTTCTGTAAACTGAACAAGAGAATTAATAAGTCTAATCTGTTTGTTGTACACCAACCAAGTTCTCAGAAAACATGAATCCTATCTTCAATACTGAATCTGTATTCCTAAATTATATTTAAAATTAAGGAAAAGTGAACAGTACTTCAAATATTTTCAATAAAATTAAACTTTTTGTTTAAGCTACATTAGCTATATTATTAAAGTTCAACATTAATCATTAAAAATTAAGATATGTTATTCAAGGCTGACATAAGGCTTTCAGAAATCATATACTTCAATATGAGACCAAATGTCAATAGTTCACAGGACCCTGTAAAATTCCACAGCAAATTACAGCCACAGATAAATATATAGCAAACTTAGGTTTTGGTTTTTTGGTCTAAACTTAATTTGATAGGTTAATATTTTATTTAGTATTAACTTGCTCTGCCATTCTCGTCTATAGTTCAACCATGTATGCAATATCGCTATAAATGAAGTTGAAGAAACTCAAATTTTCTAACAAGTTTTGGTTTCCATTGCATTTAATGACAAATAGAAGAAGGGAACTCTCCGGAAAAATTGAAGTAATGAATTATTAATGAATTTCTGGGTGTATTCTGAATATCCTCAAATCATCTGATGCTTATATTTGTAAGTTATCTTTTTTTTCTCTCTTTCCTTTAATCCTTAACAAATGAGTTAGTTCTTCATCAATATTCTTCTTCATTAGACTTAAATAATCAAACATTGCTAAAATTTCAAATACCTCCTACTTTAATACCATCTATATTTCATCTCCCTTAGTGAGAGGCTTCTTCAGGTGATGATAGAAGACAAGAAATTAACTCTTCTTACTCATAAACACATTCATAAAAAGAACTAAATAAACATAAAAAACATTAACCCAGACATTTTATAACTTACCTAATACTAATAACAATAAATCCAAATCATGCTAATAAGTTACTTCTAATAATAATTTAAACAATTTCAACCATCTAATAACAATACAAACAAATTCATAATAAATTTATTTCTTCATGAACTCTTTCGCATAACCGAAAGAAATATTGGTTATTTTTAGGAATTTATGTTTATTCATACAATTTTTCCAATTAATTAAGCAAGATTCAATCATTAAAATTCACTTGTACGAAAAGGAGAGATTAATGATTGAATTTATTATGGATTTATTAGTATTATTATTAGATGATTGAAATTGTTTAAATTGTTATTAGAAGTGACTTATTAGCATCATTTGGACTTATTGTTATGAGTATTAAGTTATGAAATGTCAGGATTGTTGTTTTTTATTTTCAGTCATTACTTCAAACTATATTTACTATCTCATCTTTGTTATTCATTGTATGCTATATTTCCTCCAGAGAATTTCTGGAATTCCTCAGGCTTCTTTTGGAAAATTAATAATACATAGATTTAAATTTTTAATAATTACAAATATTTCCATGCGACTTTGTCTTGAAACAATTTATAACAATTTCATGTTAATTTTACTTTATTTTTTAAAAACTTTCTATTGAATATTTATTCATTTGCAAACCTTTTGCTTTATTTATGCAATTGAAACTGTTTATAACAAGTGTCTTTATAATCAGTCTTGTTTCTCTATCGTTTATCTGATAAAGGGACTTCGGTTATTGGGTCCGGGTTGTGTTTTTTCCGAGAGACAATGATCTGCCCAGTCTGAAATGTGATCATTGCCTCTTGGAAAAATACAACCCGGACCTAATAACCGAAGTGCTTTAACAGATAAAAGATAGAGAAACAAGACTGATTATAGAGACACTTGTTATAAACAGTTTTAATTGCATAAATAAGGCAAAAAGTTTGCAAGTGAATAAATATTCAATAGAAAGTTTAAAAAAAAGTATTAAAAAATAAAGCGAAATTCACATGGAATTGTTGGAAATTGTTTAAAACAAAGACGGCATGAAAATATCTGTAAATTGTTTTAAGACAAAGCCGCATGGAAATATTTGTAACTATTAAAAATCTGAATGTATGCATTATTAATTTTCAAAAAGAAGCCTGATGAAGCCCAAAAATTCTCTGGATAAAATGTTGCGTATAATGAATAAAAACGATGAGATTGTTGTTTGTTATGTTTGTTTAGTTCTTTTTATAATCCCAATGTATTTATGAGGAAGAAGAGTTAATTTCTTGTATTCTATCGTCACCTGAAGAAGTCTCTCGCTGAGAGAGATGAATGTAGCGGTTTTATATTAGGAGTTATTCGAAATTTTGGCAATGTTTGGTTATTTGAGTTAATTCTTGTTTCATCCAGGTTAAATAAAGTTCAGGAACTTTAATATTTTGTTTTCCCAAATTTATAATGATGTGAACCAAACAGATTTACTATTTACATTGCAAGACACATAATTAATAGATATCTAAATAATGATCCCTCTAATATTTTCAACAAAATTAATAGTACATCATTCCAGAATATATATATATAGTTTATACTTTATATTCCATAACATACATAGTTTTCTTAAAATGCCAGACTGTTTTCTACTATTATTTAAAACAGCAATTATCCAGATTTCTTCACAAATGAGTTAATAATTCGCATTTGCAACAAAGATATTTTAAACACTTGGAAATACTCTGAAATATTCTGATGCACTGAACAGATAACATTTAAAAAATCCTGTTTCATTTTGAATGATTATCTTGGCACAGTAGAAATCAATATATATTAGCTGTTAGATCAAACGGAGTAAGTTTGGACCACAATGTTTGAGACAAGGATATTAACCAATTATAATGAAAGTTTCAGGATCAGCTAATATTTTATATATGTCTTTCTTAGCTGAAAGAACACAAGAGTATAAACTTCTAGTAATCTCAATGGCTTTAATTTAGAATTGAGAGAGTTTCCAAGATTGACGTATGTGATATCTTTAGATGACTACTGAAACTTTGATCAAAAATCTTTTAATATAAACTGTCTGAATTGTAAGAGAAAATCAGCTTAATGTGTAGAGGATGTTGTTTAAAAAGAGGGGAATCTCCCATCATGCAACAAAGAAACAAAACAAATTCATGCTTGAAGCTTGTCAACGAAGTGGAGTTTGGAATGGGCGTTTCATTATTTTTATGAATCTTCAGCCAAACTTACCACTTTTGATGACAAGCACTGATGGCTTGAACATAAATGGGACCCACATTAGCTCCCGGCTGTGAGTTCCGACAGAAACAAACAACAACAGAAAAATACCTGTTACTTCACAGGATTTAAGAAACCCTCAACCATCAGACACAAGTGGCGATTAAAAAAAAAGCCACAGAAATATAATTAAATGTAAGAGAAAATAACTTCAACGTGCAGAGAATGTTGTTAAGATTCCCCTGTCAGAATTGTTAGTGTAAATTATACAATACTTTTAATACCTTTTCAGAAAGTTCTTAATTAAATATAAATAAAAGTTCAATGAAACAGGTTTCTTTTTTAATATTTTTTCTCTGGATGTTGTTAAGAAACAGGGGAATCTCCCATCATGCATGAAAGAAACAAAACAAATTCTGCTCCAGTGGTTCCTCTTTTTAGGATCAATAAAATACTCCAATGAAATATAAATACCATGATGTTAAAAGTTGTGAAAATGTATCATTTGCAGTATGCAAAGCATTGCAGGGTGTCTACAAAATCTGAATAAAAAAATTCCCTGATTTTTCCCTGATTTCAAGAACAATTTCTTAAAAATTCCCTGATCATAAGAGAAAAATTCCCCGATTTTAACTACTTGGTAACTATTTACTATTTTATCTAAGTATAATAAAAGAATAAGCAAAAAATTCTATAAAAACAGTAATGATGAAATACTTAAAAAAAGAAGAGAGAAATAAAAAATTATAAATTAATGAGTTTACAATATCTTACCTTTTAAAAGTTTATTGCAACAATATACACAAAATTAAACTCAACGGAATTCAAGATTCATTGTAATGTATAGCATGATACTGGTTATTTAAATTTTTGAAAGCTTTATCGCAGCAATTTCATTTTCAATCATTTCAGATTCCTTTTGTGCTGCTTCTAAGATTTTAATTTTTTTGTCATTAAGCCTTTTCAGTTCAAGTTCAGCCTCTCTTTTTCTTTTAACAGCTACTGCCAATTCTTGATTTTCTTTCTTTTTTTGTTCCATTGTCTCGGAATACTTAGCTCTTGCATTTCTTACATCAAGGACCATCTTCTTAGTAATTTCAATGTTATTTATGCCACCTTTAGACAATACACTATCATAAATGGATCTTCTGGCAATGATAGTTTCTTCTTTGATATTCTGCTCTAAAGTATCTTTGTTTATAGAAAAACCTTTTTCTAAGCTTGCATTGCCATGCGACAATACCATAACTAACTATCACTGTCATAGCTACAGGTGCTCCATTTTCTTCAGCAGATATCAAACTACACCAGAAATTATCAATACGTGCAGTCGATCTTTTATACATCTTAACTTTGAGATATTTTCTGGCTGTGAACATATTTATTTTAATTGATTCTTAGCTTTCTCAGCTAAATTGCATGATATCCAGTTTTTTTCAGAAAGAATTACCAACAGACTTGATAATCTACATGAAAATATATTTTCATTTATTGCTATTTTAGGGTCAAAACAGGACACTGCTTTAGTCAGCTTGTAAATAAGGGGAGATTTACTTTGGAGTTTCAGTAAACATTGAATCAATATGCGTCTACAGCCAACTTTAAATTCAGCTATTTACAAATCAGATACTTTCGCCTTTTTCAAATTGTTTTGAGCAGATAAACCAATATCTATTTGTTTAACTGGCAGAAAATTTGATTTGTCCTCCACGTCTATGCTTGTAATATTTTTGCTTAATGCCTCTTTTTTAAGAAAGCGCTGCATGAATTTTAGTGACAAATTACTTAGGTCAGAATAAAGAAATGGTATTAAGGTAGCATCTGTTTGGTACTCCCTTAAGAACATTTCAAAATCGGAAGCAACTAAATGAAAAAGAGCAAGCTTTGCTGGTAAGAGAGAATCATAAATAGCACTTTTAACTTCCTTATAACTTTTTGAATTTGGAGCCATTTTGTCCTTCTCTATTCCTTCTATAAACTTCCTTAGCAATGGGATAAGCTGCAATGATCGTTCTGTTACACCAGTGTTCTCAACCCACCTAACAAAGCAAAACTTTGTGAAATATTTGTGAATTTGTATATTCCGTAAATAATGTTCTTCTTGCTGGGGAATCTTTGAACAAGTAATATAAAGCTCGATGAACTCCATAATCTTCCAGTTCGTAACTGACACTCCTGTTTTGAAAGCTATGTTCAATGCATGTAGTCCACATGAGCCAATATTCAGTACTTCAGCATCTTCCTTAGTTTTCTTTAAAGAGCACGGAAGTTCTTTAAAAAACTTTTGATTTACGTTAGGCCCATCCATCGAGATTTGTAGAAGTTTCTTCAAGTGCAGAGGTTTAGTAGCCTCCACAAACGAATTCACCAAATCAGTTGCACGAGTGCGTCCAAGAAAGGTTGAGTTCAAATATCTTGTTTTTACTTCATTTGTCTTTGTACACCAATATCTAATATTCCTCGTAGTAAGTTTCGGTTTCAGGTTCAGTGGCGGGAATATAGTACAGGATATGACATCACTATTCAACACCATTAGACCGGCCGGCGGGAAAGAGGGGATCGACGTGACGCGTGACCTTGAATGCTCCCTTAAGATAAAAGCTCGCGCTTGGCAAAAGATCATAAATTTCCCTGATTTTAAGTAATAATTGCAAAATTCCCTGATAATTCCCTGATTTTTTCCAGAATAACAAAATTCCCTGATAATTCCCTGATTCCCTGATTTCCCTGATTCTGTAGACACCCTGCATTGGTTTAGGACAGGGATCGGCAACTAGGGCCCCGCTGTGACATTTCATGTGGCCTGTCGACCACATGGAACATGAAAAATAATCCCCACACATCTAACATTTTGACATTACAACTTCATCAAATTATGACATGTTCATAGCATTGCAAGATGTAAAGTTCTTTTCATTTGTTTTTTTACCCTTATAGCTTTATCAAGTCATAATTATTTTGCTTCTTCTAATGCAGTGGTCGGCAACCTTTTGTTGTAAAAGGGCCAAATATGTTATGTATGGATTACTGCGGGCCGCACTTGGGCCAAAAAGAAAAATCTTATTTTAACAACCAAAAAAAAATATATTCCAACATGCCTCGCGGGCCGCACCAAAACGCTTCGTGGGCTGCAGGTTGCCGACCGCTGTTCTAATGTATAGTCTATATATTGTGATGAGTTTTACATTTATACTTATATTTATTTATCCTGTGTGTTCTATTTTAACTTATTCATTTATTTATCTAATCATTATATCGAATCTTTGTATCATTTCTAATTCAAACTGTTAACGTTTGTTTATTTTTAAATCACAACGGCTGGAAGGGCTCCCATAATGCACTGTAAATTTAAATCCTTCTGTTAATTTCACTTATTATTTAAACCTTCCAATCATCTGTTAAAACCTTCCAGCCAATCAGCAATCACTGTAAATAAATCTATAAAAACCCTTGCTCTCCTTCAATAAATTAGAACCCGTTCAGATCCAGCGTCAGTCTCGTTCTACCTTATTCCACGAACCAGGACACCAACAAAATCACCACTATATTTATGCTTACAAGTGTCCAGCATTCCTAATGGTACAAGAGAAGACACATAGTCAATTTTGATTACAGGAAGTTCACATTGATTCTTCATAGCACCATCGTCATAAGAATTAAATTAAGTTCATGCATGCTCTTAATGGAAAATATTAAATGATTATAAAGTAGGCTTATTTTTAGTTTTATATATAACCATAGTTTTATTTTGTATCTGATTTGACCCACTGGACTAAAAACATTTCCAATCTGGACTGTCTCCAAAAAAGTTTGCCGATCCCCTGGTCTAGGAATAAGATTGAAAGCAAAATCAAGGTGAAAACTGAATCAGAAAAATCATCTTGTAAAAGAAAGGCAATTCTAACAAAGATATTTAAAGAGAATTAATCTTTTTTAAAAAAAAAAAAAAAAAGCAGCAGAAATGAGGCAACCACAAATTTTTGCAATACTTATGCTACACAAAAAAGACAATGATTTAAAACAAAAAAACAAAGAAAGAAAATGTAACTTACAGTTATCATGGGGGATGTAAGTAAACCCCAAGCAAAAAATTCCAAAAATATAATAACCAAGGCATGGTAAAGACTAGGTTCTCCTATTCCAGAACTCTGTAAATAAAAGAAAAATATATTAGGAATGGAAATGTTAAATTCTTACTACTAAGATATATATAAAATTTTTGCCATATGGCTAACAAAATCAACATGCAATATATGATAATGGTTGATTTTTAGGGACGACAAACAAAATTCATATATGGATGTAGTTTAGGAAATTCATTTTTATTTTACTTTTCTAAGAATATTCTCATTCACTTTCCCTTTTGTTGCTATTTTATTAAATTTTGTCTCATAAATTAAAAAAAAAAAAAAAATAAGGAAAAAATTTTAATTATTAAATTACATTACAATTTTGAGTACTAGATTCCACAGCAGAACTTAGGTGAAACCTAAAGAAATATATAATCTTTTCTTGTATGTTTCTAAAAATGTATAATGAATATATTTTCAGTTCAAATGAAGTCACAATTAATCTAACATTTTATGAATGTAATTCACTTGTACTTTCTTTTACAATAATATCCAAATTTGTTACAAATTAGTTAAAAAAAATGTTTAAATTACATTCATTTATTTTTTCTTCTTAATTTCTTTGTTTCACAAAATTACCACTGAAACCTAAAATATTAGGGCTAAGGTCTTCTGCACTTCCTGAGAATTGGAAACTACATTAAAATGCCATATTTCTATCCTTGCCTGTGAATCTTGTAGACCTTAAATGTCTACCTATCAGCAAATGTGTCCAATCATAACACTTAATCAAGGCCCTAAAGTATCAAAAGAGGGAGACATTGGTGTAAAGGTTAAATAATAATGGGATTCTGTGTACTTGTGCCTCAGATGGATCTGTGAAAGGTCAAATATCTTCAAGGTTTTCTTTTCAAAGTTATAACAATTTTCAAAATACGTACATCAAAAATACGTTATCTTCTTTAATCCAAATTAGACACATAAATAAACTCAAAAGTACCTTCACTGTAGACACTGTTGATACCAATATTTCGTTTTAATTTCTTCAACTTTTTCAACAATAGTCACCGTTTTTATTGTCCAATTTTTATTCACTTGCTTTGTTTATTCATGTTTTTTAGTTGTTGTACATTTATATTGTTTTAATGAGAGAAGAATTTCTCTTTTATTTTTTATGTTATTTTATTTTTTGTTCATCAAACAAAACCTTGAAAAAGTTTTAAGAAATTAAAACGAAATATTGGTATCAACGGTATCTACAGTGAAGGTGTTTTTGAGTTTATTTATGTGTCTAATTTGGATTAAAGATTATAACAATTTTATTTTCATTTTTGCTAAGAAATTTGATCAATATAATATTTCTGGATATAGTTCTTGCAACAAGTTAAAATCATAAATATGTACATTATTATAAAAAATAAATAAATAAATAATATATGTGCCATCTCATCATCATTATTAATACAATTTAAATTTCAATAAGATGCCAGAAATTATGTAAAGATATCAATAATTTGCATCCACAAAGAGAATTTGACCAACGACATTATACTGCTGACTTACATTTAAGAAGGTAGAAAAAGTTGGAAATATAATTATATTTTTTGATAAAATTTGATTTTTTTTTAAAGATATGCCAATTTTAAAATATGAATTACAAAGCCTAAGACATTTGAAAAGATCATTGTCACCATAACTCAGTCTATTATTGTTTTTGCTACTGAGATCAAGATAAGGAAAAAATAAATGCAACATAGGCCAATATATTGAAGTATTATAACTTCAATCAAAGAGTACATTTTCAGCAAAGATTGCAATGCTATGATACATATAATAATATTTATGAATGAAAGATGATATCATGTTCTGCTATTTAAAACTTTGTTCTCTAAACTTCTTGAAATGAAATAAAAATAAGAAAGTAAACTTTTCAAAGCGTTTTCCACTGAACAACACTTTGAAATAACTCCATATACCACATAATAAAATTTTATTTAAATACTAAAAAAACTTAATAAACACAAATTGTACTAAAACAGCAATAATAGATGTAAAACAACTGAATTTATTGATTTGTGTGTTTTTTGAGTTTGTTTAGACTTCTCACCATTTTGTTTTGTTGTATTTATTCTAACCTTGTCATTATGCTTGAAAAAGAGAAGTATAATACTTCTCGAAAATTCGCAATTTTTAGTATTTAAATAAAATTTTGAATACTATTATGTGGTATGTGGAGTTATTTCAAAATTAAATACACAAGAAATGAAAAGGAAGAATTTACTTGAACGAACAACACTTTTATCGCCTATTAGAACTATATTAGATCTGGACAAGACTTCGTTCCTTCTGAGAATTTCAATTTCTGGAAATGTGATCTTTCAGTAAAGATACGGTGAAGAACGTACATTGAAGAACTAAAGATGAAAAACAAATTCACCGTGAAGATGACATAAACCATTCACATATCAGCTTTCCAACTAGGCTTAAATGAATGAATTTAATACATTAAAAATGAAATATTTAGTAGACATGTCTATAAATTGAAGTTGTTTGAAGATACCACAACCTTTCTTACAACTGAAATACCAGCATCTAATTAGTAATAAGTATAAGAAAACATTGCATCATTTTTTACAAGTAAAACTGAGAAGTAAAACTAACTTTTGAATACTAGAAGAATGAATTAGAATAGTTTTAAAATATAAAACAGTAAAAAAATACGCATGTGTGGGCAAGATGAGATCTAATAAATTACAATTTTTTTTTTCAAATATCTTCCGTATTATTTTTTTAGACAAGTTACTCAACAAAATGTAGATGGTTCTATGCAAGCATTTCCAATCAAAAATTGAAAGAGTATTTCAGTATTATAAAATAGTTGTATGCACTTTAATACACTGAAATTAAATCCTTATAAACTTTACAAAAGTCATACTGCTAAAACCTTGACTTCCAATATGTTTGAATCAAAAATAAAAATTCATAAACAGAGGTTTTACTTCAATTCACCTTAGCCTATTTTATTTTTTTATTTTAAAGCATTTTCGTGAAACATCACAGTTAGCAAAAGATCAAGATACAAAGAAATATAAGAAAAATACAAGAGCAAATTGTATGTCATTGTCATAATACATTGCAAATATAGCCAGGGCTTAATTTAATGAAAGCTGACAGTTAAAAGGATAGAAATCACAGAAAGCATTATATCTTATCAAATATAAGTTTAAATCAAATACAGTCTCTAAAACGAAAAATAAGGAAAAAATGCCAATTTGTAGAACAAGTGCAATTTTAAAAATCACACAAATCTGCGTTAATTTGATTTTAATTAGAATGCTCAATATAATTCTTAAAAGTTTTTATTAGAATAAATATCATTCAGTGGCATTTCATTTTATATTAGTCTTAACAATAATTATGTTAAGAGAATGATCAAAACAAGTGATCTCTCTATCCATAAAGTGTTTTCATTCCATATATTTCTATGAATATGGATTCCCTCATTACGTCTGCAAACTGAAACAGTTTTTCTGTAGTTATAAATACATATTGTTATGTATCCTGTTGTTAAATATTAAGATTAAAAAAAACAAAACAAAGAGCAGGATCAATTTTTTTTGGCAAATAACAAAAACAGGAAGAGGAGAGGGGATACAAGTCTGAATTAACTTCTCTGTTAATAAAATTACATAGAAGGATTCATTAAAGTTATTTTTGGATTCTTCTAATTTACCTAAACAAGTTAGCCTAAAAAATCCATTTTAAATAATGATATATGTTCAATATACTATTAAGTTTAGAAAATCTCATGTATTTAGTTCAGAACATTAAACTGCAAAAAAAAAAAAAAAAAACTTTTTACAAAAAACAGAATTTATTATTACTGGATAATAGAGAATATGTAAGAACATTTTTAAGCTATTGATATGATATATTAATTTCTTCTCTTCAGTGCCTTCTCAACAAGTAACTTTACTTTTGTGTTTAAATTTGTAGACATCAATTCGTGTAATAGAGTTTATTTTATAAATTTAAATATAACTATACATATGTATATTAAATGAAAAATGTATTTCTAAATTAATGTTTAACTTATTATCTAAGTGGTTTTTTTTTTTTTTAATAATTAAAATTTAAACGTATTTTTCATATAATCATATATTTCTTTTAAACTCCAGTTACAACTGAAAATTTAAAAAAATAATAATAAAAAAGTAAAGTATAGAAAAACAATTATAGCGCAATTCATGAATAGTTTACAGCCGATTTTTATAACAATAGATAAAGCACACAAAAATTTAGTCATAATATGAAAATTATCTTATTTCCAAAAACTAAAAGATATAATAGATGATAAAAACATATTTTTTAAAATATGAATAAATTACAAATTACAGCTAAATTAGAAAGCGAATATCTAAAATTTCATAAATATGTTCTTAAAAGCAATTTCTTTATTATAAATGTGTTAAAGAATTAAATTTTTCACTTAATAATGTTAAATTTATGATCTAATTTAGTAATCTACATTCGAATAGATATAATTTATACCAGAAGTGTTGGTTTGACTGTATGTATATCATTATGTCAGTAGTTTCCATCATAAAATTAGCGTTAATTTTGTATTTTTATGATGTTAAATTTAAAATTACTTAAGATTTAATTTATTCTTATAGTTCATCTGGATTATTATTAATTAATACAACTGTTACTACTAGCTTTTATTTTATAAACAAATTCTAAATAGAATCCTAATGATAAAACATGTTTGTGGGTTATGTTTTAATGTGGTATCTAAGCTTGTAGAATAAAAAAATAACTGTTAATAATTATATAAATATACTTATTAAAAATAATCTTTAGGTCAATAGCAAAAATAACTAAAATATTAATTATACTAATTGTTTAAAAGTATATTATATATATCATTACTCTTATACAGGGTGATTCACGAAGATATGCAGAAACTTTGGGAGCTCATTCTACATTAAGCAAAGAAAAAAAGTTTAAGTGGTTTCGCCCCTTAATTTACCTTCCCAGACTTTCAGCAAGTCTTCATTTCACCCAGGGTACTACATTATAAGCGAAATCGTTTGCTAGCCGTAACTCGATAACGAAGCATTTCCGGACCTATGTTTATATAACTTTTTTTCTTTACTTTTACATGTAGAATGAGCTCCCGAAGTTTCTGCATATCTTCGTGAATCACCCTGTATATACTAACAAAATTTTTATATATCATTTTTAAATATTATTGTTATTATAAAATATTTAAAAAGTGGAATATATAAAAATTTATCAACATGTACCAAACTACTGGCACTTAGTTAATTTTTAGTTTTTATTAATATTTGTATTCTGATTTTAATTAACCTTCAACTGAAATACACCTAGAATCCATTTGATAAGGATTGATACCCCTAATGGGATGAATGTGTGTCTTCCAATTAAACAGGAGAATATTATTTTAATATTTACAACTATAACCAACACTAAACTATTTCATACTTCTAAGTTTAAGATTAAACTAAAAGGAATCCACTGTACAAGATACACAACAATTATTAACTTCCTAGTTTTTCTTCATCCATTGCTTTCCTTTTTTATTATGTTAATATATTTTTTTATTAATTACATTATTAGTATAACCCAGAAAAAAATAAGGTCAGAATATGTAAATAATCCCTTTAATTTTTTTTTATATGTAAGAAGCAAACAAAAATGCATTAACATAATAAAAAGGAAAACAAAGGATGAAAAAAAAAAAAGGGAAGATGAAAGACAAAGAAGAAAGTAAGTGATTTTTGATAATTTATATAAATAATAATCATAAAAATAAAGTAACATTTTACTTTATCTTCTAATTGAAGGGAACAATATTTAAATATCTATTACCATTACTAATGTAAACCAGAAAGAAATAAAATAAAGAGGAAAAAAATATATTAACATAAGGAAAAAAACAAAACAAAACAAACAAGATAGAAAATAAAGAAAAAAAATTAAAAAAAGAAAAGGGGAAGAGGAAGCACAACCCAGTTTCTTCAACACAGAAATTTGACATATCATCATCTGAGCTATCTCGACAACAATAACGGATTTATTACATTTTTAACATTAAGATATTACAGGAAATCCAATGAAAACAACCTTAAATATTATTTCGAAATGAGTGGAGGGTTTGCCCCCAAACACATATATACATTATATAAAAGCGTAATTCTGTCTGTCATTGTCATAAGACTTCACGTTTTTCCAATTTTGTGACCAAATTATAAGAGATAGATTGGTCATGTAAATGGATAAAATGTAGAGCTTTTTAAGACAAAATGCTACAAAAATCTTTTGAAAAAAGTTTTTGGTTTCCAAGATGGCGCCTTTTAAAGGGTCAAAATTTTGACTTTTTCTCAATTTAAATGAAAAGTATAAAAGTTGGAAGAGAATATTATATTGAGAAAATGTTGGTATTTGAAAGTTCTATTGAACGGTATATCAGTCATTAATAAACGTTTCTGCATTTGGAAGATAGATGCAAAAATGAAGTGTTTTGCGGCAATTCCCCCATGTGAGTGCCAATGCACAATACACCTGAGTTAAGTGAAGAAGCCCACAACGAGCTGGGAAGTCATGCATTCTCCTATCTCCATATTAATTTGCTAAATAAATAAAGGTTTTTTTTTTTTTTTTATTGCTATACATGCAAGGGTTCCGGAGTGAACGAATTTATGTATCCCTAACAACAATATTCTATAATGCCAAATTTTCCTAGAATTTCCTCTGAAAGATAATAACGATATCTTTCCACAGACGAACATCAACAGCCATATGCCAAGCACCCAGTGAACAATTTAACTGAAAGAACAACTGTGCAACAGACATCCCACTAAAACATCTGGTAAAACAGTACAACGATTTCATTTTCCTACAAACCATCAATTATTTCCACAAACTGAATTATAAATAAAAACTGTAGTAAACAAAATGCAGTCGTATGAAGGGGTTTCATGAATTACACTATTCTTTTCTTTTCTTTTAAAAGTCTAAATTCCTTTACAGTACATTTTTACTTATATTAAACCTTGCCACTAACAATTTTAATATTAATGGAAGTTATCTGTAAATCCCAGATGGACTCGAGAGCAGGGAAAACATTTTAACGTCACCATCTGCTCTATAACTTCTGTCTAATCGATGATTGTTCGGATAACAGCTTTTCTGATACGCATGTAATCCAAAATCAAGAAATGTTCAATTATTTTAAATAAAAATTTTTGGGGAACTTTTTTTCTTTGAAATTTCTGTTTCTAAATGAAGGATTCAATGGAAACATTTTACGTTTTATTGTTTGATAAAGCTGTAAAACATGTTTTGCCAAAAAACAATACTATTTGTGCATGTGCACTCTATGTACTTTATTGCATTCGTGACGTTTTGCCAAGTAATTTTCTAATTTCTCTATGCAATTTATATTTTAAATATAATTACATATTTATCTTCAAATTCATAACTATAATTTTTTAGCTAAATTGACTTCATAGACATATGTTTACTTGCTGTCAACAACGGACTAATTCATGAGGTTAATAAAGTTATTCATAATAATAAAGTTAAGATTTTTGAACATATTATTGCCCACTTATCAATACTTACAGTAAAGTTACAAACAAGATAGAAGAATTGAACAGTACTTTTATGTGAAGAAATTCATTCAAACAAATAAAAATTAATATATCAATTAATTATTAAATAATTGCCCTTTTAAATTTAATTTTGGAAATATTAAAAAAAATGAATAAATTTGAAAAAAATAAACAACAAACTGGAAAGAAAACAATAAAAAATTAAAAACAGAGAAAATTGATATTAAAAAAAAAAGTGTTATTTCGCCCTCTTAACAAAATCTCTCAATTAATAACAAATGTAAAAAAATGAACTCCTCATGCATTAGTCACTTACAAAATCAATTGTATTACTTGTAATAAAAAACAATGACACATCATAAGAATAAAACAATACATGACAGATTTTGAAAATAACAAAGGCAGTAATTTAGCATCTTTTGTCATTAACTAAATAATCCTAACCACACGTGACTGAGAAAACATCAAAATTCTAAGCAAAGAACCAGAAATTAGAAATAAAAGTCCTTTTTTTTTAATATTTTATTTTAAAATTAACAATATAAGTGAATATGTCACATTATTATTATGCAAATAATATAGAGCAATCTTAATTTTGGCATATCATTAGCTTCTTAGAATAGGACATTAGCTTTTATATAAATTTGTCTAGATATAATTTTATATTAGGTGTTGCCATATACGTATAACATTTGTACAAAAATTTTCGTGTAATAGTTAAATTTTAATTATATTTTAAACCTCTGAATTAACTATTCATATCATAATTTTATTAAACAGAAAAGTAATGCAATAGCAAAATTGTGAGTTCTGAGTGAGATCTGTCTGCTCAAATGTCTACTGAATAGGCTAATAAGGCAATCTGTGAAAAAAGCTTGAAGAGGAAAATAAAAAAGTATTTTCCACAATTGAAGTGTATATAATGCCAGATATCTCTGAAATCCATTGTCGTATAATTCGTAGTGACGATGGCAGCGTATCATGATTTAAGTGACTTTGAACAAGATGTGATAGTAGATGCCAGAGATTAATCTCTCCATCTCTGAAATCGATACGAAATTTGGGTTTTCATGTGCAACAACTTCAAGTGACTGCACAAATCACAGAAGATATCCAGTTTGCAAAACCTCTGTGGCAGACAAAAAGCTCTAGACAACAGTGGACAAATGTTATCTGAATTGTAACATCTGACCAGGATGTGGCATTGCAGCAGATAACAGAACAATTCAATGTCCACACCATAGGTTGCATCAACGTTCAGACAGCACAATGTTCCCTTTCTTCTTATGGAGTACAGGAGCTGACTGCCCACTCGGGTCCCATTGCTGATCCGACAGCACAGGGCTCTGCCCTTTGCCTGGATTTGTGAACACCACTATTCAATGCAAGATGACTGGAAATTTGTAGCCTGGTCCGACAAAGTCGCGATTCCAACTGTTTTAGGCAGATGGAAGTGTGTGTGTGTGTGTGTGTGTGAAGAAAACTCCACGAGCCAATGGATCCAACAACGGACAGAAACAAGGGTGGCAGTGGTTCCGTTATGATGTGTGATGTTTTCAATTGGCACACATTAGGACCTATGATAGATGTGTAGATATCACTGACTGGCAGATGCTACATAACTCAATGAGAGTAGGATCTTTCAGCAGGACAATGTGCCATCGCACAGGTCTGCAGTCACCAAATTATGGCTAGAAGAGTTTGGCAGCATGAGTTGGCCCAATCATTCGCCAAGATATGAATCCTATAGAATACATATGGGATGCAGTTCAACATGCCATCAGTGCCAGGGTTCCAGCATGGTCAAATTGTACACCAAAGAAGGGTTGGTGTACACTATCAGATTTCAGAGAGCTAGTGGAGACTATGATATGTTGTGCTGTTGAAGTAATCCAATCAAAAGGAGGACCTATACGCATTACTAGACAGGTGCTGCAGTTTTTCTGTTATGTCAGAAAACAAGTTTATCGTATATAGAGGAATTAAATGATTAATAAAAGCGTTATTCTGTCTGTCATAAGACTTTACGTTTTTCCAATTTTGTGACCAAACTATAAAAGATAGATTGGTCATGTAAATATCTGTTATATTGGTCATGATAGAGCTTTTTAAGACAAACAAAATGCCACAAAAATCTTTAGAAAAAAGTTTTTGGTTTCCAAGATGGCACCTTTTAAAGGGTCAAATTTTGACTTTTTCTCAATTTAAACGAAAAGTATAAAAGATGTAAGAGAACATTATATTGAGAAAATGTTGGTATTTGAAAGTTCTATCGAACGATGTATCAGTCATTCACAAATGCTTCAGCGTTTGCAAGATACATGCAAAAATGTGAATTTTCGGTGTGCGACGCAGACCCGCAATACATCCGAGTTATTCGGAGAAGCCACAACGGGCTGGGAAATTAGATATTCTCCGATGATCGCAACATTAATTTGCTAAATAAATAAAGTTTGTTTTTTGAATGCTATATATGCAAGGGTTCCGCAGCAAAGCGACGGTACCCGGCTAGTTAAATGATTAAAACTTCTAGCGCACATATCTGAAAAAACTGTAATCAGATATTACAATCTTCATGCACATTGTAAAAAATTTTAAATTTTCTAAAACACAATGAATTTTAATACATTTTTTCATGTGTTTATTTCAAAGTTTTTAATCGTTTACATACTAAATAAATGAATGGACAAACATTGTTCTTTAGAAAAAAAAAAAAAAATAAGGCAATTATCATTTTCAAAAAAACAACAAAAACAAACTCTTCCCTCTCTCAATATATTGATTAAGTTCTATCTAAAATTTAAGGTTAAAAAACATGGAAGATAAGCTTATTTAAGGTTAAAAAACATGGAAGATAAGCTTATTTATGATTAAAAAACATGTAGAATCAATAACATCACACTGAAACCATTGCTCACACTTACAAACAAACAAAGCCAAAAAATCTTTCTGGCAACTAAAGATTTCTCATTATTGGACATGTATTTTTCATCGACTTCAAATATATTCTATGACAATTCCACAAATCTGGAAACATACAAGTAAATTTAAAAATAGTAGGTAAAAGATGCATCAATTTTTTTTTCTCTCTCTCACAATTTTGTATTTATATCTATTTTTAATGACTGATCATATTTTATAGCCATGACCATACCCAAAGACAGTAAAAGTTCTATATTTAGAAAAGAATAAAAATGTGCAGTGCTTCAATATTATTTTAACCCATTGTTCAACTGTGATCAATAAAGAGCTGTCAATTGTCCTAGAAGTAGGATATTCCATTTTTCGGTATGTGCATAAGGCTAACAAGACCAAGCTGAGAAATTGATACGACTTGATGCTAGGAAAGTTATTATGCTAGGAAGTCTGCTTGCTAATTATGGTAGAAAAGTAAAGAAAAGTAAAAATAATTTCAAACTAAGTTTTAATTAACTTAGGGCTTATTATTAATTTTCCTTAAATATGTTACATATTTTTACATATTTCTTCCTAAAACAGGGTGTCTACTGAATCTCAAACAAAAAATTTAAGGACAATTCCCGTACATTTTGTTCAACACAAAAAATTCTGTTCAACCCCCCCAAAAAAACCCTCTAAACCGATCTGTTCAACCAAAAAAAAAAAAAGCTGAAATTTTAAGGACATAGTCTGATTTCCCCGTACATTTCATGTCAACCCAAATTTCCCGTACAATTCCCGGATTTCCCGGTTGGTAGACACCCTGTAAAATGAAGAAAAGTTTTACTTTCTGTTGATGTGGGTTTTTAATGAAAGTAAATCAGCAACTTCAATATGCGATTCTTTTCCTATAGTCTCAAATTTGGAATAAATGATAATCTTTTGTTATTATTTATTATTGCTAAGAACAACTTCGTTCTCAGGAAATTCCATAACAGAGTTTCAATGACAATATAAAGTAGGCTGAATGACAACTAAAAGGCTACTTGACTTCAACTTCATTGCAAAAGTTCATTAAATGTTTTTCACACAGTTTTGTTTTATTATTAATTTCTTTTTTTAATAAAGTTTGTAAGAAAGCTTCCACTATTTTAAAATGGAAAGTTTTGAATTGTATATAATTTCTAATCTTTAAATACAACTTAATTTTCATTTTAGATGCACCATTATATTAGACTTCTAAAAAAAATTTAAAAAATCAGTTTTTAAATAAATATTCTTTAAAAAATTAATGACAGTCAGTATGGAATGCTAAATCTCAAGTTGCTTGGCTTGCACATGCATCATATTATTAAAAAATAAATAACCATGTGTTAATATAAGAGTCTGAATCCAAAAGATAATATGAATTAATCCCACCCTTTGAATGAAGAGACATCCTTCTTTTGTTTACTAACTTCTTAAAAGAAGGACTCATCAAGTCACAGAAAACCATCAGAAAAGGTCAGAGAAAATTGCAGTGAGCATGTAAACAAGGTCAAACCATTGTGGTTAACTAAAACTGATTCAGACGATATTTAATTAGACAAACAAAGGGAAGAAAGAAGGAACTAAACAAATGCTCAGAACAGCGATGTCTGAAGTTGAGCAATGTAGAAGTCAGTTATGAAAAGATTTTTTTTTTTTTCCTAACCCTTCTATATGTTCCTCCCATTTGGTACTTTGCTCTAAGACATTAAGAAACCATTAAATGGCCCATTAGGTTTTGTTTATTTAATAAGTATCTGCTAAAGAAAAAACTAATGGAAGAACATTATGTTCTTTTAAGCCAATCTCACAATACATGAACATCTACATGACTGATATTCAGTTTGTAATATTAACTATGATTGGGATGAACGCATTGAAATTTTGGAGAAATTTAAATTGGTGCAAAAGGTCAATGACTTAATCCAGTGGTTCCCAAACTGTGCACCGCAGCACGAAGGAGAGCTGCCAAAACTAGTAAGGGATGCCGCGGCCACTGAGAAATCCATTATTTTAATTATTAGTGAGTAGTAAGCATTTGTGCAGTGCATTTTTTGTATGCCTGCCAAAATGTTGTGTTGAGAGATCAGTATTGCTTCTTTTCTACATATTATTTATCCTTTCAATAAAGGGCCATTACATTTTTCTTTATTTGTTTATATTATATTAATTATAATATATCAACACCACAATTATTTTAAGACAGAAAGAGTACTACCTAACATCTAATTCTTCCCTCTTTCCTTTTAATTTTTAAAAACAAGTTTATTATTAAGTGCTATTACAATTATTCATTTTTTAAAAAATGTACAATGTAGGTTAAAGAAACCAATGTGGTCTGTAAAAGTCAAGGTTTTGGAGAGAGAGAGAGAAAAGTAGGAATAGATTGATTCTTACTTCTGTGACTATTCAAAAAAGAAAATGATGCATACAATAAATAATCTATGCAAGAATCAAACTAATAATCTATATAACAAATTAATGTGAAAACTGCACATTCTTCTTATTCCTGATCTATCAGAAAATATATTTTTATAATAAGACTTTTTCTTTAACAGCTTGTTTTTGGTGGTTTTTTTTGGTTTCTGTCTGTTTAACAGTTTCAATTACAGATGTAGTGCTTTTAAACAGCAATTCTTCAGAAATACTTTATTAATAGTAATCTTACATTACAGTAATTTGAGTAATACTTTTGGATGGCAACAATGGACTTTTTGAAGCTAAAAATGCTCGTATTTGAATGAAAATTTCAATTCTGCCAACGAAATTACTGAGAAAGTCCTAATAAGGAACTAAAATATTTGAAAAAAAAAAGAAGAAGAAAAAAAAATATATTACAGATTAATAAATGCATTGGGAGAAGGCATGAAATGGTGAAACAGTTCCGGACCTTTGTTAAGTTCTGCATAATTTTGCTCGTTCTCTAAGGTTTATTGAGGGAGCCTGAAAATTATTTTGCAAGATCAGTCATTTCTAGTTATTGTTTTGTATTAAGTAATATATTTCAAATATATTAATGCATTTTTCTACAGGTGTATAATAACTGTAATGATATGCTGTATTTACAGATAAGGAAGCTTAGAAGAACTGAAAGATAATTATATTTATAGTGTTATTCCCTTGCAAAATTACTGAATATAACAACATTGAAGCAGTTATTCTTAATTCTAATATGTTCAAATCATTAATAATTTCTAAAATTCTAACATGCTTAATGTGACAGTGATGTATCACAAGCTCTATAATAGTCACCACATTGATACAAAAGCAACAAACAATCAACAGAAAAAAAAAAAAAATAAGACAGAGATCAATATACTAACAAGAGTTCTCTCACAATTGAAAACATCTGAGATTTTTGACCTCTGAATAATTTTAAAATCAAAACAAAGAATTATTGATCATAGCAAGGATAAATGACAGGGGGGGGGGGATGACATTTGTACTAAAAGTATTATTGTTAAACTGATATAAAGAACAGCGTAATGAGAACTTATAAATTTTATATCTGCCTTCTCATAAACTCAAAACATTTGTAAATCCAAAAAAAGAGCATTTTCAAAACTTAATATTACACATTTCTAATTTTCTTATAAGATTACTTATTCAATTTTTTTTAAAGGATGATACAGTAATTTCAAAAGAATAAACTTTATAAACTATCTTATGATAATATTCCAAATAAACTTTGTTTATCTCATTTGTGCACAATTACTGTACCGATGTTATCCTGAAACGTTACCTAATAATTTTTTATAAATTTTCAATTGATTTATTGAAAAATATCAGTACTATGTCATTCTTTTCTTTCTCTTTTGTTTTTTAAAAAGAGTTAGCAACCCAAAGAGAACTTTAAACTTGACAGGAAGATGGTAAACTACGGCGTTGAATTGATTGATTGATCGCTGGAAGCAAATTCTCCCCCAACTGAATTGTGACAGCTGCTTCTTTCTACTACATGCGAATGAGATCAAGGACCCAACTATTCAACTAATTTCATTTGAAAGCTATAAATCCAAGAATATTTATTCAGGCAAATGATTTCAACGACCTTTATTATTGACGGAATGCCAAATACTGGTATTTCAACAATAATTAATGTACTGGGTCGGCATATATTCAAAAATTAACTAAAGTATCAAATCTATATCTACTAAACTAATGAATTAAAAACCATTGCTTCGAATGAGCAGAAATGCTAACTGTCTCAGCTTGAAATTATTAATGGGTGTGGTTTTATTACATAAGCTCTAATTTGTCATTCAGATGGTTTTGCCTTTTTTTATGTCCCTTAATTATTTAACCAGCTATTACAAATTTAGTTCGTTTCGATTATTTACATTTCTTTCACGTCGGGAGTGTGTCATGGACTTAAAACTTTGATATTTTAATTCTGCAACAGTTAGGAAATAGATTTCTTCCTAAAATCCAATGGAAAATAACTGAATAATTAATTCAACACTACACTTGATTTCAGCTTTGACATCAATTAGTTTAATTACTGCACTACGATGACAGAATGTATTTCATCCACTTGTTACATTTATATATTTATTTTCAAAAAGCTAATAAGATCATGCCTTAATATATTCAAATAATACTCCTTGAAAAAGAATTATATATATATTAACTGGTAATTAGAATTAAGAACATAAATAATAATTAAAGAGCAAATTTTATTTTATTTTTTCATTTTATATATAATAAACTGTGATAAACATTATTTTCATTAAAAGAAAAAAAAATGCAAGCCAAAAACTTTATTATTCCTCTAAACAAATATTCTTAATAAGTTCTTTAATAAATATTCTTTAATTTATCTTATTTAACATTATCATTTTCAAAATTTTTATTTCATTGAATCATAACAAATTTATCTAATACATCCAACATTTCTTTATTTTACAAATGAAAACTAGAGAATTATAATATGTTTTCATAACAGCTATTAAGAAATAAATAATTAAAATAAAGCAAATAGCACTTCAGGATTGAAAATAAATATCTCGTCAATAAAAATTCACAATATACTGACATTCATCCTATTTCCTGTAGCTGCTGGCACTACAAGCTAATGACTGGCTGTTGCAAACTAATTATATAAAATATAGCCGTTGACTGCATAAGTTGATTTAAGTGCCAATCATTGTTTTAATTTATTCATTTGCAATGTTGGAAGTATGCCTGTCACTTAAGCTAGATGAAGTAAGGGGCAATGACACTGTCCATGTATTAGGTATCATTGAATTTAGGCCTTTTTATTTATTCCCTATCCCAACCCTAACAAATCCTGATGAAAATTTTTATTACTGATTAATCAAATAACCTGTGTTTAAAGCCAAGTTCATTAAAATTTTCAGTAAATGGTATATATTTATTTTATGTGAAACCTAGTAACGAAGACACTGCTGAGCATTAAACTGTGAAATAAATACTTATTAAAATAAAATTTAAGATTTAAAAATTCTTAGTTTTTGAGTAGTATTAAGTATTTTTATTTTCTTTAGTATATATATATGGATGACAACTCAAGTAGGATGCCATAGTTTGGGATTAAAAAGAATGCATTCTATATAAGACAACTCGGTTTAGAAAGTTCCTAAAAATAATTAACTACCATAAAGTTTTAATTACTAAATAAAACAAGGTAGTGACAGCAATTAGTAAACCAATCACAATGCTTGGCAACGACTTCTGATACGTATAAGAAAATATAATAATGCTATCTCAAAGTTAAACCATAACGGCTTCCAGAACTTGTCGAATTTATGTTGAATTATTGCTTTAATTTCCTTATTATTATAAATGTGATTGCTGCAATGCAAAAGGCGCAAGTGTTGTGATTATTGTGATTGTAGTGATTGCTGCTGAGCTATATTATAAATGTGATTGTTGTGAATGCAAAAAGCACAATTCTTGCGATTATTGTGATTGTTGCTAATGATAATTTAATGATATTTTAATGAGACTTGTCCACAGACAGACAGACAAAGTCAGGTTATAAGGCTTCTGATCCTTATCAGAAGCCTAAAAGAAAGAAAGATGTAATCGAAGTTCCATATATCTAAATAATTGATTGTTATCTGTAGAGCAATAATCATATATAGATCTTTTTCTTAAGAATCGAAATGTGATTCTTAAAAATATCCAATCTTATTAAAATTTTGATTTGCAATGTTACCTAAAATTCAATCAAAAAAGGAATTTAGCTCTAACAGTTTCTGCATGAAACTGTAAACTCAATCATTTAAATTTCACAAGGGGTGTATGTCTTCCAAACACTGTTCACTTTTATTCCATGTGATATTGAAGATACTGCGATTTATATTCTTCGTATCCTTTAGTCCAGAGTTTAGTAACGAGGCAAATATCTTCTCGTGGAACTCCACTCTTGGCGATAGCTCGGCCCACCTCCGCTTCATTACCAAAGAATTCAGCGGTATCAATCAGCCTGTAGCCATGCTGTAATGCACACAAAACTGACTCTTCTGTGGACATCTCTTCCTTTTCGCCTTTATCTTTCTTGACCCCGATTTGTTCCAAGACCAAACCAAGAACAACTCCTGCATGGGAAAGGGTACCTTCATGCAAAGTGGAAGGCAAGAGGAATGGTGGAGGCTGTATGGAACGAAGCATCCTGGAGAGTAATGCGGACGGAAGAGGACAACAACGCATATGGTAGGAAATTGGAAATTAGTTCCAGTTGCGAAGTGAAGAAGGCCAGCTGTGGAGGAGAAAAAAAGAAAGGAGAACCTGCGGTAGGAGGGAGGAATGTGATAGTACAAGCTTGACCATTCATACAAAAGTAAAATTGAGGGAAGGATGTGAAATTCCTCTGTTTGGTCTTGGAACAATCAGGGTCAAGAAAGATAAAGGTGAAAAGGAAGAGATGTCCACGGAAGAGTTGGTTTTGTGTGCAATACTGCAATTTACTTATGCTTTAAAGAAAGGCCCTGAAACATCCAAATATTGTTAACTGTTATTGTTAATATGTCTATTGTAAATCCTGAAGTGTTTCATTAACCTTTGTTAAAGAATAGCTTGTTACCTTATTTTTGTAAAGTAGCGAGTATTTTATAACATATCAAAGTAAATAAACTGTGAAAATCGTATTTCCTCTTCAAATTTTAATCTAAAATTCAGAGTATTTGGTACGCCTATGCAATGCAATGTTTGCTTAATAAGAAAATACAACAAAAAGCCAACAAGACTAAAAAGAAAAGAAAAGAAAACAATAAGTCATGAAAGTAGAAATACACAAAAATGACTAAGTGGCTATTAACGACTGAAATATGAACAAACTAATAAAACTGAAAGAAAAGGAAAAAAAAAGGCAGAACAAAAAGATATGTTATTAAAGCACAAAATTTAAACTGCCAAATGGCTAATGCAGGTTAGAGAGCAATGCTGTTAGATATTATCTTGCAGAAGACAGTTTAGGCTAAATTATTAGGCTAGTTGGGAGGAATAATTAATTCCAAATTCAGCAGGAAGTTTGTTCTTAATTATGACTAATACATTACCAGCACAAACCAGTCAATCCATGTAATACACATGCTATCCGCACTCTTAGATTTCTTCTTTGTCATTCAATTAGTTTTGATTCAAGGGGTAGAAACTAGATGATGAATACCTGTTAAATTGAATGACCTACTTTAAAAGGTTTTGCAGGAGGATGTTGAATATTTTCTGTATGATTAATCATTACTAATACTAATAAAATCACTAGCTTACACATAAAAATAACTAATGAATCGAGTTAGGCAAATAAAAAACAACCAACTCGTCATTTTTAAGTTAAGAAATTAAACTAAGTTTTACATTATAATGAAAGGACGAAACAAATCAAACTTCTTTTTTTTTTTTACCGCCTCATTAGACTAATAAGAAAAGTAATTTTGAAAATTTCATTAAAGTATGAAATAAAGAAAAATTATATCTTTTTGACTGTTTTTTAAATCATGAAAAAAAAAAAAACAACTAAAGTATTACATTTCAGACTTATACTCTTTAAACTAAATAATAATAAAAAACTGCAATTAAAAAGAAGAATGAATTTTTATTAGCATTCTATATAAAAACCAACTTTATTTATTTTGAAAGATCAATCCTAGTGAGCATGTATAGTTCGTCCGTGATCATAACTAAATGAAGGCACTGAACCCAAAACACTGCACACAAAGTTAATAAATTATTACCATGGCAATGTCTGCTTTGACAACAAACTGCACAGACTCAAAAAGTTCAATGTCTTATAATAGCCTTGGTATTAATTTTGTAAGTGAAAGAATTTTCTCCTGAAAATCAATATAAACAGTGCAGATTTAAAGGAGGGAGATCAATTAATAAATAAAAGAAGAAAATTAAAGATTACGTTGGAAAAGAATGTTGCTAAGCTCAAAATCTAAAAACGTCTATACGGCAAATGCCATAACCATTACTGTCTTTCATTGCAAATGGTCTCATGATATGATTTCCTCCCCCACCCCTTCTCTTTCTTCTTCCTGGAAAATGAGTGTTTCGATGCAGGTGAATAATCACTGACATTTAAATACGCAATAGAGATAATGTTATTTAAATACTTGACAGTCAAACAAACTGTTGTTTTTTTTTTGTTAAACAAATGCAGATATCTTATCTGTAATTCAGTTAAATGTAATGAATTAAAAAAAACTGCTCTATTCCACGACTATGTTGGAGGGGAAGATAAAATCTGCAGAGAATTAAAAAATTAGTTTTCATTGCAGCCACAAACAATCAACTTTAAACAAATCTCCAATTCAAGTTGTTTATTTCCGCCGTTGATTTCGTTTCTATCATGAAGTGCATCTTGAAGTAACATTTTTCTGGATGTTACCCAAGAAAATCTGCAACTTGCTCTACAGCAAAATCAATATATTGTCATTTCTTCCACTGACTTTGATTTCAAGCAACAGATCAAGTTGACTTTGATTGTGAAATTTCTGATGTCCAAACTGTCTATACATTTTGCGGCCATTGCCTTCGTGGTTGTCACATGTACTATGAATCAATAGACCAAGTTTTTAAAGTTCCTATACCTGACAATACAAACACAGTTAATTAAACAGGCAATAGTCTCAGTCTTTTAATGTTCTTTCTAATTTTCAACATGGTCTCATGCTGATTTTTATTCCTGATAATAGTTAAGTCTCTGGTCATTGAGGAACTTCCGGAATAATCAATTGGAGATTTTAAATTCTGGAAGCTCCCAATTTTCATCATGGCTTTTTGCTTATCTAATAAGATAATTCCCTGGCCAGAGTATCCATCAATAATAGAATCTTTATCACTGTAACTTTTAAAAGTTGATAATTTACATTCATCACTGGTTGCACAACTGAAAATTTGTCACACAGACGTTTCTTGGGAATTAAGAGGTTTCCATTGTTTTGTTTTGTTTTTCTAAAGAATAATGAATTAAGAAGTTTCTTGTTTATTCTAAGCCTTTCTCTAACAGAAAAGAGTACATACTTTCTTCTGTGTTTATAGAACTTAAAATTGACTTAACACCAATCAATATGAAGCAGTTAACTTATTTTCAAGACTAAATAATGATTCGTTTTTCCTAACTATCTTTCTGTCATATTCTGAGTTAAAAATTTGTAATATTACAATCTGTACAAGGGAAGGAATTGACTATATGATATTATTAAGGCTTTATTTTTTTTATTTCATTTTTCATCCTCTTCAAATTTAAAACATTTTTATTTTTCATTGGTTAACAATTTTGTACTTATGATGCACTGATAACTTTTGATAGCAGGGCTGATTAAACAGGTAGAATGCGGTTAGAATTTGTATTGAACCTTTTAATAAACGGTTCAATATTTTGTTAACCATTTCTTTTTTTTAGTTTCTCCTTATTCTGTTAATTTTCTTTACAATTAATTTGAGGGAAAGTCACTGATGTGATTGAGTTAGCAACCTTTTGAAGAAATTATAAGAAAGTTAGATTAGGTATTATAAAATAATGCAGAAGTATCCGTCAATCATTCTTTGGCATCATTTGCTTGTATTCAGGATTTTTTGTTGTTTCCAAGTTTAACGACAAGGAATGAGAACCTTCTTTATTATCCCCTTTTCTACGGTGAATTTTAGGTTTTGTGTGGTTTTTTTTTTTCATTATTTCAGAAAAAACCAAGCTGATATGATTTATATTTATCATACAAATATTATCTACATATCTGATGTTAAAGAAAACAAAACAAAAAAGTGGTTTTGAACCACTATGTAGTTTTATTAAGTGCTAGGTACGAACTTATTCCTTTTCTAGGAACCTTTAGTGCACGTGTTCATTTTATCAGGAAAAAAAATGTTTAGGAACTAAGTTCCTTTAGTGCCTGAACACAAACAAATCTTCACAGTACTTTCCTTGACAAATTTTCCTATTTTGTAGTCTGATAAAAGTATGGATTGAACCTGTGCCAGTTACAGTGAGAGGAAGTTTAAGATAACATTTTTGTGACCCCATTGTAAGCGCATGCGAAATACAAATAAATTAAGTTTGCCCGTTTTCTTTTTTTAAATAAACTAAAAAGGAACTAACTATAAAAGTTTCTCTCTCTTTTTATTATTCATGAAGAATTTGGAATAGGAAATAGTTCATACTTTGACTGCAATTTGTTCCTTTATTTAATGGAACTTTCTAGTTGTTCTTGTTACAATATCTATTAAATTTTAATATCTTAAAGACTATAACAAATATGCAAGGTAAAAACCGATTCCTTCAAGAGGATTATAATATAACTATAGTACTGAATATAAGGAAAACCACTGATCAAGTTTTAATATTTAAAAAAGGAAAACAAAATTATCCTAAATTTACTATTAGAATTTTCTCACCTTTCTCGTATTATCAGTTTTTGTATAAAAGTAATTCTATGCAAAGCATCAAGTATTTAAAAAAAAAAATAGTTTGGTCTTACCAAAATATTATTGTTCTATATAAACATTTTAATTTATTATGTTGAGGAGATATGAAGGAAAAAATGAGATTTTTGAAATCTAATTAGAAATGAACCGAGATTAATAATATACAATTAAGCTGAGTTAAAAAAAATAGACAAAAAAAAAAACTCAAAAAATTTAGCTTAGAGCAAATAGTTACTTTATAACAGAATTTTACTGTAAATATGAAAGAAAGTGGAATGTTTGCTGATTACATTAGGAAATAAATAAAAAAGATCATTAATAACTTAAAAACTTTACATTTTTTTTTTTTAAACTTTTGCTTCCGCCTCACAATTTTATGCAGCAGACTGGAGTTTGCATACCATGAACCCAATTTTTAAGTCCAGGAACAATATATATATATATTTTTTTTTTTGAAGAGGAAGCAGATTATGATTAAACCAATGAATCAACAATACAAAAAGTGATTCAATCCTTCAAAACTACAGAATAAAGCATTTTTATTTTATCATCTTTGTACCATCGTCATTTCATCATAAAAGAAGAGCAATATTCTGTGAATTGACTAATGAGACTCTATTCAGTGGATATTGCTGATCAGATGGTGCTTATTCAACACATTGACTAAACCGATATCAGCAAGATTTTTCTTTTTCCTCCTAAGCACCTCTTGTAAACACCCGATTACAAAACATCGTAATAAATTCTACTTATCTACGAATCAGAACTGTTAATCCATGATCATTTAAAGTTGAAATAAAAGACTTAGTTAAAAAAAAAAAAAAAGAAGTCAGGGTTGTTTTTTTGTTTTGTTTTTTTTAAAAGTGTTTTTTACAGTGCATTATCTAGTAAGGGAGGAACTGAGAATTTAATGAAACTTTACATTATCGATAAGAACATTTTTTATTAATTTGCCAATTGCTTCAAAGTTTAATTATGAAACTAGAAATAGTTGGAGAAATAAAAAAGGAAAGAAAGCTGGATTAAACAGTACACACAAAAGAGTTGAGTTCAGTTCGAACAGATGTTTCATACTAACCAAATATCCGAAACCAAACTTTAAGTTTGATATGAATTCGTAAATGTATTTATAAAACCATATAAATAGAATTTGCCTGCACTATCATGCACCAACTGTAAATTGTCTTCACAGTGTAACATTAAATCAAGAGTATTGTAAGTAGATTTATTCTTATTTATATTGTAAGTTCTGATATAGGATATCTTCATCGGGTATATTATTGATTAATATGAGAAATACAGTATTTAAATGTGTGGAATATTTAAATGAATACAAAATATGTAGAAATTATGTAAGATATTTCCCCTTTTTAAACCGTTTAAAAGGAATTACCAAAATAGTAAATATATGTAAACACAAACTATACAACTCATTAAAGATAAAAAAAAAATCAAAAAAAAAAAAAAAAAAATCAGACGACTAAATTATCAGATTTTTTTTTCCAGTTTAAATTAACTATTCATTTAGTTCTTTTTTATTTAAATACTTTAAATTTTAGTACTATTTTAGTGCACTGTTATTTGATTTATTGATAATTTCTTCTAATGTAAGTTGTATTTTTTGTTACTACAATTTATATAGTCACAAACTAGAACTACTCTGCTTATAAAACTATGTTATATTGTTATATTTTTTTATTTGATTTTAATATATGCCGTTCTTATTGTTTGTTTGTTTTAGTTACCAAAGTTTCTGTCTATGATTTAGCTGAAATGACTAAATAACAAAGAATAAATTCTGTTGAACTATTGTTCTTCTTCTAGTCATTTCAGCCTCCCCGCCTTTTTTTTTTGCTTCTGTAAAAAATTAATTTCAAGGTTTTGTTTGGTTAGTCTAATATGAGAGTACTTGGACAGTATAATCCATACGTGAATCAAAAAGAGCATAACAAACCACAATTTTTCTGTTACAACAGTTTATAAACAATAAAAAAAAAAAAAAAGATAATAAATTTACTTTCTGCAAAACTGTTTTAAATGAATATGCCAAGTGCTATTTAATAACATGTCGGAACTAACTGTAATTGGTAACGGAAAACAATTTGGAAGCAAATGATAGTTTTTATTGTTTTCATGGAGGTGATTTATGTGGAAATAATTTTTTGAGTTAGGAGATAGTTTATTGTTTCGTTTATTTTACTTTCATTGACTTTTAATTACTCATGTGATTACCTATGATATTTTAACAAAATATATAAAGAAATAAAATTAATCTTTCAATTATAAAACACTAAAAAGATAAATAAATATAATAATAAATATAATGTTTATATAAGGTTAGGTATGTAAATCAGCTCATTAATTTATAGGGCAGTGGAGGTATAGTTTCAACAGCCAAATGGTAAAAGGAAATTGGAAGAAGAATTGAATGAAAACGAGAAAAACAGATATCAAAGCTCAATTTCGACAAAAAAGAAAACCAAAAAAATCTCACATGGAATAGGCTTAAAAATCATGGAAAATATTTAATTTTTACTTGCTGAATAACCCTAATATGAAGTACATCTGAATATTTGTAAACTGTGGCTTATACAATAACCCATTTTGAATTAACCAAGTTGCAATTTTTACAGTTATTACAAGATTACCGTTCTTCTTCCCCCTTTTTTTTCTTTCAGCATACAATATGTGCATTTAATTTTTTCATAAATAAACAAGCCATAAAGAATGCATCCGTAATAAAATAAGATTTATATAATTTTTTTTTTTTTAGACAACGTTTTTAGTTATGAGAATTCAAACTCAACTAAAATCTATCTAAGTAATGAGCAATAGAAAATCCTTACAGTAATTCGTTAAAAAAAATATAGCAACCAATTAGTTTTATTATAGAATCTATGAAATGAATACTTTTAAGGCATATCTGAGGAAATTAAATGAGCATTATAAATTATTCTTTTTCCTTTTTATTATTTATATTTAGATACCAGTGTGCTAACTAGAAATGATCTATTCAGTCTTTATATACTTCACAATTTTTGTTTTGTTGCATGTTATTTAGTTCTAGTAAGAATGTTCTTCAGGTTTCAGCTTGAAAAATGCTGTGAAATTTGATCAGAAATGAAACAAAACCCGTGTAATAAAGGTGTTTGCAGTGAACTTATTAATACCGAAGAAAAATGAGCTATATGATCATTTACGAAAAGTTAATTTACAACTCATTATTGGCTTTTAGATAAGTTGTCTATACACATCTAAA
Organism: Thereuonema tuberculata; assembly: GCA_023159025.1. NCBI lineage: Eukaryota > Metazoa > Arthropoda > Chilopoda > Scutigeromorpha > Scutigeridae > Thereuonema > Thereuonema tuberculata. Next base: position 11,844,640 of record JAFIDM010000179.1, read on the forward strand.
TAGAATACAATAATAAAATTAATAATTATTATTATTACTCTGTTAATTATCTACATCTTCCATTTCAATTATAAAATTAATGAAGTAAAATTAGGAAGTTAAATTTCCTAACAAAGAGTTTTAATGTAAAGTAATAAATTAATGTTTTTTATCATTATTGTCATCACCACATGCTAGTCCTGTTTTGTGTAAGATGAGACGCCAGCCAAATAAAGCACCTTATTATCAACCATTACGATAAATTGAGACAACAGATATATATGAAAAACAAATAATAAACTTAAGGAAACAGAATTTCATTTGATATATTCACTGAACTAAAAAATAAAGTGCGAGCTTTTAGTAAAACCTCACTGTGTGGTGTCCAAGGATCAATGAGACAATAAATAATTAAAAAAATTATTTATTCAATTTAATAAATGAAGGGTGATTAGCCATCTAGATCTTCCAGTTTAATCCAAGGGGAAAGTTTTATAAATGGAAAACTAAAAATACTGTGGGGTGCACGAAATAAAGACGTTTGTGGTTTTTTTTTTTGTAATGAATCAGGAGTTTTGCAATCCCTATCAGGCAAACACTTGCGGTTATTCAGAGAAAACGGAGCACATATGTAATTAGAACATCTTTGAAGCAGATCTTTACAGCCTCGATTGCTAATGTTTCCAATTTTTGTTCCACTTTTCTTGATAATATTTGAATAACAGAGTTGAAGAGCCATTGGAAGAAAGGAAATGAGAGAAGTCATAAAACATTACAAAGTGTTAATTTCAGGATCTGGTATGGTGTCAAATCCAAGCTTCAGAAAGATGAACTACAAGGATATTCCACAATTGACCATGATTCACAGCAACTCAGGTCTTTAGCTTTAACTGCAAGCACACAAAAAATATACATGGCAGTATGTTAACTTGGACAATAGAAATCTCAGCATCAAGATGGATGGATGGTATCCACAAGGTTTTATGAAAGAAGACTGTATACCAGAAAGCCAAGCATGGAAGAGAAGAGTTTCATTAGAATGGAGAAGACAGCATCACAATTGAACATACTATCGTTAGGGAGTTGTAACTCTTTGCAAAAGATCTAAAATATTATTGACAAGCGATTCTTATCAGTGCAGCTACAGGAAAACAAGTCCTCTCAATATCATGCCACAGGACAGTTTTGGAGTTGGAAAGGTTGTGGGAGGTAACAGGACTGATGGTCTACAGATGGATCGGTCTTTTGATAGTGGCACTAATAAACAAAAAACCTACCCAAGGGTATTAAGAAGAGATCCTAGAACCCCATGAATGATTCTTTTAAGTGCAGAATTTGTTTTCATTATTCACCCTAATAATACTCATAAATATTTCAAAGTTTCTTAATCAACTATTTATCTACTATGAAATTTGTACTTTCCTGTTAAGTTCGTTTCAATCCTTTAGTTAAGTTTAGTTAAGAGAAGTAACTTCAAAGAAAATGATGGCAAAAAGACAAATTACCTTGCCCCTACTTCGATTATTTCATTTTTTTTTTTGTTTGTTTTTTTACAAGTACATTACTAGGGAAAAAACAAATGCACATTCTTATACATTAAAAGAGCTGATGCAATGATCAAAGAAAAATTCTATTTTTAGCACATTGTATTGCTGTTGTGTTGTTTTTTAATTTCAATTTTTTTAGTTAAGAAACCAAAAACTGATGTGAAAAAATAAGGTAGTAGTGAACCAACTCAATTAATAGTAGTTAATAGTAGGCCTACTGTAAACCAGTGCTTTTCAATCTTCTTTTATCTCACAGCGCACTCATTCATTTGCTAAACAATCCGACAGTACAACAACTTTTTCATTGTTTTTACTGCTTATAATAGAATCCTTTGAAGAAAACAAACAAACGAACAGTATGATGAATGAAAGTGTCTTTCAAAACCATCCCAAAAACATTTTTAAAGCTGATTTAAATGTGAATTAATACTTCAGTATCCTTCATTGTAGAATGAAATAGAATGTAGTTTAAATTTCTTTTTTGCTGTCTTAGAATTTAGCCTATATTACAGCATTTGGCTGTGTGTGAACCTAAAGATCTATCACAAATGCACTCTCGGAAATTTCTTACACCACTTAAAGGGCATCCTCAAGGCACAGCAGTTGAGAAGTTCTGCTGTAAATGCCTTGGAAATGGGAGAAAACTTTTTTCGTATTTTTTTTTGATTAATCAAAATGTGGAGGGATCAGATCATGGGCAAATAATTTTGCTATTCAAGCTAAAAGATTGTGTAATTTTTCAGCATTCTCGATGGCTTAGGAATGCACAAAAAACTGGAATTTTATGAACCATTCTATGAAAAACTTTTTAACAGACTGTACTATTACCAAAATTGGGCTTTAATATTTCAACTATAAAGAAGCTAGTGAAAAGACAGTATCAGAATGACAAATGTATAGAGTCAAAGTGAAGTTAATATCAGATTTGCAAAAATATGCAACAATGAAGTAAATTAACAATCACTTTAATCATACTGGTCATATATTTTCTTAAACTTGGCCTTATAAAGTCTCATAAAAATAAGTACAGATCTTGTTGAGATAAAATGAAGTAGAATAACATTATATACGGCCAACCATTTGCAAGGAATTTTACAATTTCTTTTCTCAAAAACCTGTTGAGACTTATCACAACCTAAGTAACTTAAATTCCTGCTGTTATTTCTATACTTTATCTTAAAATCTAGCGAAACAAAAGCAGATACTTCTAAAATTTTAGTGGTATATAAAATTCATAAACAAACTTATGAATTATCTGAGAATACAATCAGTTTCATAGAAATTAAAAACAAGCCCAACATCCATTCATGCCATTTTCTTTTGTCACAATCTACCTTATGTATAACAAAACGACCCCTTACCTTGATTCTACCAACACAGGAAATAGCAACGAAAAGGTAATAATAAGATTGCTTTGATTTCATGGCCCTTTTCACCTCCGCACACAAAATAAACTAGAAATGATTTCCTTCATAATGCTACCATTCCGGCAACAATATGCAAACAAATAAGACTTCCTCCTATTCACCAAAGAAAATATAGGCATACTCCCTTTAGCAACAATACATATCAACAAATTTATGGTCTCGTCACTGAAATATCCATATCAGAAATGATTTTCATCTGTTACTATGAGTGAATGCAACGTAAACTATTTAATGTCTGTAGTTATGCCAACACTTCTTCCATAAACACTCCAATTGCAAACCCATCAAAAACAAAGTCAATGATTAAGTTACTACAGTCAAATCCATATAAACAGTGCTAAGGACTGCATGTTCAACGGAATCTTAAAAAAAAAGTGTATGCCTGCTTTTAGAACAATTACTATAACCAATAATAGAAGATATTTGTAAGCTATTCTGTCCTTCAGTCTAA
>JAFIDM010000179.1:11864310-11878804 GCA_023159025.1 Thereuonema tuberculata
TTCAGATTTTTATGAGCAGTAGTTTAAAAGATATGAGGCGGTGAAAATTACCAGTACTTTCCAGTGCTTTATGAATCACCCGGTATATCAAAATGGATTTGTACCTTCATAGGAAAAATTTAAATAACACTGTTCTAGAGCACTAAATACAATTGCTAAATGATAAGATTGGAAATGAGAATAAATTAAATGCTTGAATAATTAATCAAATTTTACTTTTCATCTGCAATGTTGTGTCTTATTGAAGAGTTTGATGTACTGTCATTGTACAAAATCAGCCTCCTTTTCAGGGAAGTAGTACATCCTTCCAGAACCCTTTGTGATGGGAGGAATAACACAAGAAATTATATTAACTACAGGAACATATCAGATGTCTTGTTTTTGTGGAGGCCAGTGAAACGATGGTGCAGGGCCATAAGGGTGCATGAAATTCACTTTTACGTCACCTTCCTCTTCATGTTTTGAAAGTCCTAATCCAAAAAAAAAAGCCAGTGCTGTCATAAACACATGCAATGTATGAGTTTATAACGATCTGTGATATCTTAACTGCAGATGGTTGCTCTGCAGAGAAATGGAAAATAGTGCTGAAGTTTTCATCAGAACTGATTCTCTTTGTTCCAATGGAATCTTCAGACATGGGAATGAAATGGTGGAAGCCACGTGTACCAGGAATTGTTTTTGCTTTGGAGAATCGGGCTTCTAGCTGCTGATGTGTTTCTGAAAGTGTTTCTTTTTTATCATCCAGAATTTATCAAGAATTTTCAATTGTTGCCTTGCAGAAATTGAGAACTTTTTCAGCTGAGTCAATTGCATCTCTGGTAACTAGAGGATTCACTGTTCACCAAAGCCATCACAAGGAGACTTTCCATGATGGCAAAAAATACCCATGATGTCATTAAATTCTGGGTTGTGGTGGCAAAGGTTGATAAAGTTTTTGCTGTTCGTGTATTGAACAGCAACTGTTTCAACCTATGATGTTTCAACTTACGCTTTATATTTTGCCAGTTGTCTTATATTTTGTGCAGTTTTTTGTTTTTGTTTGTTAAATTAATTGATTCTTTTGTTTTATGATTATGTTTTACATTTATCCTATTTAGGTTACTTTATTTTGTATGTATTATTCTTTTTACTGATTCATTTGATATTTTTTTTTTTGTTTCACTATAATTTTTTTTTCTTGTTATGGATATTATTTTCTTATTAAAAATATTTAATACAATCATTCAAGTCATATACACTCATTGCAAAAATAATGAGCGTACCCAGAAGCAGCAGTTGAAATGGAAATTATACTTGGCATAGGCATTGAGAATGATGATGACGTAACTGATTAAAATATCAGAGCAAATGGGGTGTTTATTCTGGCAAAACACTACAGATCAATAATCTCTTTAGTACTGTGTCATACCGCTGATGACCGAAGCTGCCATCGCAGCTGGTCCTACCAGTCTTAAGACCTGGCCAAGGAAGGGTGTCAACAGCACAAAGGCAGTCCAGGGAAACCTATGCTGTATGTGGGCAGGCATTGTCTTATTGGAAAATGGACCACTGTTGCCTCTCCATGAAGGAAAACACAGGAGGAGTCTCCTGTGCAGAATCTCCTGAATGTACCAGTGGAGACCAAGATTCATAGGAAAAGGCTCCCTGTACCATGATACCATCAGTTCTGGTGGTCTCTGGTGGTGTCAACAATGAAGTCTGGATTTGTGCCCTGCCCACTGCTTCTCCTTACTCTAATACTGTGGTTATCTGTGTCCAGACAAAACCTAGATTCGAAACTAAAAACAATTCATTTCCAGTCCATAGCTATCCATCCACCTGCTGACTACATGACAGAAAAATAGTGGGATGTTAATGGCAGATAGGGTAAAGGGCACCGAGAATGCAAGACTTATTCTGCAAGTTGCATCGCAATCGTGCCAGTAGACACAGGGGTTTCTAATGATATCACTACATGTCTCTGGATTGTAGAAAGAAACACCTTGGATCAGATTGTGCCTGTCAGACAATGACCCAATCCTCTCATCTGAGTAGTGTGCCTAGGTCTCCGAGTGCCTTTCTTGTGCCTGTATGTTTCCACTGGAAACACTCCACTGCTCCCACACTGTCACACAGTACAGTCAGATCTGTCCAGTTGGTGGCCAATTCAATGGAACAACCAGTCTGCCTCCCACACTGCAATGATATGACCTCTCTCAAACTCTGTCAGTTGTTGAAAACTGCAAAGAATGCATTGTCGAGACGTATTGAGGACTAAAAGAGACCTGCACTCCACAGGTCTTAGGGTTCATCCACACTGATTATGAAACATCTAGTGGTCGTATGATGGCCATTCACATGACTTAACAGCTGTAAAGTCTTCATGGGGAGAGATGAAACTCCCAGAATGCAATGCAGATTATAGATTTTCCTTTCCTAGCTGGTCGTTCACATTCAAGTAGCAGAGAAAATGGCGGTCGCTGATTCACATTCAACATTTCAACGAGGAAAAGTTCTCAACAGTGAAGCTAGGGAAATTATTCTTAACGTTGCACGTCGATTTCAAGAAGATGTATGTGAGATTTTTGATATTTCCTATTTTTGATAATTGAGATTGATATTTCCTGCGGAGCTCTAGTAATTGATACTGGAGAAATTAGTCAATGATAATGTGTTTCCGGTTTCAACATTCGCCGCGACGACTGTAGTGATACAGGTGGTGACAGTTCTCAGTAGGCAATCACAACCTATCTGCAATCAATCATCCTGCCTGTGTTGGTGCCATATATCAAGTTTCTTAAAATTGGAACAGATGAAATAGTTCTCCATTCTTCTGGCTTTTCTCTTTCTTCCATGCTTCAATAATCATACAGTAAAGCTTCATAATCAGACCTGACTCACCATGCTTCAATAATCATACAGTAAAGCTTCATAATCAGACCTGACTCACCATGCTTCAAAAGCTGTCAGTTGATCTCTGCTGCAACATTTGTGGTAGTATGCAACAGGCTGAAGAGGACCAGATGACTAAATGAAGTTGGACTAAGGACACAACATCTATACACTGTTTATATCTGACCAATTATCATCTCTAGGCACAGATTCAGTTTTAAATTGAAATGTCATGGGAAGAGGAATGGCGGCTCATTATCTTTTCCAATGATCAAGACTATAGTTGCATAAGGGTATCAGTGTTGCAGAGGCCAAGGCAAGATACAACACATAAAAAAAGGTGTATTGTTTTCAGTTTATTTAAAATTCTCTATATCATTTATTTTCCTCTTTCTCTAACTTTCATGCTAAAATCCAATACAAATTTAGAATATAATAGCTGCACAAAAGGTCACTTATTCCTAATCCTAGACTAAAGAAAACATACCCTCATTGTTTCACTCTACTTTCAAATTTCATTTAGTGATCAAAGACAAAAAGAAAAAAAAAAAGAGACAGAATCTCTAATAGTTTCACAAAAAAGTAAAATTTTGTGATTACAAAACATTCTTATCAAAAAATGTTATTAATGATACAAAACACATCTTCTTTTTATCTTCGCAATATTTCGCAGTTTATTGTCTTTTAACTGCTTCATCAGGCTTAATATATGGAAAAACTTTTCGTAAGATACAGTAACGAATCTGGTAATAATATATACAATTAACATCATTTCAAACATTTTAAACTTCTAGGTTATTATAGTATTGTTACAATAATGTTAATAATGTATGGATCTCCCATTCAAGGCTTAGCAAGATTTATGAACAAGTTTTTAAATAAGTTACCTGCATTAGATAAAAACATAAACGTGCAGAATACAGAGCAAGTCATTAATAAAATAGAATACTTTAACAAGAAAACAAGACCAAATTTAGGCTATATTCATTAGATGTTATGAATATGTACACCTCAATTCCAGTCAGAGAAACTTGGAGATGGTAAAAAATATATGTGACAAAAACCCCCAAATCATGTTAAATAGTAAAATGGATAGCAAGCAAGTGAAAGATATCCTAGAATTAATATGCTTTAACCGTTATTTCAAATTCAATCAAAAATGGTTTAGACAAGATATGGGATTCCCAATGGGTAGTCCTATATCAGGAACACTATCCAATATATTTTTTAATCATTTTGAGGTTAATCATATACTAAATTGGAACAAATGTAAATTTGAATATATGAGATATGCAGATGACATCTTGATGATATGGAAAGGATCAGCTAGACAGTTTAAAAGTTTTTTCAATGCAATTAATAAAATAAGGAATGAAATTAAATTTAAGATGGAAGAAGAAGATAATGAACATATTAATTTTTTGGATTTAAAATTATATAACAAAAACAATTTTATTGAGTATGAGCATTATCAAAAATCATACCAAAGTGCAGTAATGTTAAATTATAATTCAACACACAACTGGTCCAGCAAAAAAGCAGTAATAATGAATGGTCTAAAAAGAATAACAAAAAACACTTTGGATGAAAATAAATGGTATGAGAAAATAAAAGAATTCAAACAAAAACTGAGATTTAATGAATATCCTACTAAATTAGTGAATAGAGTTTGTAGGGATTATTTTCAAAAGAAAATAAAAGAAAGTTCAAAAAAAGAAATCAAAAACATCATCAGAGTATCATACAACGTCAAAATTTCTAAACAGGTAAATACAATTTGTAAATCAAACGAAATATCGATTGTGAGGGTGGCAAATAAGAGTTTAAGATCTTTGATAAGTAAAAAAGAAGAGGAAATAGATAAATTAATGGATACTGCTAATGTTATATATAAGCTAAAATGTAGAACATGTAATGGGGTCTATTTTGGTAATACAGAAAGAAAATTGAAGGAGCGAGTGAATGAACACGTAGCTGCTTTCCGCAATAACCACCCGAATGTTTCTGATTGGGCCTATCACTGTATAAAATTTGATCATAACCCTGATCCGATAGTTGAGATAATGTGTAGAAATGTTTATGACAAAGACACTAGATTCATCCTGGAGGCATATGTTATAAACACTTTTAAATGTTTTAACAAATATAAAGGAGTAGAAATTAGCCAAACACTATTAGATAAATTTAAAAACAATTGTAAACATTTGAAAAAATTCCAATAATTTCAGTAATAATTTGTAAACAAAATCCTTTGTAATAATTTGTAAGAACAAAATCCTTTGTAATAATAATATGAAAGATTGAAATGTTATTAATATTATTACCAAACTCATTATTGTAATAATATGGAAGATTGAAATGTTATTAACATTATTGTAACAATACTATAATAATCTGGAAGTTTAAAATGTTTGAAATGATGTTAATTGTATATATTATTACCAGATTCGTTACTGTATCTTACGAAAAGTTTTTCCATATATTAAGCCTGATGAAGCAGTTAAAAGACAATAAACTGCGAAATATTGCGAAGATAAAAAGATGTGTTTTGTATCATTAATAATAATTAATTGCATATTGAGTTTGAATATTAGAGAAAAAATGTTATTAAAAAATATTAGTCAATTATAAATTTATAAATGGAGAGAGATACGCCAACCGGACAATAAATATGCTTTCGCCCATTGAGCCAACATCAACGAGAATTCTGTACAATTGTTTCATCCTTATTGTGGAATCATCAGCAGAATATACTCGTTGACGTTTGGCTTGCTGCGCGAAAGCCTACCCAAAAGCATTCATGGTCCCGGCAGTGGCCCGCCACTATAAATTTACTTGCTATTAATATTCACTTTATAGCGATTGCAGAGTAAAATTTTGTATCAGAAATAGTTTCTTTCATTACATTATATATATTTTTTCTTTTATAGCAAATCCCAACTGGAGTTTCCTCAATGATGATAGTGAATATTTGGCAGAATTTGCAAGTATTTGTTCAACATTTGATGAACATTCAGTTTTTAAACCAAAAAAGTAACTGTTAATTACACTGAGACGTTTAACAATACAGTAGAGCCCCGATTATCCGCGAGTGCCGCAAATTTTTTTTTTAATTACGAACCTCAAAAAAAAAAAAAAAACAAAACAATTTTAATCCAAGCCAACAACAGGGAAAATACAATAGGCCCTACAGTGCGACGATCGAAAATAACTGACAGGTTTATTGTGCATCGGGATCCTATTGGCCTTCTTGGAATTTGTGGATGCAGACGTAGAGCAAAGGCTTCTGCTTTACTGTACATATTTTAAAAGTTTTACATATTATGTTTTTTTGTACAATAAAACGTAGTTAGGTGAAAAATTTTTTTTCATGTTTACACCTCATTTTTAGTCTTTTTTCGGGTTATCCGCAATTTTCGTTTTCCACAAAGCCCTTGTCACCCAATTCCGCAGATAATCGGGGATTTACTGTACATCAATCAAGATTCATTGTTTGTTGATTTTCAATGGTTAGCAATTATGAAATTCATGGTGTGAGCTTTATAGATATAAAGCTTAATCTCAGTCTTCTATTTTCAAAAACTGTTCTAATAAACCTAATCGTTTAGATATATTCACACCTCTTCAATCTTTATTCAAATCTTCCTTAAGGCATATTATTAACATCAGAGGAGTTCATCATATATTCTGCAGTGAAACATTTAAATTGGTAATAGTTCAAAACATCTTTTTGGTGTTCAGGGTTTTCTCCCTCAAATTATCTGCACTGTTAACACATTATTAATTTATACCCTCTATGTGATTTTCTATTTTCAGTGCAGTTTTAGCAGTAAAATGTTTTAGTAATTTCTTATCAAGTTTCATATCAGCATATTATTTTATTCTTATGTGTTTGGTTAATTTTTGCTTTGAAGATTGTGTTATAGATGCAGATAAATCCATACAGACAGATGGCAAACATTGTTAATATAGTTGATGGTTGAGTTACTTCAGCATCAAGTATTTCCAAGAACTATACTCCTGATGTTTTTAAATGGACGGTATTATCTTATTAAAAGAAAACCATTTTCCAAAAGTCAACAAACTGCATAACTTTTAAATTTACTGGCAGATTACCTGTCCTGCTTGACTTATATGTTTCAGTGGCAACTCTGTTCCACCTTTTGCTAATATTTTGAGATAATATACTTTGACAATAGATCTTTATGAATTAGATCATATCTATCAGCTTTTATGCATATATAGGTTCAATATCTAGCAACTTTGTAAATTTAATGCCCGACCATAAATGGAAGGCACAGTGTTTTCTTTCTGAAGATTTGTTAGTTTTGCAGTGCTAAGAGTGCCAAATGATTATCTTCTCTCAGAGAAACCTTGTTACTCTTCATCATCTAAATTATACGTTCTGAATTTGTTTGATTAAAAGAAATCTGTCCTTATTTAAAATCATTTGTTGTGTATGATTATATAAGGTGCTGTATCGTTATTAGCACTTTACTGATTTGTTATGTCATCAAAAAAGATGAAATTTGATTAGATTCCAGTTGTCGTCAGGCGATATCTGAAAGCTCTTGTTCAAGAAAATTATGATAGTATCTATATTAAGCAAATGTAAAGGGTCTTTTGAAAGAAAAAATCACTTAAAGAAAGTATTTAAATAGGAACTCTTTATAAGCATTTTATGCACAAGATTTTTTTCTCTACAAAGCTGATAATAAAATGCTTTTTGTTTGATATTGTGAATTCTGCCATTGCCGTAACAATATATGCATTTATGCAACTATACTTGGAGTAGAGGCATACAAATAGCTTGATTCAGGCACAGTTAAATAGCAAATATTGCTATTGATCAGCTCCTGAAGTGGTATTTTAGATGCAAGATTTTATGTATACATCGTATATGATCACATCCTTTTTTTCAGCTTCAGGAAACAGTAAATTGCAGCTAATGCAGAATGTCACGTCATTATAATTGTGTTACTGTTTATACATATATGTTTATTTATTGATTTACTTAATTTGCTATCTAACAAGGAACACCTTCAGGTTCGAACAAACACATCCCAAAATTCAGAGGATGATCATTTTCTGACTGAATTCACTGGTGATAGTAATTTTTCTGTAAATGTCTGCAGTTGCCCAGTAAAGGTTCTGAGTATGCTGAAGTTTGAAGAAGTAGATCTGCATGCAAATCTGTATTAGGACTGTGTGATGTCTGCCTTTCATAACCGATGGTCACTTTTCTTTAGAACACAGAAGTTGTGCAAGTGTCCTAAGGATAATGCATATGAGGACTTCTTTACAGGAGAAGGTTCATCTTTACTTTGGCTGCTTCCATCTTCTCTCATCGGTTTAAAGTGTCACTACTGCTCTCAACGAATTGTTCTTCATTACCTTCATGACCATCATCATATCTGCATTCTAAAGTTACGACACTATCCATTTCTAACTTTTTTTTAATGTTTTTGGATAATCAAGGAAACCAGAAAACATGGAAATGACTTGTCTTCCAGACCAATACCATCTTCATGGCCTACTTTTTGTCATAACATGAGCTCAACCAATCACAATACATTAGCTGGATTGATCACCATTCTTTGAATGATTTTTTCATTTCATTACATTAACAGTAATGCGATATGGGCACCTGCACAGTCTTGACTGGTGTAGCAGCAGGTGGGCGACAGATTTGAGATGTGAGGGAACAGATACCTCTAGTGGACAACTGCAGAGGTTTAAAGAAAAACTACTATCACCAGTGAATTCAGAAGTCAGAAAATGATCATCATCTGAATTTTGAGGCGTATTTGTTTGTTCGAACTCAAAGGTGTTTCTTGTTAGATAACATGGTGACTTGGTAGAATTTATGAGGGGAAAAAAAAAGTTACCTTTCATTTTGTTGAATTTAGTCCTTACAGTATCTTCAAAGTAAATTGACATCAAATTTAGTGAAAATTTAATATAATTAAGATAGAAGGTAAATATAAGAAAATAGCGGTTTTATAATGAATTAATATGATGGTAAAAATTTAGGATCTGCAATACAAAAGTGACCTAGGCCTACAGTCTTTACACCTAAAATTTTGGTTATTGTTAAAGCCCTTAAATGTGAATGCTTCTGTTATTGGAATAAAATTGCCACTGTTTTATATAATTATAATAGTATTTTTCTCATCCATTTGCTTTCAGAAATTACGTGAAAAATAAATGTGAGTTTTTAAATAATAATAACAGAAATTACCCACTAATTTCTTACATTTTGTAATTTCAAAATATTAGCTATGTTGAGAATGAGGACATCGTTGATAGTTCTGAACCAGAGTTTGATGATTTATCATTTAACATTGATTCATTTGAAAAAGATTGCTTTTCAAGTATTGCAAGCAGTAAAGTGCAGAATAGTTGTTGCAATGAAACATTTGATGCATTATTGTTAGGTAAGTTTAAAAGAGCTTTTCTTCAACTTTATTTATTTATTGCTGACTAACCCAACAGTTATCGACACATCAATCTTTGCATTGTCGAACTTTTGTGTAACAAATTGGAAATAGGCATTTTATCTGTCTCTTATATATTAAGTTTCAAAGCTTATTGAGAATAATAGCGTTCCTGAGCACATTGATACCAAATACACCCTTCCATTTATCTCTCTGTTATACTTTCTTCCTCAATTAATCTCTGTTTTTCTTATCTTAATATGTATTTCAGCAAATGTGGAAGAGAAAACAAATGATTAAAACCTGCTATAAACAGGCATTCATGTCCGTATTATTGCACAATATGATTCTAATGATGAATGAACAGATGAATCATGTTATTGAACGAGAGCTAGATACTAAATTATTTGCTTACATATAATATTACAATAATAGCTGTTTACTTTTGAATGTATTTCAAGGTGATTTTTTTTTTTTGCCGTAAATTCTTAAAGAAGGGACATCAGTTAAATATGATTGGCTAATGAAAACTTTTTCGTTATTTCCTATTTGTTTTCATACTATGTCTGGTTCAAGAAGCTTGTTATTAAATGATATGTGGTGAAAATTCACGTTGAATTTCAAAACATAAGAGATTTATTATGTAATCTTACTTGTAAAAAGTAAAAACCAGTTTCAGCCACTGTAGATTGACGACTTACTTTTTACTTTCTATAACAACTTTATTAAAAACATCTAATTATATTTACTGATAGTGCTTTTTTGATAAGATATAAATACAAAATATTTATTATTTTATTATTTTTGTTTTCAGGTGACAGTAAATATTTCGATGACTTCTTTGTCACTGATCCAATTCCTAGACATAACAGAAGATTTTTACCATCATCTTTATTTAAATTTAAATCTGAACCAATTCAAAATCCATTTGATTATGAGATAAATATAAAATTAGAAGAGTTTGAATTTAAAGCACCTAAAATTTATTGGTAAGGAATTATTACAAAAAAGTAAAATAAAAAGAAATAATAAATATTTCATGGTTTGATCAAAGAGAGCTATAGGTAGAATGTAAGTGATGTTGGTAATGATAGAGAAGTGAAATGCTACACAATAGCTTAAAATTCTCTTGCCTTTACTTTATAATGTCTGTAATGGGTGAAGGTGAGCAAGAATTGGTGCTGATTTTCCAACTTTCCATTTCGCCAGTTAAACTGTTGTTGAACCTTTACCTTATGTACTGCTCTTTTGAAAATCAAACTGAACAACAACTAAAAAGCTTGGATGAAATGTGGTACAAAATATATGATTTTAAAACACAGATGTACTAGAAAATTCTTTTATTTAATGGAAATATGGGAACAGAAATTGTAAGCCTCTTGTCATATTTCAATCAGAAATTGGCCCCTCAAAATCCTACACATCAATAAAATAAAATATTTTACAAGAACAAATCATTAAAAATAATTATTTAACAAAAATATTACGAGTCGTTTATGAATAAGCACATTAAATGCAATTTATGTCACAATTTGCATCACTGTAAATCGATTCTCAGTTTGTTGTTTGAATTTTTGTATGAGACATTTGAAATGATTTGATGAAATCTTTGGAAACTGATTACATATTCTACAGAGTGGGTGAAAAGCCTACATACCCTGTCAGTAAACTGGATTTGAAATGAATTGATGTGCCTCTTAAGGATCGAAAACATCTGTATGCATCCTCTATGGTCTCTGCAAAGACAGATGCTTCTCCAGGTCTGTATGCTCATGTTCCATAGCATTGGTGGCGTCACTTTCATGAAGGCATTGCACACAGCAATCTGCAACTGATGATGATTAGTGACTCAGTCGGAAGACTGGTTAGGATGAGGTCCATGACATGTTCCTCCATCTGTCACCATCCTCCGTCATCCTCTTCAGTTCCATAAAGCCTCTAACTCCTAAATTCTTGCTCGTTTGTGTAATAAAATTATTGTAAGGTCATCCTCTTCCTCTATCTTCACTTGGAATCATCCCCTCTAGGACTCTGTATAAGATTATCATGTCTTAACTTATGTCCTATCCATTTTAATCTTCTTTTAATTATACTTATAATTTTCTTTTCTTCATCCACTATTCCTAAGACCTCATTATTTGTCTTTCTTTCTGTTTAGCTAATTTTTTACATTCTTCGATAACACCACATGTCAAAGGCTTCTAAATATTTATTTTCCTTAGTGTTAAGTGACCATGTTTCCAAGTTATATGGTGCAATCGACAAAATTTAAGTTAATATTTTTTTTCCTTAAGTTAATATCTATTTTTTTACATATCGGTAAGTTTTGTTTAGTTCTAAATGCTATCTTAGCCATTGCTATTCTAGTTTTTATTTCCATTGTATGCAATCTTGTGTGATAATTTGTCTCAGATAATCTCCAACTGAGCATTGAAAATGTACCGCTGTTTGCGGACTTCCTGTATAATGATTCCCCACAGAGAATTGTCTGGTGTGGCGAGATCTGGGCTGTGTGCTGGCCATGACAAAGGTGAAGGAAAGTTCTCTGATCCCCGGTCAATCTACCTGTTTTGGAAAAGCTCATCATGGGGAAATGAGCTGGTTCTCCGTCGTGTTGAAACCAGGTGTCACCTATGCCTTTCATTTGGAGTTCCGACAGCAACCATTCATTAATCATATGCGAATAAGTTGTCTGATTCACTGGGCCATTGAATATATACGGTCCAAGCAGATGTTCTTCTGTTAACCTCACCCTTATCATAACATGCGGTGGATTTTGTTTGAGTTCTTGAAAGAAATGTTGATTTTCCTTCTCTAAAAATAAATGTTCCGATCTTTTGAACTTTGATAGATAGCACATTCATAAGAGAACTCTTCTTTGATCTTCTCTTGTTGGGAAATGTTGGAGCAGCAGTTGCATGCTTCTTCTCACTATGTTAAATCCACATCTGATAACAGGCGAAAAGATTTCACTTTCAAATCCTTTCACATGTGATCTCTCGTGGTTGACTGGGAAATATTCAGTTCGGCAGCACGCTTGCGAGTTGACTTCATGGGAGATCACATTATGGATTTTTCCACAGCAGCACGTTTCCAAACGTGTTTACGGTCTTCCCATTCGATGTGAATCCTTAATGGAACCTGACTAAAAGTCTTCCGTTCCCATGCCAATAATGTTCTCTTGAATCGCAGCTGAAAATTAATAATAATTTGTGAAAGTGTTTGTCCCATATGCGGTCGTTTCATGAATTTAAACTGCAGTCACTAAACGCTCTTCAATCAAGAATCTGCTTAAATCAGCCATACTTTCCGTCACTGGTTGCTTCTTTCATTATTGCTATATTTGATTGCTTGTATGTTGTCAATATGCGAGTGTGAGATTGTTTCATTCTGGCTTCCACTAATCGCTGATTGACTTTTATTTCCAGAATCGTTATATATTCAACTTTCTCCATAGCATACATTTATATCCAGAGGTATATGGACTGTTCTCCCACTCTTTATTTAAAGATTTTTTTGAAATTAATTTATCTTATTATACAAAATTTCTGATAATAAAATTAAGATAACAATAAATTGAGAATATAAGGAATAATCAACACATGTTGGTGAAATGTAAGTGTACTGTTTCATTTGATGTGATTTATGAAATTCAGGTATTTTTGTTATTCAATAAAATATTATCTTTGAAACAGAATAACACAAATTAATGATATTTCTTGGTCTTGAATAATCTAATATTTATTTATTTATTCATTCATTCATTCTCTATAGTACTAAAGGAGAAAATAATGTCCTAAATGGTTTATCTGCATTAAATGAAGATTCCAGTTCAATTCCATGTACACAAATTATGGTTAAAGAGCTTTTGGTAAATTTTTTTCTTGTTTTTTTTTTTTATCAAAATATTGTAATTTATAAATAAGTTGTTAATAATAACTTTAATAGGCACTAATGAAACTAATGAGATAGATGGTGCACAATACTTTTTAAAAGTGTAGTATGGTTCTGCTGATTTCAGACTCTTATGCAGATGCCATCTTCAGAGATTGAAGGACAAAGACAACACAAACACAGGGACAAGGATGGCATGGAGATTAGATTAAGGGTTGGTGTATTGTCCGCCGGTGATGGTTACAACCTTTTAATTAGATATATTCCCACATCACATACTATGTGGTGCAGGAATGTTTTCTCATGCCTTATTTTGGTATTGTGGAGGGGAAATCGGCAGAGGGGGTGGTCCTGTTTCTTGAGTGGCTGTGTTAAATTGGTAGGATCTTTGTTTAAAACAGTTTTCTTTCATGTGCTACTGGAATGGGTATTGGATGGATCTGCTAGTTTGACCATCCTATCCTGAGAAGCATTGTTAACATGGGATCTATTAAACTGTTGAGCTTCATTCTTATTTGAAAACATCTGCAGTAACTACAGAGGCTGCAGGTTTCAGCTTAAATGAGCAATTTTGTTGTTACAGTTGGTAAAATAAAAATCTGGTCTTAAATAGGTGTGTAGCTAAATTTTTAACAATGAACATTGGATTAGGGTCAATCCATACCAAACAGTCCAGAAAACATTAAATTGGTTGCTTGACCATTTAAAAAAAAAAAAAAGTTTTTTTTTTTTTTTGTTTTTTTTTTTACTGTTGTTACTCCTATGCATGAGTACTTCAAAATTATTATTTTTTTATTTGACTTCGTTTAAAAATGGCAAAGGTACCTGTGAAAAAAATTTTGAGTTTGATATTTGAGTTAGATATCTGCATTAAATACATAGGTATCTAACTCAAATATCAAGCTCAAAAATTTTTTTCACAGATACCTCTCATAAAGTTCTCTTTATACTGTAAATATCAAATTTTTATTAGGTCCCCCATTAGAGATATTGGGGCTCAAACTTTGAAAAAAAATGAAAACGAGCATTTTTCAAAAGCTTTAACTAAATTAGGAAGCTAGTAACAGAGCTGAAATATTTTTTTTTCTAAACCTTTGGATATATATCTTTTCTCAAAAAAATTTGTAGTTTTTTCTATTTCTTCCTTGCTGCTAAAGAAAAATCTGTAACTTTGATTTTTGTTCAAAAGTGAATATCAGTTTTGATTCTAAATTTCAGCCATTTGCATTACAGATATGGTAAAAAGATATAGGACATAAAATGTAGTTAAAATGTGCTGAAAATGATGTTTT
>JAFIDM010000179.1:11891065-11905818 GCA_023159025.1 Thereuonema tuberculata
TGGAATTTCCAATAGAACCTGTAGATTTTATTCTCCCTCTTAAGAACTTTGAAGGGAATGATGAGAAACATGATTGTCATAATATTGGTGAGACAAAGAGTTCAACTCACCAAAATCTTGTAGGTTTTAATGAAACTTTAAATGATGTAAGGAAAGATATCCGTGGCCCCAGTAATGAAGCTGGTTTCTCATATACACTGAATCTTTCTCATTTTAATTACAAAGCAAAACCAGCACTTGATGTTAGCAGTGGAAAAACTTATCATGAAACTGTCAATATCAAGAAATCTTACTTGATGAGTAGTTGTACACAGAAGGAACCAGACACAAAAATAGAGTCACGGAGTATTAATAGTAAAACTTACAATTCTTTAGATGCCTTTATTACAATGAGAAGAGGAACCCCAAACCCTAACATATCTAAAAGCACAGATACAATAATCGAAATAAAATCATCCAATGAAAGTAAAGGTGAGATTTATGATTGTAAATTGAAAAAAATTATATCTCATTTTACCTTTTTGTTTATTATATTTTAGAAGAATGAAAAGCAAATTTAACGTCCAAAATAATTCAAAAAATCAAGAAAAAAATCACAACTGGACAAGTAAATATGCCTTCGCACACTGAGCCAACATCAACGGGAATTCTGAACAGCTGTTTCATCCTTATTAGGAATCATCAGCAGAATTTACCCTTGATGTTTGACTCAGTTGAGCGAAAGCTTAACGTAAAAGCATTCTCAATCCCGGGAATGGGCTGCCGAGATAAAAAAGCAATCAAATAAAAAAGTGATTCTGTGAAATTCCATAGTATTAATCCCTTGTCCTTTCACTGAAAGGCACTAATTCCCGTTGATGTTGGCTCAATGTGCGAAGGCATATTTGTTGTCCGATTGTGATTTTTTTCTCTCTATATTTTAGAAGAGCAAACACAATTGTTGTTGCAGCTATGGAGTTGAAAATGTGCTAATAATTTCTTTATCTACTACCTTTGGACCATAGTGATTTTAGTGACTATACTGAATGCTTCCTTAATCTAAATTTTACTTTCTTAAAGTATTTGACAGGTTTTGTTTATATTTTAATTTGTTGTTTCTTTCCTCATGATGATAATATCTTAACTATATAATGTCATATACTAACATCATATACAAAGTAGGAAAAAAAAATTCAAATTTTAACTGTGGGAAATGTTTCCTTTATTTATCAGTTCTGTATAATGAAAGAAAAAAAAATAAAATTTATTATAACTACTTTTTTTTTCTTTGAAACTAAATTTTTGATGTTTTAATAATAGAAGTTCCTGCATTATAGTCTATACCACAGTACAATGCATTAATATACAGGGTGTTTCAAAAATACACGGCATAATTTCAGGTATGTATTTCCCACATGTAGACAATCAAAATAGTTCATTACAACATATGTCCGGAAATGCTTCATTTCCGAGTTATGGCCTTCACAACATTGAAAATCACCGGAACGTTTTTCGTATTTACAGATGAAGCACAGTTCACACGAGATGGCATAACAAATTTCCACAATCAGCATGTATGGGCGTATGAAAACCCAAATGCAACTGTTGTATCTCATCACCAGGTGCGGTTCTCCCTCAACATGTGGGCCGGTATCATTGGTGATCGATTAGTTGGACCCCATGTACTTGTAAACAGACTTACGGGGCAGGCGTACACAAACTTCCTGGAAAACACCATACCTCATGTTTATGACGACACTCCACTGATCGATCGTCAGCACGCTCACTTCTTGCATGACGGCGCTCCTGCACACTTCAGTCGTACGGCTCGCCGGTACTTGGATCGAACGTTTCCTGATCGATGGATAGGTAGAGGTGGCCCAATTGCTTGGCCTCCACGCTCACCTGATCTGAACCCTCTCGATTTCTACTTGTGGGGCCATTTAAAATCATTGGTTTATTCGTCTCCGGTGCCTGATTTGGAATCCCTTCGGAATCGAATTGTGGCACGTTCTGAGGACATACGCAACATTCCTGGAGTGTGGGATCGTGTTCGCAGGTCATTGAGACATCGATGTGAGGTCTGTATTCAAGCAGGAGGTGGTCATTTTGAACATCTTCTGTAATGGCAACGACCGGCGGAACGAAAAACGTTCCGGTGATTTTCAATGTTGTGAAGGCCATAACTCGGAAATGAAGCATTTCCGGACATATGTTGTAATGAACTATTTTGATTGTCTACATGTGGGAAATACATACCTGAAATTATGCCGTGTATTTTTGAAACACCCTGTATATGCATTTATTCACATGATTGCATGTGAACTGAAGTGTCAAAAAATTAGAGACAGAAGTAAGCGGGATGTTTCCGCCTTGTATCCCCACTATAAATGATCACAGTCTGATGACACATAAAGAGATAAAAGTTGTGTCCCTTGAGAGGCAGTGTATTTGTGATAGGTATGAGACAATCTCAGGATTTATCACCATTTCATTGTGGCAGATTGTATGGGCCAGAAGAATGGGGTACTCCATCTACCAGATGGCCAATGCTCTTGGATTTTTGCAGGCCACAGTAAGAAGGATACAAGGAACATGTGAATTCAGAACAAACATTGGCAGAACGCAGGATGCCCTCAAGTGTTGCAAGAATGGCACCATTGGCTACTGACAAGGATGATAAGCACCCAGCACAGGGAAACATTGCATCACTGCATTCCATTGATTTTGGAAGTCGTCGACCAACATGGGTACCGTTGTTGACACCCAGAATATGGAAATGCGCCTCACCTAGGTCAGAGAATATCGATAATGAACGGTGGATCACTGACACTGTGTCACCTGGTTTAATGAATCACTGTTTCAGATGTTTTGAGCAGACTCTTGAGTCCGTGGAGGAGACTGCATGAGGCAATTGATCCTTCATGTCAGCAAGGTGTTGTGAAAGCTGGTGGTGGCTCTGTAATGGTGTGGGGTGTGTTCTGTTGGCGCTCGCAAGGACCTGGAGTCTGTCTTGACAGGTGTGCCGTACACAGATCTTGTTGCAGACATTTGCATCCCTTTTTGTTAGCCTTCATCTTCAGTGTGGATGGTGTTTCTCAGAGTGATAACGCAACCCTGCATTGTGCAGGGGTGACACAGAACTGGTTAAGTGAAGACTATGAGAGCCAGTTACATCCGTAACCCCCATGCTCACCAGATTTGTATCCCTTTGACCATGTCTGCAACACTTGCAGACCACACTCAATGCAGTGCAGCAACATCCAACAAACACAACTGCATTATCAACAGCCACTGAATTTACTTGGCTGGATATACCCCACTCAACAACTCGTGTCATGTTGCGTAGCCACTGTTATTCGGGCAAAGGGAGTAGCTATACGTTATTAGGTAGGTGTGTCTAATTTTTTGGCACTTCAGTTTCTTATCATGTAAGATTTTTCATTACGATATATTTAAAATGAGATTTTAAAATACCAGTGCTTTACATTTAAATTAAAAACTAATCATAAGTAAAGCTTTTTGCTCTTTTTAGTTGTTTCGTTGTTAACGGTCCTTAACTTTGTCACACTGCTCCCATTTTGTCAGAGAACAATGCAGTGTGAAGGATGAACATTAATTTTTAAGCCTGAAGAATGTAGGGATGCTCTGTTGCCAAATAACATATGTTTTCTGAAGTCAGTATTTCTTAAAACGTTTTTCTGAAAAAGAAAAAAAAAGATTCAAGACTACATTTTAAGAAATACATTTGTTTTGTCTGGTTTTCAGAAACTATATGTAATGATTGTTTCTTTCTGTTTCACAAATTGTTTGGTCTGTTGTTATTTTATCTTGTAGCAACAAGTTATCACTCGAAAACCAATGAAATTCAAATGATGTTGTATCGCTTAACTGCATTTTTCTTTAGTTATTGTTTTCTTTTTATTTTGTTTTTTGTCTCGGTACTCTGATCAGTTTTTAAGATTCATTACTCTACATATTCACTGAATTGTTAAACTAATGAACTATGAATGCTAAAACCCCCCAGCTATCTCAGATTTCTGTTAAAAAAGATAAATTGTATTTATTTATTTATTTATTTATTTATTTATTTATTTATTTACATTTTAGATGAAAAACTGGAAGAACAAATCATTGATGTTGAAGAAGAATATCTATTAAATACTATAGAAGTATCTTTTGGAGGTATTAATTATGTGATATTTTAATATTAAATACCGAATGTTTTTAATGTCTAATCATTTTTATTAATCACACATTTTTTACAAATTTTAATTATACAAATTTTTTTAACTATACAAGATAATGATACGTTATTTGTAGGATTACAAATGAGTCCTAAATAATAATTTAGAAATATAAAGCAAATCGTCAGTGGAATATCAGTTATGCTTCAGATGGCATTAAAGGTGTCATTAATATTTATTGATAGCATTTCCATTCTTATGTTCCAACACTTTATCCTCAAATAAGATGGTTTGGGCAAATTCTTTGAGTGATAGTCATTGTTTTATGACTTTACTGGTCTTAATTACTACAATTATTATTATAATGTAATATTCTGAGGATGTTAATTGTTGGGAAACATTTCCCTATTAAGCTGCAGAGTTGTTATGGCACTCCTCCAGTTTCAGTACTCCTAATGTATGCCAGCAAGTTCAGCCATTGTTTGACAAGCAGTGGAGATCCACTATTGCAGTCATTAATACTATAGGATGATAGGTACTTCGGGATTAAAAAAATAGAGAATGGAAGAGGATAAGAATAGTTAAGGTCTCTTCATCTGTATACGTACTCGAAATATTGTTATCCATCCACGTGCTACCTCAGCTCTTAACACTTCAAGCTGGTAAGACGTATATGTATACATTCCCATGTGTCTGTCTCACAGCTGGATTGTGTACAGGGGTACATTCTCTGACGGGGTAGATAATTGGTGGCCTCCCATTGTTAATTTTCTACTTAATTCTGTAATTTTCCACTGACCAAGAGACAATGAAATAAATTTATATGTCAGTGGTCAAATTTAAATTTTCGTGCTGTAGTTTAGCCAAAAAAAAAAATTTTCTTTTAGTTCTTTCATCTCTCAAGAAAAACAAAGTACCGCTGTAAATACATATGCAGGGAAGGAACTTGCCGGCCTGAAGTGTTAATGCTCTTCAGTCTTATCTCAAAACGATTGTTTAGACCTTAACTACAATCCTGTACAAAATGTTTACTGTAAGGATGTTGATAATGTATAATTCTCACACAGTGTTAGACACCAACCTTTATTATTTTTAATATATAAATGCAGGAGAAAATTGACATTTCTTTTGGCATTTTCATATGCTTCATAATGACTGTGAACTTTGCTTAATAAAATTGAGAGATCCCCAACTCCTTCATGAAAGATATTATTTATCTTTTGTGATGGAAATGTAGGCTTCTGTTAACATGTTGGATAAGAGAAAGCCTGCCGTTACATTTCATCATAGGAAAGAATCTGGTTCCCATAGAAAGGAGGTTATTGGGCTTATCCCAGGACTCATTTGAGGATAAACAAGCCTGGAAAAATCCATGACCACAGCTGGGAATGAATTCACTTTCTCCAGCCTGTAGACAAATGAGTTTTTAGAGTCATGCATGATATGAAAGTTGCTTAGAAGTTTAGAATTAGGGCTAGATATGCACTGCCTTGCCATAGATTTTTGGATCCCTTCCAGTTTCAGTAACTGTTTGCAGTGAGTTACCCTTGACTTGAAGTAAAGCATGAATGCTTCATATGTATACTTCCCATTTGTTTTTTATGTAGACTAGAGTCAAGATAAATAGATAATTATATTCCCTTTTGTTGATGAAAACACACTCTAGGTAATCCACAGGATCAACATCTAGGCTCTTGGAATATAATTTGTAAAATTGTATCGTAATTAAAGACTGGAAGTGACTGAGTAACATCACTTGTATCTTTTGAACATTTCTGGCATTTTTACCAAATTGTTAAGCTCATTGTGATCACAAATCTTTAAGCTTATGACTTCTAAGTATGATGTTTCTAACATCACAAGTGTAACTTCAAGGCAAGTGTGTGACTGATAAACTTTAATCATTGTTATAGACCCAAACCTGACTCCAAAGAGGAACCTTACGAACAAACTCATGAATATCAAGATCTCTTCCTTTGCTCCATTCTTGTAGAATCATAGTATAATGGTTAACATTTAGCCCTGACCTGTGTGTCTGTTTTCAACAAACATTTGTAACGTATGTTCGTTTTTGCATATAAATTACATAAACATATTGAAATTTTATGTTAAGATTTGATAATGTCCTGATCCATTATTCAGATGGAGTTTGGTAATGCCTGTAAACTGCACTGCTACTATTTTTTTTTTCAGTCATCTTCAAATAGGTAAGCACTACATATGAATAATGGATCTTAGAAATGGATTGTAGTTAGACATTCTAAATGCATCACAGATAGAAAAAGGTTGATTAGAAGAGTTAAGAACAGTGTTGTGGTCCAACTGGCTGGAGTAGTGAAAATCATCTATCATTTTCTTCATCGTGTACAATGTCTCTCTGTCATCCACAGGAAGAATTATATGTGTCAGTGATTCTGTACATCATCATATATTCAGGAGCTCATGCAGAGCCGTTTCTAGGTGTTCTGCCACCCTAGGCGAGAACTGAAAATGCCGCACTCTCTCTTTCCCTCTCCCCCACCCTTATTGGCACCACTCAATATAACCGACACTTGAGAATGACCTGCGAGACAAAAATGTCCTTGTGCACACGTGTGCACAGGGTGCAAGAGGGAGGGATGTATCAAGTCGCGACATGATCACGAGATAACGCACGCGCCTCTTTCCAGAATTCTTTGTTTAATAATTAATAATTTCACTGTTTGATATATATATAAAATTAATTTTTTCCGTCCTTCGGCCGCCCTAGGCGGCAGCCTAGTCTTGTCTAATGGTAGAAACGACCCTGAGGTCATGAATAAAAGTGATTGAATAATTGTGCCAAAGAAAGATGTTTCTTTTTTTTTTCCTGGGCCATCTCTACCTCTGCTCATCTGCAGTATTAGTGAAATTTGTCGGTCTTCAGCATAAGATCTCCTGTTCATAATTTTTCGCTCCACAGCAGATATAGTTTGCTCATTTAGACTTCATTAGCAGTTTTAATGACTTAAAGGAAATAAATAAACATGCATGTATATAAATTTGTATATAAATTTGTGAAAAAATTAAAAATACACGAAAAATAAACAAAAATTCTTGCACTTTGAGCAATCGTCTCGGAAATATGGAACAGCTGTTTCAGCCTTATTAGGCTCATCAGCCAAATTTACCCTTGATGATAGCTCAGTGCATGTAACAAAGTTGAGGTTACCACTTCAGCTCTCTGAAGTGGCCCCCAACAACATCAACACCACAATGAAAAACACCATGCATTGCATGGCCTCAAATTCTTTGTCCCGACAACTGCCAGGCTCAAAAGAATTTAAGCAGGGAATGAGACCTCAAAAACAAATAGTGTAAAGGAAATAAATTACCATGCATGTATATAAATTTGTGAAAAATAATAAATAAAAATGCACATAAATAAACAAAGGTTCTTGCACCATTTTAATTTATTTCTTTTAATTATTTGTGTTTAAGTTCTCATTCTTTGCTTAAATTCTTTTGAGCTTGGCAGTTGCCAGGACAAAGAATTTCAGTCCATGCATTCCACAGTGTTTTTCCATTGTGGTGTTGATGTTTTGGGGGCCATTTCAGGGAGCTGAAGTGATAACCCTCAAGTTTATCATGAACTCTGAGCTATTTATCAAGGATAAATCTGGCTGATGAAGCCTAATAAGGCTGAAATGGCTGCCCCAGATTCCTGAGATAATAGCCAGGGTACAAGAACCTTTGTCTATTTATGTGCATTTTTAATTTTTTTCACAAAGTTTTAATGACTTCTTACATTTGTAAAAGACATGGTGTCTATGTTTTTATTAGCATAATTAAGATAGTTACAAGAATTTTGTAAAAGCAAAGGATTCAGATATGTATTTGATGATAGGCTATTGTACAGTATGTGCCAAAACAAATGATACTGAACGTTACAAGCCCTTATTGCTCATGTGCACCACATGAAACATAGCAGTATGCTTATGTTGGTTGAAGTTTGATAGATGTTCAAATGGTGCTAACAACGGAGGAAAGACTATTGTGGAACATTATTTTCGGTCATATGGAGTTGACATTCAAGTTTGCTATACGTTGGAAATGTGGGCCCGGTAGCCGAGTGGGTAAGGGCGCTTGGCTGCAGGTTGGAGGTAGCGGGTTCGATTCCCGGTCTCGGCGGAGTGCGGGAATTTTCCCACGCTCCATTCTTCTCCAAACGGGTTCTAGGGCCTACCCAGCCCTCTGTAGAATGGGTACCGGGTTTCTTTCCCGGGAGTTGGGCTGACCTCCCGACCTCAACCTAGTCCCGTTGGTCAAGAAACGCCAGGAGCCTTACCTCCCGCGAGCCCTTGGGCCTGCATATGCCTGTCGTGGCATCCTTTAACTTTTTTATACGTTGGAAATGCATTTGAGAATGATTTCAGAAATCACCACCCACAAACATGGTTATGTAAGCTGTCATCAAAAAGTTTTGTTCTGACGCAATGCAAAGGCTGCACCGATGTCCAGTTACAGTGACAACTAATGCAAATCGAGGAAGGCTCCTTGAGCAGATGTTAAAGTTGCCTAAATGAAGTCTTCAGCAAACATCCTTAGAAATGAATCTTAGTCAAACATGTACGAGATGAATGTTCAAGGAAATTGGTGGGTTTGCCTATAAGATATAGATCGGACAAAGTCTGAGCTGACAAAGACTCGAAAATCGTTTCCTGTGTGACGATGTTAGTGATCACATATTATGACATTTCCTGTCAAATGTCTAGTTTTCTGAGGAAAGCCACATTCATTTGAATGGATTTATCAATTGACAGACAACCCGCTGTCTGGGATTTGAATGGCCAGACATCATTGTGAGAAACCCTCCATAGTGAGTGTGTAACAATATGGTTTGTGGTGTCTGCAAACGGCAATTTGGGCCCTTATTTTGTCGAGAGTGATCATGGCAATCCTGTGACTGTGAACCAGAGAAAACATTCCTACACCATTTCTGGAGGATCGTATCTGATTCTGCCATTTATATAACCTGCCACTTTGTATGCAATGGTTCCAACATGATGGGGCAACTTGCCACACAGCCAGGGTCTTGCTTCAGTTGCTTCCTGCAAGTTTTGGTAAACGTGTCATTGCCTGTGGAACAGCCTTCCTATATCCATATCATTCACCTGATCTTACACCACCGGACGCTTACATTTGGGGTATACTGAAGGAAGCCATTTCAAGAGAACCCACCGGCAACCATTGGTGACTTACGTCAAAAGATTGGACATGCATCAGAGGAATGAAGCAACCTCTCTTCAGGGACATGTTAGAGAATCTACGTCCGCATTATGAGTACTGCTGGCAACTCAACAGACACCATATCGAACACTTGCTATGCCTCAGAAAACGTGGAAATTGACTTCCACATACCTCAAGCTTCCTCTACTATTTGCATTTTGTATGTTACATAAATCTTTTTAGTACACAAATATTTCAGTATTGTTTGTTTTGGCGCATACTGTATTTAGAGAATTCTTAAGTTTTCAGTTCATGTTATTCTCAGACTCTTAGATCAATTTGGCAACAATATCAGTACTAGAATCTTTTTATCTCAACTTCTTGTTTATTTCTTTGGAAAATTACTGCATCATCGGTGCTTTAATGTTATATCCAAATTTACAACTATTCTTGAACATCGATTACCTGAATGACCACTGTTCTTTCCCTCTCCCCCTCCTGAAAAAAATTACAGTATCAACTTTTAGTGTACAAGTTGTTATACTGAAATATTACTTGTGCTGCTTAATGTATTTGTTTCTGATTATTTATTTGACGATATATATATATATATATATATATACAGTTTAGTATTATTTCTATAAATAAATAAATTCCTAAAAATCAGTTATTTTCATACTACTTCATACTTCAAAATAAAGTAGTAATGACCTTGCATACAATAATTTAAATATAGGCCTAATTTCACTTTGTTTCATATTCTCATCTATGCTTGATTATACAAACTATTTGATTAAC
This sequence comes from Thereuonema tuberculata, assembly GCA_023159025.1. Lineage (NCBI taxonomy): Eukaryota > Metazoa > Arthropoda > Chilopoda > Scutigeromorpha > Scutigeridae > Thereuonema > Thereuonema tuberculata. The sequence goes on from JAFIDM010000179.1 coordinate 11,901,217, forward strand.
TGAACAACCCTACTCCTCTTTAGTTCAGAATCAAAGAACTACTGTACTTACAATAAGCACAGTTGTGAGGTTATTATTGACATTACTTTAGAAGTAATTGACCTAGATTTTAATTTGATTAATTAAGTAAATTTTAACTTGTTAGATATAAATAATAAAATTGTGAATTAAAAAAAAAAATCCATGAATAAAAATCACTGTTGTGTTAATTTTTCATAAAATGTTTGTAATATTGATTAAATTTGATCAGACATCAGTTTTTAATTAAAACATTTTGTAGATTTGAAATAGAGACATAAATTATTTTACTTACTGGTTTTCTTTTAATACTTAATTTAGGAAAGTATGGTTTGGGTTACTTGATGATCCAGAGAAATACAGAGGAGATTTTGAATAGGTTACAGCAAAATGGTTCAGTATCTATCAATAACAATTTCAACACTTTAGATCCTGATATCACTCGATTTATTCTGAATCAGTATGCAAAAAATTGTCAAGATATTCAAGGTAACTATCTAAAATTAAAATTTGTTCAATTGAGAAATATAGATGTTACTAAACGATGCCAGTTTTATTAAATGCCATTACCTTCTTTGATATATTTGGTTGAATTTTTTTAACATACAATAAATTTAACAAAGATCATCTCTACTGATTCACATATCATGTGATTAAGCACATGATAAGAGCTGTTGTGGGGACCCAAAACAAAAGCATTGGAATAATATCATTTTAACAATATATGCTGGGCAGTAAACCTTTGAATTTTTGATTTTCAAGTATGAAATGATCTTAATTTGTGCCGATTCATATTGTTAAAGTTCAGTAAGGTATTGCTTCACCAGATTACAACAAATAAAAAATTTATAGGAAAGGTAGAATGTTAACATTTTCATAGACATAAATGTAAACACAGAATTTCCCTAATTGGTTATTGTTTCGTTTTCTGAGAAGGAAACATTTTTAGGGCCATAATTGTATCATTTGTGCTTTGTCATTTACTTTAATTAGAAAAATGAAACTGAAGGTGTAAACTGAATGACTTACAGAATGTAAGAAAAAAATATAATTAACTTCAGTAGGTCTGAGAAATTATTGCGAATTAGTAGATTATGTCCCTAAAAATTGAGATCAAACTTTAAAGATGTTTTGTAAAGTGCAGACGAATCCCTACTTATGTAATCCTATGGTGTGTTGAAATGAAAAATATAATTTTAAGTTGTCCAAATTTTACGCAAAATGCTAATGTAAACATTGGAGGCACACGATGCTTGTAAGCTACATTATTTGCATTCATCAGGCAGCAACTAACCAGGTACCACATCTATTTCCTCATGTGAAGATGTTTTTTTTCTGCTAAATTTTTCAATGTTTTCAGTTATTTCTGTCAGTAATTAAGCACCAATCGGTAATGTCCAAGTGGTGTATTACTGGCATTATTTATTTTGTCTGAAAGCTCTTTGTCAAGTGGGGGGGAGGATTCTGACCTATGCAAGAATTGACTTACGTAGGGGTCTGTGGAACATAACTCTTACGTAAATTGGGAACTGGATAATTAAGAAATTTGTGTTTGTGTACATTTTTGTGTAAAGCATAGTAAAGCATAGGCACGCAAAGAATTCTCAAATCTGGGATATTAATTTCAGTTGTGGCTTTAAAATATGTAATATGCTAAAAAAAATATTAAGAAAAATAAATAACATATATTAAAAAGAAGGAATAAATATTAAATTTTTATGGTAATATTATTTTACCTAAACAGTTTTATTTTTAATACAAGGTGACTATCATTTCTATGCAGAATCATTTCAATTTTTATCTAAAGTTTAAATCATATATAGATTTGCTTTGAAATTTATTTATTGAAGATTTTTGAAATAGATCAGCTTTGTACTGCTTTATTCAAGATAAGTTGTCTTGTAATGAAAGTCTTCTATATGGAAGTTATTAAAATGAATTTTTCTTTAACCTATGTACACTCGTGGACAAAAAAATTAGCGCACCAAGAAGGAGTCGTCAAAATGAAACGAAAATTTACATACATAATGACTACTTTGATATAAGTAAATGATTAGAAAATCAAAGAAAAAGGATAATTTATTTCAGAGAAAAAGGCAAAAGAACGGAGGAGTTAATACTCCGTTGGACCTCCTCTAACGCGAATGCACGATGCGATACGATCGGGCATTGAGTCATACAAGTTCTGTATGATGTCTTGAAACATTTCGTTCCATATTTGCTGTAACCTTGCCTCTAGTTCGTTCAAACTCGTGGGATGCCCAACTCGTCGTCCCAAATGATCCCAGATATGCTCGATTGGAGACAAATCTGGGGATCGGGCAGGCCAAGGAAGGGTAGTAGCAGTGCGGAGACAGTCTTGTGACACCCTTGCCGTATGAGGCTGAGCATTGTCTTGTTGAAAAATGGCTCCTGCGAGCCGTTGCATGAGTGGCAACACATGTGGTTGCAGGATTTCATGAACATACCGCTGGGCTGTCGTGGTGCCACGGAACAATACTAGGGGTGACCGTGTATTGTAGGCAATGGCACCCCATACCATCACACCAGCTGTGGGAGCGGTGTGTCGCTGTACAGCAAAGGCAGGATTGAAGCGTTCACCACGGGCTCTCCACACACGAACACGATTGTCATCACTGCCGAGATTGAATCTGGATTCGTCGCTAAAGACGACCTGGTTCCATTCCGCTGCAGTCCAGTTTCCTCGTGCGCGTCAAAACTCCAAACGGAGGCGTCGATGGGTGGGCGTCAAGGGCAGCATACGTAATGGGCGCCGCGATACCAACTGTCCTTCAGCCAGGCGCCTTCGTATAGTTCGAGAAGACACAGAGGCCCCTAGTGAAGGTGCTACCTGTGCCTGGATGGCGGCCGATGAAGCAGTTGGCTGTACGCTTGCATTTCTGACTATGTGGCGGTCTTCTCGACGACTGGTCTTCGTGTACATGACATCTCTCGGGTCCACTGGTCCCTCACAACACAATCAGAGTGGCCTAATTGACGAGCTACTCGCCTAGCTGACCACCCAGCTTCCATCATCCCGACGATTCTCCCTCTCTCAAACTGCGACAACTGCATATACTGTCTTCGAGCACGGCGTAATGGCATGTCTACCTCAGCTTTTCCTTTGTAAATGATTCAGCACACTCAAACACGCTTTGGTTACGTGTTTTATACTCCACAGAGTACGATGTTCAACGCCCTCTACCGGCTATACGTAATGCGCAATCACGCTGCATTTCTAATCATTTGCATATCTCCCCGACATGTACCTTCATTGCAAGTTTCGTTACGATCCCGCAATTATTTCTTGGTGCGCTAATTTTTTTGTCCACGAGTATAATAACTGATTTGTTAAACACAGCACTAACACAGATTTCATTTTATTTGAAAAGCTCTATTACATAATCAGTTGTTAAAATATTATATGTACAGTATTTATTTTCAAAATTTTGATTCTGATGTAAATTGTTGTAGGTTTCTCTCTTCTTAATGGAAATAAAGATGTATAGTAAAACCCCGTTATTGCGCTCATCAAGGGACCGTGACCTAAAACCGTAATAAGCGGGATAGCAGTATAGGGACCGTGCATGTGACTGGTGCTGCCAGTGGCGGCAGAAATTGGAAATATTGTAAGGAGAGCTTCTAACAATAACTTGCTTACGAAAGGTTGCATGCCCATTCTTGCAAAAAATTTAATTGCTGCGTTGTTGGATGCAATAGTACTTATAAAATACAGAAAACGTTCACTTTTATTCTTTTCCTGCAAGACCATTTGAATTTTTTATTTTTATTATTTGTAAATAATCTAACTTTTTGTATAATTACATCTTTACAGAAACAAAATTTTATATAATTACCAGTATATCTCTTTCAAATTGTTTTTTAGGCCAACTTGGAACCAACTAAAAATTCAAAATTATGCAGTCAGCACTTCATTGGAAATGAAAAGTCAATGCACCTACTTCGTCCAAGTTATTTACTAACTATTTTTCCCAATGTATATAAACGAAAACAAGTGCCATTCTTGAGAATCGATTCGGCTATAAATTACTTTGAAAAAGATTTGTAAAAGTAGAAGGGTAACAACAAGCTATATTTTAGAAAAGGAAATATGGCTGCCGCGTCCCAACAGTTGGGACTGCAATAGCCGCCAATGGAGCTGTAGTCGAAATCGGCCATCTGTGCACGGTGCCTATATTGAGGTTTTATTGTAGAAAAATGTCCATAGAAAATGTCCAGGGACCGTATAAAAGGAGCATAAAGAATGGGATAGCGCTATTAGCAGGAGCTCTAAATCGAGGTTTTACTGTATTTATCTTTATTTCCGTTAAGAAGAGAGAAACCTACAACAATTTACATCAGAATCAAAATTTTGAAAATTGGAGTTTTAAAGTAATCTTTGATTCAGCTTCACCCTTGAAATTATAAAAACATATTGAAAAAGCAGTGACCAGTATATTTGTCAAATGATAATCATGGAAGCATAAGCTAAGTAAAAAGATTTCGCACCCTGACAGGCTGTCACCAAGATGCGAAATCCTTTTACTTAGCCTTATGTCTAGGGTTGCCACCTCAGAACTAAGT
>JAFIDM010000179.1:11905918-11958005 GCA_023159025.1 Thereuonema tuberculata
AAAAAAAAAAACAAAACAAAAACAAACACATATGCCTACATATGCAATTTTTTTATTTATATAAATTAACAAATTCAAAACTCTCATTCCTACAAATTATTCTTTGTTCCTATAAAATCCTACAAAATTCTTGACTGACACAAAGAGGGGATAACTATATAGCATGTTGCACGCAGCCAGCACAGCGCCTGTGCCAGTTGTAAACGTTGGGTCATTAAGCTATTCCATACACGAGATATACGCGACAGTCTGCATATAATTTTGTACATATTCAATTTTACTTACACAATCCGGAGAAATAATAATTGAGCCCAGAGATAACTCGATGATACCCGGAGTCTCCGGGTCAAACCCGGAGAGGTGGCAACCCTACTTATGTCTTCGTTGATTATCATTTGTTGAATTATTTAGGTACGAAAAATTCCTTATTGTGTCTTATTTGTTTTTTCACAAATGAGATAGTGCTATCTGATGCAGTGTTTTCAAGCTACGAAACCCTGCCAATCCTCTAATGGTCATTCTGCAGGTTACAGTTGTTGGTGTAAGGTATTCTTTTAGGGGTGTCGCATTAGAAATTTGAAGATGATGCAATGCAAAATTATTGAATTAAGTTGAATAAAAATTTTAAAAAAATTGTTGCAGGACCTGCAAAGGATTTATGACTCAGTGTTTATAATGCACAGATGTGTTCACTTGATTTGTGCAATTTTATGATGGCCATGAGTTAATTAAGGGTGACCACAGACTATAAAAAAAGCAATCAAAACTAACAGACAGCCTTCCTACTTTTCTGACTTAGTATCACCCAATATTTTTTTGTTTCCCAAGAACTCAGAGAGATGAAAGTACCTTATTGACCTTAGGGTCACCTAGGAGAATATTTTCAACAAGCAGCTTCAAAAGCATTTCATGAGTTACTTCATCGTTATGCTGTGTATATTCAAATTATTGTACAAATTAAATTGCTTTAAATGATATGTCAAAGTAACATTTTAGAAAAAAAAATCATCTTGATGTTGTATGGCATGAAATGCAGTCTTAATGACCAAATACTCAATATCAATGAAAACCAGCAATTTAAATTTTAAGTTTTTTTTTTTGTTCCTGTTCTGAACGGCTTTAAAAAAAGTAACATTAAATAACAGTTATTTTAAATCTTTGTCTTTTCTGTTCTGTAATTTATTGAATTAGTTCAGTTCATGACATGCAAGGTGGAAATTTTTTTCTTTCTGAAATTAATTTATAATTGTTAGATTAAAGTCTCTATAGTACATTCTCTAAAGCGAATTAATTTTATAGATTTTTTTAAATTTAATTTTTATTTTATTTTTTTAATGCTTATTTATTATTATTACTTTAAATTTAGGTTCTCCAGGAGAAACTTATCAACTTTTGCTAGCTGTTCATGGTTTAGTGAAGACTGCTGATGTTCTTCTTCACTGTGACATGAAAGCAGCATTACTTTGTTTAGATGAATTTCAAGAGAGTCGGGAAGCACTTCTTTCAAGTAAGTTGTAGTAAAAATTTAATTTTGTTTGTTCTCATTTTAAGAAAACTTGCTAAACTGTTAATCTAAAAATGTACATGTTTGTAGCTTACGTGTTTATAGCTTACAACAAGTTTTTTTTTTTTTTAATTTGTAATGCGTACTGTTTCAATTGTTGTTGGTATTGTTGCAATATAAACATGATATCTGCTTCTTCTTTTTTTTAAACTACTTGGTGAATATCTAATATTTAACATGAACACTCCATTTATTCTGTTACTAATGTTGCTCCCTAAAGCAGATTAATAGAATTCATTTCTTATTAAGTATTCCATTAGCGTGTGCAATTGCTTTGTGAAACACTGGGCCTCAAATAAAGTACAAAAAATTCTGATTGGAATCTTTAAATTTCCTCTTAAGATATTGTTAGATTCTTCCACTGAATTTAGCTTGATTCGGTCACAACAGATATGTTGGGTGTAATTGACTACGTATTACAAACGTTTAAGATCTCTTGGAGAATCAGAATTGATCATTTCTGATAAGGAACCCATGTCCGAAAACACATTATTTTCCATCATATTTGTCAGAATGATTTTTTTTGTTTTCATTGCTATGTTTGCTACAAGAAATGCATCAAATGGCCACCAATTTTGATGCAAACATTGCATCTGTGATCCTAGTTCTGATACACCATCTAAAAAATTTCTGCCCTGTTTTGGATTCTTGCAGCCTTTTATGTGAATCATTGAAACCAAATGTTTCTCCGACTCGACAGGGGTCTCTTATTCAATACCGTTTTTGGTCCCACAGGAAAAAATGTCGTTGGAGTTACATCTGGTAAGTATGAAGGTCATACCACTGGTCTACTGCAGCCAATCTACCTTCTTTCTAATCTCCAGTTGAGATGAGCTCGGACAGTGAGTTAAAAGTCTGTTGTTGCACTGTCATGTTGCAACAACATTACTGATGAATTCTCTGTGGTATGTCTTCCAAAAACTCTAGCATCACTGCGTGCTACTTCATTTGGTCATTACTTAATGTGATTAGGTGATAAGATGTCACTACAACAGTCTCTTTGCTATGTATGAAGGAAACGAGCCGTCAGGTTCAAACTATCCAAATGAGGCAGTAGGGCTTGCAGCAGTGAAATGGTGCATTTTTGAACATGGGCTCCTTATCACATTCATTAAGGTGTAAATGAATGCGTATTACAAACTTTTAAGGACCAGAAAGGATCGTACACTATCTGATCAAATTTTCTAAACATTTCCTGATTAAAAAATCTACATGAAAAATCAATATGAAAGGATTAACATAAGTTGGGCTCATTCTTTGCTGCTACAAAAGCCTTCTACTTTTCTGGGAGATTACCTATATTTCGGTACTTTGGGAATTCCCTCCATTCTTCAAAAGAGCATTGGTAACATTCTTCACTGATATTGGTGACTTGGTTTTGCTCTATTCATTCCAACGATGAGATTAAGATCAGACCTCTGTGCAGGCCAATCAAGTTCTTCAATTTTCATTTCATCAAACCGTACCTGCAGAGACCTCTAGATGGTAGATGGGGACATTCTCATGTCGATAAAGGAAAGGGTTTTTGCTGAACTGTTGCTATTAAGTTGGAAGCACAGAATTGTCTATTTCCTAGGTTGGAGAATTAAGGTTTCTTAAACTAAGGAACCCAGTTTGAATCTTGAATAAACAACCCCAGATCTTGATGCTTCCTCTATTAAACTTCACAGTTAGTATAGCACATTTAGGCAGGTAACATTCTCCTGTTATCTTCCAAATGCCGACTCATCCTTCGGATAGCCAGATAATGTTGCATCAATTGTCACTTCAGAGAACATGTTTCCACTTCTATGGTCCAATGGTAATTAGCTTTATACCACTCTAACCAATGCTTGGCACTGCCTTTGCTGATCTGAGGCTTGTATACAGTTGTTGTGATCTTGAAAACCTGAATTCTTCAGCTTCTGATAAACAGTTACGTTGTGATTTTGTACGCAGAAGAATATTGAAACTCAGTAGGGATTCTTTCAACCGAGGACAGACCTTTTTTTTTCTCACCAATGCTGAGCTCTCCATGATCTCATTGTGTCATTTTATATGACTTGCCAGTTTGTGATTGTGTTGTTGTTGTTGCTTCTATGTGTTGCCACTTTACAATAACATCATGTGCAGTTCACTGACAGCAGGCAGATAAGATATTTTCTGAACTGGCTTATTGCTCTCATACTGATGTTTGACCCACCATTAAGATGTTCCTGACATTGAGGAGTGATCAAAGGCAGCCAGTGCATAGGGTTACTTCTACTGTCTAACACATTTATTTTGATCATCACGTTTGCGCGAGAATTACAAAATTCTCGAGATCTCGCCATTAGCCTCTTCAGCAGGTCTCAAGAAATTTAGTATTTTTAATGTCTGTCACTAGGAAAATGCTACATACTGAATTTATTGTTTGTTTATTGACTGATTTCAATTTATTAAAACTGTATTAAAATGTAGTAAAAGTCTCATGCATTTCCCCGTATTATAATTCATTTAAATATTTCAATATTTTGTGAGAAGACATGGATAAAGACTATTCTCGCGTAAATTACGTGAAATCACGAAAATACGGAATCGTCAACTTCCATGAGTTTGATAATAGTCAACTTTATTCAGCTGTTGGTTGTGAATTTTATGGACACTGGTCAAAGCAACTTTATTGCAAATGCTACTGATGATTGGATTGCTATAGATATTACACTGAGGTCTGCAGTTGTTTGGCATCAGATAAAGCAGACTTATCTTTCTGTGGTATGTCTGGAGGGACCAGAGCCATGATGACGTGAAGTATGATTAGTACTTAACCATTGCTGCGCACACTGTATTACAGTGCTTACCATGATGTGATGATGAGACCAACCAAATCTCATTCATTCCTTTTCTATAGCTCTGTTGAAGGATATTCCCATATTGTAAACTTCAAAGTAGCATCGACTGAGAAGCTTTCTCATTGACTTCCATACTGCGTGTTTATGTTCACTTAAATTTTTATTGTTATGGGCAATTCCTTCCATATTACTGCTTCTTGTGATACTGTCCTACTGAAAAATTCAATTATTTTTCATGTTTCTTTTATACTACATATAATAAGAATCTTGTTTTACACAAATGCATTGTTTGTATGTGTTACGATATTTGTGTCTGGCAGTGTATATATGCACAAGTACGTATTGCTTAATATACGCATGTTTATATAGATTTTACTACACAACATAAAAATAATATTAAAGAATAAAATTCTCAGTTTATGTTCTGGCTAAAGGTGAGTTAGTTTATATAGAAATTAACATGTTAATTTAATGTTTATTTGTTTGTTTTAAGAAATGAAATATATTAAAATTACAAATGATTTGCTTCAGTAATACAACTATCCACTAAACTTAGAATAATTTATGTTTCTGAAACATTCTAAAATATAAAGTTTGGTTATCTTTATTTTTCATTAGTCCATTAATCCAGATAATCAAGAATATATTGTGGTTATTTATTTCTGATTATATTTATATCTAAAAATCTCACATGATCTGGTATTTAACTTAATCCTTGCCCTGTATTAGTCTTTAATCCAACCAGACTTTAAAATGAGGCATATATTTTCAAATGAATTTTCATGTTATTTTAATGGTACTAATTATTGTTATGTAATGCACTTCCTTTGAACTGGAAAACAAATTACATCAAATTGAGTATTGTTCAAACAATTTTAAAACTTTAATAAAATGTAAATTTCTCTAGATTATCTTCATAAGATTAGAAGAGAATTAATGTTTATACAGCATGAAATTTATGAAGAACGAATATTACACCCCAAAATTGAAAGATTGTGCTCTGAAATTACATCATGGTATGAAAAGAAAAGCAGAACTTTTTTACAAAGGAAGAAGGTAAAAATTCAATATCTTAATAATGAGCTTAAAGCTGTATCTATAAATAGAAGTGAAATATCAATTATCTCTTCCACAAACATTGAAGTGATTGTGGTTTTTATTAGGAAGTTTTTAACTTAGCGTTATTTTCAAGTTACAAGCATTTCCTTAATTGCTGAATTTACTGTATGAAGTTTTAAAATGTCTGCCGTTGGAATCATTTAATGTGTCTCAACTGTAGCAGTCCTAAACATTTTTTTTTTATGTATACACACTATTTTAAAAACATAAATCAAAGAAATTGTAAACTATATCATTTCAGATCTATAATAACAAATCCCTTTTTCAGATCTGAAATTTTTTAAGATTGCATTACAATATCTAATTACTTCAAATTTTTATAAAAATACAAATAAAGTAATTTATTAAATAATAATGAATTCTTACTTAAAACTTATTATTAAAGAATCAATCAAAGTTAATCACTTTATAATAATAATAATAATAATAATGTGTCAGAGCAGGCAATCACCAAGACTGGGAAATCGTGCCAGCACATCCAATGGTCATTGCAGATGAACCAGGATCTCATGCTTGACTTCTACACCATTACACAGTCAGGGACTCATCTCATAGGATACAGATAGCCACTACACCATGCATTCACCACACGTTATCCATTATTAGGGTTTAGTGAACAGCTGGTAGCAATTCATTGACATTCTTTAGAAGTTAACAGTCTTGTTCCCCAATCCACACTTAACAACAAATTAGGGAGGAAGTCACTGAATCCATCCACAGGACACCACAACGCAGTCCACTGGAAGAGTACTTGTACAGCAAATACAGAAACAAACTATACCCACAGCCCACATGCCTCAACAGTACAACTATTGACATATTATAAGTCACACATTATCATTCCTTTACTGCACTAGAACAATATACAGACACAGAAGTCACACTCAGGCCGCCAGTCCCCAAAGTACACACATCAAAACAACTATCCACAATCATACACCATCTCAGAATACACTATCCCACAGCACTTGATAATATCCAACGCTGGAAGACATACAACAAAACACTGTACTGCACCTCACAGGGAACCATTCGGGCACTTGGGATCAAACAACACATACCTCCCACTACATAATCCCAAGAATATATTCCCCCTTGAGGGCTGCATCAGTGTATAAGAGACATACCCAGGCTCACACAATACTGTGCAGGAAACAAAACAAAGAAACTTATTTCCCAGATTAGGAAGATATTCAAATGCTTAAACTCTCACCTTTCACACCCAACCAGCATACCCTGCAAACTACCGTCCAATCACTTGCCTCCCTACACTTTACAAACTCTTCACCTCCTGCCTTACAGACAAAATCTATACACACATTGAAATGCATAATATTCTTTCTGAACAATAGTAGGGTTATTGTAGGAATTCCCAGGGTTGTAAGGAGCAGCTCCTTATTGACTCGGTAATCCTGCAGCAGGCGTGTGCAAAGAATAGGAATTTACACATCGCATACATCGACTACAAGAAGGCATTTGACTTGGTCCCTCATTCCTGACTCCTATACACTCTTCATCTCTACAAAATACATCCCAAGATCACTGCATTCTTGGATGCCACAATGAAGAGTTAGAACACAACATTAAACTTGTGCACCTCCAACACCTATCACTACACTCCCCATTCCCATAAGGAGAGGTATCTTATAGGGAGACTCCTTGAGTCCTCTTTGGTTCTGCCTTGCCTCAAATCCATTGAGCCACATGCTAGACAACACAAAACATGGCTATAGGCTTATTTCAGGCACTCTGACACCATACAAAATCACACACTTACCCTTCATGGATGACATTAAAATCTACGCCACAACCAACACACCACTTACTAATCTACAACAAGTAACACAATTCACCAAAGACTTTGGAATGGAATTTGGAATTGACAGGTGTCACAAGCTATATGTAACACTCGGGAAGATCTTGAATTTGGAGGGTTTTGAACTGGACTGTGGGTTGGTCATCCAATCCATGGAAGAGGGAGAGACCTACAAGTACCTTGTCTTCCAGCAAGCATGCGTCCCGGACAACGCAAACATCAAAACTACATTTAAGAAAACATATAATGCTCGCATTCACAACATCCTCAAAACATAACTCATTGCCAAAAATAAAATTAAAGCCATCAACTTTTTTACCGTTCCCACATTAGCATACTCCTTCAGCATAATCCCATGAATAGACACTGATCTCGAAGCACTACAACGCACAACACGCACTACATTCACAAAACACAACTTGCATCACATTCACAAAACAAAATATGCATCACATTCACAAAACACAACATGCATCACTCCAAGTCTGTGACGCAAAGAATGACCCTCCCCTGCAAGGAGGCAGGCTGAGGACTCGTCAACCTCATGACCCTACATGAAAAAGAAGTACACAAACTTAGGGAACACTTCCACCAGAGAGCACAACACTCCTCATTCCATTTAGCCATTGTCAAGGCTGACACACACCTCACCCCCTTGGACCTTGAAAACCTTTGTCAAACACTCACCACCCCTGACACCCAAACTCAGCAGCTACATCAATCATGGGCTGGTAAGTAAAACCATAGCAGACATCGTCACGAACGCAACCAGCCTTTAAAAAAATATGAGGATTTCGGTAGGGTTTTGAATTTTATACCATATTTTCATTGTATGAATATGAAACTCTGGACAAAATTTCAACTTTAAATTCAATTGCCTACGTTATGAAATAGTAGATTGAAATAAGCCAAATTTGCTACTTTTCACTTTACTGCCAATTTCAGAAGCTCATATTTTTTTAAATAACTAACGGAATTGCTTAATATTTATTTTATGAATCAGAAAGTGCCTAAAGAGTTCCTGTTTAAAATTTCATTCGTATCCAGCTTTATTTTCAAAATCTATGAAGGATTAAAACTTCACTTTTGTTTTCGATAACATTACAAAATGCCTACTTTGTAAGCCTGTCTCAGGAAAACTAAAAGACTCAAACTAATTTTAATGCATTATTTATTATGATATATATACATACTCTCAGTTTATGAAAGCTTGTTTTTCTGGCTCAAGTAGTTCTTTATTTATACAGCTTTAAAAATGCCCAAAAAGTTTATGGAAAACCAGTTACAAATTGCAGACCTTACTTCTGAATGCTATTTCTCAGAAATATTTAAGGTTAGGACAATAATATTTGGTAGGGTTTCATATAAGGAGTGAAGGTACCTTTGTGCCAAATTTCATTAAAATCGGAGAGGGTCACCTGAGAAATTTCAAAATTTTTTGCTGATTTGACGTGGAATGACCAAATGCATTTTATTCTCACTGTACTTTATGTATAATACAATTTTTTAATAAAATATTATATCAATTTTCTGCATTATACAATATTCTCTCAGGTTTTTTTTTTCTCTCTTGTATCTATTATCAGATATCTCAAGGTTGACATTGAGTTGCTAAAGTTTGGTGCAGATCAGTTGAATTTTGAATATTTAATCACTAAGAATGATGTAGACAATTAATATATAATTTTATATTACAGGTACTGATCCTCTTGAATCGCAGTTTTATTCAGGAAATTCAGGAAATACTAAATAAAAATTTGCAGAAGATAAATGCCAAAGTGAAAGTTTATAAAAATACCATGAATTTTTCTGAAGTATTAGATAGGTAATGGAGATGTTTCTAATATATAATTGTTTTCTACAATATGGTGAAGTTCTATAATAAGGGCTGACCATTTAGTTTAAAAATTTCAATCTTCTCTGGCTTTTGAAGATTTTGAAAAAAATTTTTTTTAGCATATTAGTACAGTACAGCTTCGTTAGGGAAATGTGTTGAAATTGAAATTAAGGAATTCTGAAAATTAAATTTATGATTATTAAGATATACTTATCTATCTTGATATATAATCCATTAGATCACTTTAAATTCTATTCTATTCCATCACAGTATTTAAAACGGGTCTACTCGACCATTCTTCATTAGGTGAATTAATACATAGAAGGGGAAAAAAAAAGAGGAATACTTAAATAGTTTTTTTTTGTATTAATTCACCTGATGAAGAATGGTCAAGTAGACCCGTTCGAAATGTGATGGAATAGAATAGAATTTAAAGTGATATAATAAATTTATGTTTGTTTACATACAATAAAAAATTATTGTCTGTAATATATAATACATATAATTTATATGTTATAAGTGTTATATGTATATGTATATATATGCCATAAAGGAGAAAATAAATAAAATATACAAAATACAGTCAGACCTCTATTTAACGAATCTCTATTTTGCGAACTTTTCTTTGGAACCAAAAACATTTTGCTAATTTCTTCGTAAAATAACCTCCCAATAGCGAAGTGCATTTTCTATTTAACGAACTTTTTCATGGTATCTAATTTTTTTTCTCCTTGAAATGTTTTTATTATTAATATTCCCTTAGAGGAAATGAAACAAATGTGGATACAGCTGAGGTAAAAAGAAGAAATTAACGATGATGTGCTGATTGATGATTATCTTTCACTTGATTTTGAAGTTGAGACCTCGGAAACACTAAGTGAATCGGATATTTTGTTCAGTGTGAAAATAAAAACAATATAGCTATGAATTGCGATGAAGATGAAGATGATCAAAATGGAAATGATCATGATGCAGACATCAAAAAACCTTCGTATGATCATTTGAAACAATCTGACGCGGATTACAATTTGAAGAAAATACTGAAGGGGTTTTTGGTGCATTCCAAAGATGCGAGATGTACTATGAGCGAAAATACTTTTTCAAAAAAAAACTCAGACGAAATTAAGAGACTTTATTAGTAAAATTTAAGTTCGCATGTGGTAATGTATGCTTTATGTCATTAAAATCATTACTTTTTTTAATAATTTTTATTGTTTATGTATTTTAAATCTATTTTATGTAGTTTAAAGTAATTTTAAAAGGTGTATCTCTATTTAATGAATTTTCCATATAACGAACTTTTTTTCGGGATTTAGCGACTTCGTTAAATAGAGGTCTTACTGTATTTGTAATTAATTTAGTGCAGTAAGTTATTCTTAGTAACATTTTAAGTTGTTAAGATATAACTTATAATGATATTATTCATGCAAAAACTAATGTAATAAAGTTAATTAATGAGATTAAATAAATTTTATGCATACATTATTAATATATTGTAATACATTTTAGAAACACATTAAGAAATTTTATTTTTATTTATTTTCCCCCCCCTTATTTAATAATTTCCTCTGCGCCTGACGGATTCGCAGGTCAGGAATTGGAGCTTTTTCTTTTGTTTTGAGTTTTGTTTTGCTTTTATTTTATTGGGAATCCACTGACGGGTGAAACCATTACTTGGTTTCATGATCTGAGCTTTCGGCAGAGGGTTTGTGTGGCTGATGAGTCCATAAAGAGGATGAAATGGCCGCCTCACACTCCCACTGGTGATAGCTCAGAAGCGAAATCTTTTGTTTATGTTTCTTGCCTTCTTGGTTTATTGCTTAATTTATATTTCTTTCCATATTTAAATTAATATTTTTTGCTTGTAATGATTATAAATTGGAGGATAAGATAATTTTATTTTATTATTTTGCTTAAGGTGATAATTTTGATTACTATTATTTTTTATTCCTAATATTTTATAATAGTTTTATGTAATTATATTATAAATTTTTTGTTTTGTTTTGGCTACATATACGATATATATATGTTTTCTTTATATGTTAATATGTTAATATTGTACTTAAGCTTTTCTATTTTTTTTGCTTTTTTTTGGAATAATTGACCTAAAGTTTGTGGATAAGAATTTTTTTTTTCAAAACTGCCCATCCCATATAGGTGTGAGAATGCAGTTTATTTGTCTGCCAATACAGAGATTCTTTCTGTGAAGCAGCTAAATTATGATGCCACTATTAAATATAAGATCGTATTTATTAACACTTGAGTATTCTCAATTAATTTATTTCTTTTTTAATGCT
Organism: Thereuonema tuberculata; assembly: GCA_023159025.1. NCBI lineage: Eukaryota > Metazoa > Arthropoda > Chilopoda > Scutigeromorpha > Scutigeridae > Thereuonema > Thereuonema tuberculata. Next base: position 11,917,362 of record JAFIDM010000179.1, read on the forward strand.
GCTACTTAACTCATTTCAGATGGGACATAAATTAGTATTGTTATTATTGCTATCTATTTGTTTTTGAGATTTTATTTCAAAAAGGGCCCATTTTTGCTCCTGTGATCCTTATCTTCTCTTCATTGGCAGCACCAATATTGCAAATGCACTAACAACTGATGGAAAGTTTTATTAATAGCTTCCCCCTACAGTGATGAAAATTAACATCTTCTTTTGTAAAATCGTTCAAAGTAATGAAAAAGTAATTCATTTATATTATTCCATTACTCATAACAGTAATGCTGTCACAGTTCTGTTTTTAAAAAAGTAATGGCATTACTAGTGAAATAGTAATACATTTATATTATTCCATTACTCATAACAGTAATGCTGTCACAGTTCTGTTTTTAAAAAAGTAATGGCATTACTAGTGAAATAGTAATACATTATTTCCAATCCCAGCTTCCTTCCATTGCCTCAGGATGCCCTTCTCTATCTCCTTTCTTACTGTTTCTGTAAAGTTCTCATATCTTCAACTTTTTCTGGCTTTTGTGAAACTATGCTGAGAGAATATACCTTTTTTAAATTAATGTGAATTATTCAATTCCTGTGCAATTCTGTTTTGATGTATTGCATTACCTGCACATTACCTTTTATGAAAATCTTTGATTCTCAAAATTTGGGGACATGAAGGGGTGTCAAAGAGTAAGGCGAAATAATGCTTACCTTCATTGCAAGAAGGAAAAAAAAATCAAAACTACAAAAACTACATTTTAAGTTTTCTTATCAAGATTTTGATTGTCTTTTTTATTTTTATCTTGTTTCAGCAATACTTTTATATACTTGTATTAGTAATATAAGCAATGACATCTGTCACTTATTCTCTGTATTTCGCTCTATGTATAAACTTATTTCTATGTTTTATTACTTTTATATTTAGTGGTTACATTGTGATTCAGTACAGTTGCACTTGCTCAGCCACATGCTTTGTCTTCTCTTATATAGATGACATAAATTTATATTGAAATTTTATTTCTGAAAACACTTTGCATTGTGTTCATCTTTTTTTTTTAAGATAGTGTAAAGGCAGGAGAGTTGAGCTTTAGTATACATTGCGCAGTTGTTAATTGCTTTTGTTGAAGAACAGACCAGAAATCTTAGCTAGCACAGAATTCAAATTATACAGGCTTACTGGTTCAGGATGTTTAAATAGTTTAAAATTCAATAAATAAATGAATTTGAGTTGTTGAACCTGCTCATGTCTTGTTTCTCTGAACAACAATTTCAAAAGAGAGGGATGCAAGATCAAAATTTCTTGTGAAGCCAGTGATCTGGACATTAGATAAAACACAAATAAATGCTGTATTGATTAGATGTTGACCAAATAAATATTCTAAAATTTAATGTTTTTATAATTTTTTATTTATTATTTTATTAATTGTAACTGATTGACATCAAATGCAGAAAACTAATAGATTTAATTTTAATTTTTAAATTTTTTTACAGTGATATAATAATTACCATCAGAAATTTTATTACTGAAGAACTTCTTGGTCACATCTCCCTTTTAATAGAATACGAAAATTGTCAGGATAAGAGATGGATGGAATTTATAAGCAGATTTAAAATACACCATTTAATTTTAACTGTATTAAAACCAAAACAGGATTTAGAAGGTTCTCAGCTAAGTTTTCAGACTTTATCACAAGAGTTTTTCATCGAATGTAATAAAAATACTGCAGGTTAGAATATTGTATTTATTTATTTTTTTCTGTTGATGAACAAAGAAATTTGTTTCTATTCTGAAACTTTGTTAGGAATTCTATTATAGTTTCAAACAAAAAGTGCCCATATTATAAAAGTCTTTAACATAATCAAGCAGTTAAAAAGTGCACTAGAACTCTTTACTGATCTTTCTGTTTCTAAGTAAATTCATTCTTTTAATAAATCTGTTTTTGCTTGTTAATTATTACTTGAAACTTATAATTAAGATATATTTTTTAATTTATTACAAAACTGATACTATGAAAATAAATTTTAATGAAATAATATAAATTAATGTCTCCTTTTTAGAATTGTGATCTTTATCTTAATATCATGTGATCTAAATTTTATCAGTTTTTTTTCCCCTACTTGAACTGCAAAGAGTAAAGCTTTTTGTAATATATTTTAATTTTATTAAAGTATAGCAATCTGAAGTAACCATAGGACTCGAAATAGTTGATGATGATGAAAAAATTGTAAAACACAACAAATTTATCAAAGCATTGATTCTGTACTAATCTCTTTGCCACCAAAGATTATAGTATTGGATAATTAATTATTCATGTCAACATTCTGAGTTTCATCAGCTGCAAAATAGCTTGATCTATTATTTTTACGATTTAAATAATTACTGCAAATATTTAAATGTGACGTGTATTTTTTCTCTTTTTCCTAAACTGAAGATTGAAATCTGTAAATGTCAAAAGATCAGTATTGCCAACAATTCAAGTATTTATTCAGATGTGACATTGGAGTGTAAACATAACTGATTGGCCAAGTCATGCCTAAATAAGGCAAATCTGCATGATGTCGTTAAAGATTAATATTAACCTTCTTGCTGACTCCCAGATTTTTTGACTCACCATTTTTTGATTGTTGCAATATCGAGTGGGAGAGAATCTAGGAGACATTTACTTCCTTGACGAAAGAACTAAACATTCAAGAGTATTTTCAGAATGAACTATAATACCTTATTGATGGGCAGCTTTCTTTTCTCATTAAACGTTAAAATATCCCTCTTCAGGCCTATGTAGGCTCTTGGAGTCGTGGGAGTTTAAGACTCCAGGCATTTTGTGATCGACAGGACTAAGTTGAGGTCAGGTGGTCAAACTGATGCCTGCCTGCCTTTGATTCCCAGGACAGATACGAGATAATCATTCAACAGAGAGCTGGGTTGACCCTAGGACCCATCTACAGGAGAATTCAGATAAATCCCTGACCTCCTTCAAGCCTCAGTCAAGTGCCTTACCATTTGGCTACCATGCCCACTTCTTTCCTTGTAGCTTAAATTAAAACTTTGCTTTAAAATCTTTAATCAATTGTTGCTAATTCAAATATCCATAATAATTAAGCTCTGATAAAGATATTTGTTTCTTTTTGTATGCATTTACTTAGCATTTCAAAGCAAAGTCCTAATTACTCTAATCGGTTCAAGTAATATTATTAAAAATACCATGTTATTGCAGTCATTGGAGAAAAGGTTTGTACAGTTTTGTATTTAATGTTACTGTGTGTTTAAAATTTAATTTGGATTATTAATTCTTATTTTCTGAAAGCATGCTGAATTTATATTCATTTTTCAAGGTTAGTTTTAAAATAAATTGAATGTTATACTAGGTGCATTACTTACAGTCTTCTTTAAAATAATGCAACATATTTGAAAGCATTAAAAAATTATCACAATATTATATAGATAAATACACTTTCTAAGGTTATAATTCAGTTGAAGTAAGGTGGTAAATGGCCACGCGGTTGGCGATGTCGCTAAGACACTGGCCTCTCTCCTCTGAGTCCCGGGTCGATTATAATAAACACATTGATTATTATATTTGCTTTCTATTTATATTTCATAAAAATAATGAAATTTTGATGAGGTGGATGTTTGAGGTACTGGTTGAGAAACAGTGATCTCCTGATTCTCTTTTACTCTTGTTGCGTAAGCAGTCCTTCTTGCAACTTTCCTATAACTCTTCCCATCACAAGACCAAAAGAATAAATAAAATAAAAATAGACCCATTATCAATAAGTGTAACACGGTACAATTATTTTATATCTCATAAAATTTGATATTTGCATAATTTCTCATCAACTAAAATTTTGTTAATGCTTGAGGATAACAGTATTATTTCTTGGATTCATCTGCCATTTTTATCTGTATTACATTTTACACTACATAAAGCAAGCCACATAATTTTCTTGATTTTGATTATTGTGGTAAATGTCATTTAAAGTTAGCAATAATAATTGACTAGTGTTTTGAATACAAGCTGTGATAGTAAAGAATAAATGCAAGTCCGAGCAACAATAGAAAAGGTGATGATATACAACCGATCATGTTGGTAATTGTTCTGCTGCCGGACAACGCAGTTAGTGATTTAAAAGGATACCAAAAAAGATGACGTATGGGTTAGGACAAGATGAAATGTGCCAAAATTTGTCCTAACCAATGTTCCTTATTAAGTTAGTGTCCACCAGTAAATATTCAACAAAGAGAATATTACCAAGAATCCATGTTATAACTGAATTCGATAATGATTCAGTTAGATAAAGTTAATAAACAGAAAAGCAGAGAAGCAAGATCTGTTTGTTTACAGTCTCCCTGGTTACCAGTGAACACAGCATTTCTTCAACAAGTGCAACGAAAGGTGAATAGTAATCATATGTTCGAGAATTTCAAGGAACTGCGGAAGATTGGTTGAGCAGTTTTCAGATTAACATCAAAAATCCAGAACTCGACATATCCATGATGCTGGTGAATGCACATTTGTCAATCAAATAAGTATTTTGTCACCTAGTATTAATTCAAAGCACAGGACAAGTGCAATACATATGTATTGTAAGTTTATTAGTAAAGTTTCTATTCAGTCTCATTCCGTAGTTATCAACTTCAGTTTTATTTACACTAATGCCTCTGACAAAATAAATATCTTTATTATGAATTTCAATTCCTGGTTTTAAAGTAATTTGATTTAACGTCCATTCATTGATTTTTCCAACTGAGTCATTTATATTGAAAAGTCTTCAAAATCTTCAAATAAAACAAAAATAAATCCTTTGATCCACACTCAGACTCCTCCCTGTATGACAGGCGAAGAAAGAAGTTTCCATCCACCTGAGACACTTCCACTTCTAGCAACATTCATCTGAGATAAGCCAAGTGTCTTGATTATGTCCAGAGCTATCGACTTATGATCAGCAGCCAAGTGATGGTTCAATTTAACTGCTCTGGTCTTTATACATCTTCTGGTTATATTTGGAAGCTCTGAATTGGTAATCTGATTGACCCCATCAAGAGCTTGCTTTTAATTAATTAGATGTTGATTGATTGGAGCTGGAACTAGCTCTAACAGGTTGATTTGCTTCAGAATGATACTGACTTGTCAACCAGTTCTTGTTGGCTATGATGATCATTGGGTAGTGTTCTCATTGGCTATAGTACTGTTTTTGAGGTATTATTGAGTTGTAAACCAGAGTTTCGACTCATGTTTTGTGAATATCTCAAAGGTTTTCTAGTGCATTATAGGGCTATCAGAAATATATTGACAGGGCTTCAATATGATGGAATTTAATATTGTATTGGACAATATTGTGACCAGATAGAGTGCAACTGTGTCTTGGCTTGTATATGCTCATTGATAACAGTGGAGACTAAACATTTTCTAGTCCAATGAAAATGAGGCGAAAGGGTTCTGTAAATGCTCAACTGGCCTCTGGTCTTGAAATGGTTGCAATAGTTTTTCAACCTTGATGGTGGTGTTTTTCTGAAGCCCTGATAAGTTACATCTTAGATATAAGGCAAGAAGGCTGTTCCTGCCCTTGGGAGTTTTTCCAAAGTTAAATCCATCTGATTGCAGTAAGAAGTTCTATTAATAATATGCATGAAGTATCCGTTGGCTTGTAAAATTATGCTAAAGTGGTGAAGTTCTTGCTATATCAAATGTGGGTGACATATTCATTTTGTTCTGTCAGCAAAGTCTAGATCAGGGGTCGGCAACCTTTTGTTGTAACAGGGCCAAATATTTTATGTGGGGATTACTGCGGGCCGCACTTGGGCCAAAAAGGGCCAAAATATTATTTTAACAACCAAAAAAAAAGGAAAATCTTATTTTAACAACCAAAAAAAAAAAAATCTTAAGACGCCCCGCGGGTTGCCGACCCCTGGTCTAGATCAACTCTTGTTCCCTTGTTTTTCCTAAAGATGTTGGCCATAACAGTTGGTGAAATGTCAACAGTTCTGAACATCAAAATACATCACACATCCTAGAAGAGTTAAGTAATTCTCATGAAAGTGCTGTTGTAATTATTTATTTACTGTTTTGCTTTAATGCTTAAGTAGAAAAGAGCAAAGTCTTATGATATTGCATTTGAGTTAATTTCTAAATTAACTACTACTTAAATTTCCATAGGGTGCCACTGATGACGCAAGGGTAAATTGGTCGTATCCTGTAGAAACAGAAATCCAGATTGTTTTTTAACAAATTCCACATTTCTGTCTGACTTTTTATATATAAACTTGTATAATTCTTTGGGCTTGTTTTATATTAATCTTTTCACAGAGTGCAAACTGAGGACATGTGATGAGGAAGAGCACGGGAGACAACTGTGGAAATGACAGTAAGATGGATACAAAACCTATTAGCGTGTTATTAAAAGTGACAGATTCTATGTCTCCTTGAAGTGACTAAAATAAGATGAGAAAACATAAGAAATTATTGAGCTGACAGGAAAGGAAGGCCGTACATTAGTAATTTAGGCATTTATGAAAACAGGACCAAAGAGTTGATGGCATGGCATGGTATGTAAGAGTAGCAAAAAGCAAAGACAACAAACAACAGCATTAAATCCGGATAATGCTCAGAATAAAATTAATTTACAAATTTAACTTGGAATCATTTTTTGTGACTGCTTCCAGTGTCTCATTTAATTAGTTACTCATAAATATCTATATAGACATATGAATTGATTCTTAAATAGACGTTGAATTTTAAGATGTCGTCGGCCATATTGTATTCATTGTACAGATACCTTTTAATTAATAATATAATTAAAAGACAATTAATATTAATAATATAATAATGATAAGACAGTGTGGAATAAGAAACTCATTTGATTAATTTTAATTCAACCTCTTTAAATTGACCACTGAACTGATGGAATGAGCTTCTGGCAACAAGTCGCTGGAAAAAAGTCTATATATAAGTTACATTTGAAAGTTAAATGTGTTGTATTTTAAACATTATATATGGATACTCTACTCTAATTTATTTTAAAAGTGAACTAATAATTGTTTCTATGCATACTTACTTAGAAATATTCTTTATTTGAATTGGTTACTATAAGTTGAAATATATGAACATTGTTTAAATCAAAATGTATATTTTAAGAATAATATTCATTTAACATTTCAGAGAGAATATTCAGCTTTTTGAAAGAAACTACAGTAGCTTTCTTTTAAAAGATAGCTTTTTGAGGTTTGCAGACATTGTTGTCGACGAAGGAAATGGAATTGTTTTGTATGAAATAGTTCAGATTGAGAAAATTGAAACAACTAATCATTTGATTAGTATTATGGTTTCGTTGAGTTTAAAGTATCATACCTGTTGGGTAATTATTCATTGCTCTCCAAGGTAAGTTTCCATTAATAATTTTAACAGCAAAAGCCTTTATTCTGTAATATTTGAAATGTTAGATTTAAATATTTTAAATGTTTGAGCAAGTTGAATTTAGCAGTTTTTAATTTTTTTTTTTATTTTTACATTCTTAAACTAATTCTTCCCAAATTGCCAGTAGCTGCATCTAGAAGTAATATTTTAATTATTTATGATCCTCATGTCAAACCTATTTTAATGATTACTTCATATTCCAAATTAAGCTGCCTATCTCAAGTTCCTAAAAATTTCGTGCTTCTCTTGCCTTATTGTGGTTACTAATATTCATTAAACCATTTGGAAACCAGTCAATCAAAATCAGTTATCTGAATTTAGTCAAATAAATTAAATTTAAAAGTAATCTTTATAAGGTAAAAAGTTCTTGAATTAAGTTTTAGTACACTCATTGACATAAAAATTTGCAAACCAAGAAAAAATCATTCTATGAACTCAAAAGTAAGTAAATAGCTATGGCGAGGGTAGACATGCAAATAAATAATATTTGGTGCGATTGCGCATAGCCGCTTGTGCACTGCAATTGCAAGTTGTGGGACATATAAGGCACACGCAGTGAAGTCCACATGCACTTAAGGTGATCAGGCGAGGTCTACGAGCGATCAACAAGCTGCAAAGATGTCAGTACGAACAACTCGCAGAGTTTGAGATAGGCCGTATTATCAGGCTGCGAGAGATTGCTGGGTGGCACGAAGAATTGTCCTCCATTTCGGCCGTTCTGACTTTACAGTCAGATCATGTTGGGAGCAATGGACATGTCCACCTCTACATGGCAGATTGGCTTTGGACAACCCAGACAGACCACCAGGAGATATGATTGCTTGATCGTCAGAGAGGCATGAACAGATCCAATGGCTTCCTTGTCCCTATCCAGCAACACATAGCAGGTTAACAAAGAACCCTGTCTCTGCTAGAAGTATTTCCAGACGCCTAGCAGAAACGAATCTGCATTCTTACACCCCTTCCTTTTTGTTCCTTTAACCCTTTAACTGCGCAATTAAGCTGAAATAGAGCTCCCCACAGGCGCAAAAAAAAAAGAATTATTATTTTTTTTTAATTTTTGCATAATTTTATTAATTATAACCTTTTACTTAAGGAAAACATTAAAAAAAATATTTTAATGACTACACTTCTGCTGATTTAACTTTAAATGATGAACTTCAGGACGTGTTTTACAAAAAGACGAAAAAAAATTTTTTTCAAAATATATTTTCAAACAGCTATTCATTTGGAATTATGTCCAGTACAACAAAAAAATCCACTTATTGTTCACCATAACTGTGTTTTCAAAATGTTTTCTTACTGTGAAAATCACGAAAACACTGCCCAATACACAGTCCCACTCCACACTCCTGACACCATGTGCTCACTAGTTTCCTGCGCTTCTCCCTACGCTGCGTATTCATACAGACGTGACACTGTCTCTGCGGCTTGGCTCTCTTCTCCATGGGTGGGACGAACTCCAGGTAGTGTCGTAAAATTCCCAAGAGCCGATCTGGTGCTAGGTTAGTGGGGGTCGAACGACCAGGGTGGGGTTGAGACAGGGTGCCGTATTTCGTGAATATTTGGCGCACTTCAGTTAGACTGAATTCCTTCAGTGACATGCTGCTTCCAGTTTTCACGGAATGGAATCGGTATGCATTTAGAAGCGTCACATCTATCAAATGAAAAAACATTTTCTTATACCACTTGACTGATTTCCTCATACATTCCACTGAACTGATTTGCATGTCTGACTTGTCTACCAATCTCATATTTTTTGTATAGTCTAGAACTGCGTCAGGTTTTTGTATAAATACATTATTCCTCCAATCTCTCTTGTCGCTTGCAACCAGTTTCCCTCGGTGAACCGTTGTTAGCATTGTCACATCGCGCTTATCGTGCCATTTGAGAGCTGACAATTGTTTCGAACTTTTGACATGGTAGTCTCCTGGCTTGCACTTTCCTGGGAACGTTGGCATACCTTTTCTATTTATTCTGACTGTCCCACATGATCCCGTACCATTATCAAGTAAATATTTACATAATAGTGTACCAATTGTCAGTGTACAAAATGTGCCCATTACGTAAATATTTCTCCATCATTTTCATTACGACAGCACCAGATATGCCTAAGTCACTTTTAGGAATTTTAGTTGTCTTCCCTGTATATGTAATCATATCTAATATGATTCCCGTCTCGCAATCACATAAAACAAAGAACTTAATTCCAAATCTGTGCCGCTTTGAAGGAATATATTGTTTGAATGATAGCCTACCTTTGAAAAGCATGAGCGATTCATCTATTACGAGCTTCTGAAAGGGATTGAAGGAGCCACAAAATTTTTCCTTTAGCATACAAAAAATCGAAACAATTTTGTGCAAGGGATCTTCTACATTTGCGGCATCATTGTTGCAAAAATGCAAAAACCGAAGAATAGCCAAAAATCTGTCTCTAGACATGTACTTCCCGAAAACTGCCGTTTCTATCAATGGATCCTTTGACCAGTACTCATCAATTGAATGCTTCTTTACATGCGGCATCAACATTGTCAAGCCCAAAAACATATACAAATCATTCTCACTACAATCATGCCAACGGCGCATTCTGGAAAATTGTGACAGTCTGTGACTCAATACAATTATTGGCGTAACGATTAGTTTCACTTACAATGTGTTCCACGATACCTCTGTCCAAAAAAGCCTCAAAATATTCCAACAGATTGTTTTCATCGCGAACAACAAAATCACCACTTATTCCGGCGCTTGTAAAGTCAAAGTTCCATGTCGGTGGCACAAAATTTCGTCCGCTCTTCCCCTCGAAGATTGGATCGGGGCTCTCTCCTCTTGTCTCATCTTCACTGGATGACTCAACAGGATCTTCAACGTCTTCATAACTATCTTCAAACTCTGAAGAAAAAACTTCTTCTTCATCGCTGAGTTCATCAAGAACAGACACTGTATCTCGTGACGAAAATGGTCTCTTCCCGGGGCGGGGTCCGCGCGACGAACCTGCACGACTTTCTCTCGACATTTTTCAAGGGTTACTGAGGGTTCCTGGCAGCTACCGAAGGGCAATAAAAATATAAAGAGAACTAAAAGATGTCCGCATGACATCTATTTGTCAAAGGAAGAACTTCTAAGCGCCTATGGACTCGGAGAGTAGAAGCATAATTCAAATCGTCAATAGACGATGGGAGCAGTCTACTAAGGTGAAGGGTTACTGAGGGTTCCTGGCAGCTACCGAAGGGCAATAAAAATATAAAGAGAACTAAAAGATGTCCGCATGACATCTATTTGTCAAAGGAAGAACTTCTAAGCGCCTATGGACTCGGAGAGTAGAAGCATAATTCAAATCGTCAATAGACGATGGGAGCAGTCTACTAAGGCGATCGCTTATAGACGATGGGAGCAGTTAAAGGGTTAACATACATAACATAACATAAAATGGGAGGTACTATAAAGTCCCTAACACTGCGGCCTCAAAAGGCCTATTGTGTATCCCAATGTCTTTAATTCTGCATAAGTCCTAGGATTTTACCAATCTGTAATATTTTATGCAGGGGTATAGTCACATAGTTTGAGGGATTGGGAAAGCCCATACCTATCAACTTGTGTCTAGTGCTCGCAAGCGCTTCACACTCACATAGTATGTGTGCTGCTGTTTCATCAGCTTTTCCACATCTTCTGCAAGTAGGATTTGAAACTATTTTTATATTAAAGAGGTGTTTCATTAAGTGACAGTGACCTGTAAAGAGTCCTGTCAGGATTCTAGTCTGGTTCTTATTTAAACTAATAAGTTCCATGGCTCTTTTCCTTAAAGGCTCTTTAATAAAGAGCTTTGAGTGTTTCTGCCCTGGAAGGTTATTCCAATAGGTCTTTTGCTGTCTCCTTGCCCAGTCCCGAATTGCAGTTTTAGTGGTTTCAATGGAGATCCCACAAACTGGTTCAGGTCCAATGAACGAGGTTTCAGCTCCTTTTTTTGCTAGCTTGTCTGCTAGCTCATTGCCTTCAATCCCTTTGTGTCCTGGCACCCATATTAGGTTTACCCAATTATGTTCAGCAAGACTGTTAAGGGTTTGTTTACATTCCCATACTAATTTAGAATTGGTGTTGGGAGAATTCACGGCTTTAAGAGCTGCCTGACTATCTGTAAATATATAAATATTTCTATTTCTGTATTTACGTCTTATATTTTCATAGGCACATTGTAAAATGGCATATGTTTCCGCTTGGAATACTGTTGAGTAGATCCCTAGGCTTAGGCTTATATCCATCCTTGGTTTCATTCCTCGGATTCCAGCTCCGGTTTTCCCATTATGTTTAGATCCATCTGTAAACCAGATTATTCCATTGACATTAGTGGGTTTGTTATCATTATTCCATTCATCTTGGCAAGGAATGATAATGCGGTAAAGTTTTGTAAAAGATATTCTAGGTATCATCTTATCAGAATTCACTTGTAAGAATGGTTCTTCAGAAATGTCCCTAGTTAGGACTGCGTGTCCCACATTACAATAATGTGGTTTCCACAGATTATTAATTTTAAGTCTATGTATGGTCGCTCTTGCCTCTGCTTCAAGTGCCAAGTGAAGAGGGGGTAGATCAAGAAGGACCTCCAAACTGGCAGTAGGGGTTGTTTTCATAGCCCCAGTAATGCCCATACATGCTAGTCTTTGTAAGGTGTTCAGTTTGTTCCTGGTTGTAATCAGTTTACCTTTAGTCCACCAAACTATGGCTGCATATAATATAATGGGTTTAATAACCATTGTGTAAATCCAATAGATTACACTAGGTTTTAATCCCCATGTTTTTCCAATAGCATTTCTACATGACCAAAAGGCCATGTATGCTTTATTGATAGTTTTATTAATGTGGGAATTCCAGTTTAGTTTTGAATCTAGGGTAATGCCCAGATATTTAACTTCCTTGGATATTTTAATGTTCTTGTTATATAGGATAGTAGGATAGGTTCTGCAAGACCTTCCAAATTCCTTTTCTTCGTGAAAGGGACAAGAACCGTTTTATTGGGATTTACTGATAATTTAATATTATCACACCAATTTTCTACAGTACTTAGTGCATTTTGCATAAGACCTGAAATCACATTAGGAAATTTACCCCTTACAATGATCACAATGTCGTCTGCAAATCCCTGAGTATAAAAACCTTTCTTTATTAGTCCCTCAATAAGCTCGTCTACCACCAGGCTCCACAGGAGAGGTGAAAGAACCCCTCCCTGCGGACATCCCCTGGTTACCGAAACTTTTAAGGTATCTTCATAAATGGAAGTATGAATAGTTCTGTTTTTCAACATAGCATTTATCCAACCACACGTGGTCGGGTCAATACCGTGTTTTTGTGCTGCCCTATCTATAGAAAGGAAGGATGTATTATCAAATGCTCCTTCAATGTCAAGAAACGCTGCAAGAGCTATTTCTTTATTTTCAAGTGCGGTTTCGACAATAGAGACAAGGCTATGAAGAGCCGCCTCAGTTGATTTCCCAACTTGATAGGCATATTGGTTTGGGTGTATTGGATAAGTCCTAAGTACACCCTCCCTAATATATTTATCAATTAGCGTTTCCATAGTTTTCAGAAGAAAGGATGTTAAGCTAATTGGTCTGAAAGCTTTGGCATCGACATAAGAAGATCGACCCGGCTTAGGAATAAATACAACCTTGACTGGTCTCCATTGAGATGGAATATAACCCAGTGCTAGGCTTGCTTTAAAAATATTACAAAGAGGTGTAGCTAGAAAGCTTATTCCTTTTTGTATAAGGGCTGGAAAGATCTGATCTAATCCAGCTGATTTATAAGGTTTGAAAGTAGATACTGCCCATTCTACCTTTGATCGATTAATGGCCAGTCTCGCAGTCCGCCAATTTTCCTTGGGTGCTCTAAAATGAGACCCCAAGTTTAAATTTAGCGAGTTTGCGTTTCCGTCCCGATCGATCTCGATAGAATCTGGGAAATGTACACTGGTTAGGACCTTAAGTGTTTCTTCCCCATTGGTAGTATAACTTCCATCTTTTTGTAACAAAGTCCCTAATCTAAGATTAGGTTCTTTTGTTAAAATTTTATAGAGTCTAGAACTGTTAGGGACATCAGAGATTTCCTCACAGTACTTCCTCCATGATTTTCGTTTCGCTTTTCTCAAAGCTCTGTTATATTCAGTGAGGGATTGTTTATAAACATCCCATTCACCGTTTCTCTTAGCTGTATTAAACAGCCTTCTAGTGCGTGTTCTGAGATTTGTCAGCTCTTGATCCCACCAAGAAACTCGTCTAGGTAGTTTGAGCTTTATCTCAGGACAGTTCGCATTATATGAAGAGATAATAGAATGTTGTATATAATCAACAGTTATCTCTATATCTTCAACAGATTTAATCCGTTGTGGGCAAAACCTAATACTATTTTTAAGGTCATCTTTATAAGATTCCCAGTTAGTATTTTTAGGATTTCTGTAGAGATTAGTTATAGAATAACTTGATTCTAAGGTGAAGCTAATGTATTTATGATCTGAAAAGGTCATCTCATTAGATACATGCCAATTTTTCACTTTGGTACTAATGAAAGGAGTACCTAGGGTGATGTCGATAACTTCCTCTCGAATTTTATTAGAAAACGTAGGAGTGGTACCATTATTCAGAATTTGTAAATCTGAAGTGATTATAAATTCTATAAGTTTCTCACCTCTGATATTAATGTCTTTACTCCCCCATACAATGTGGTGTGCATTGGCATCAATACCAGTGATGAGTTGTTCCTTTTTGTCTCTCACCATGTTAATAAGTTTAACAAACTCCTCAGCAGGTGGAGGTTCAGGTGAATCATAAGGAAAGTAAGCAGAGGTAAATATAACATCCCTCTGTTTTTCCTTATCATTAAACATAACTTTAATTGCTACCAAATCAGTGGTGCAATATTCAGTTAGAGTAAAATACTTAATATTCTTTTTAATAAATATACAAGTACGTGGTTTATTGTTAGAACATGCAATGATAGTTCCCCCAATATTTCCTAATCCTCTAACCTTATCCTTGTAACACCAAGGTTCCTGGATGAGGACGATGTCTACAGCTTCTTCTAAGATGAATTTGCAAAGTGTAGCGGTTGCTGCCTTGCTGTGCTGTATATTTACTTGAATAATCTTCATAGTTTAAAATACCCTTGAGTTTCAATACCGTTCGAGTTCCTCTGAGGGTCCTCGACCGTGGGGTTTTTTCCTTTTGTAATTTTCAAGGTTTTTATTTAATTGGGGAAAAAAGCAGTCGCCAGGCACATATCCCCATATTTGCCTGGAAGGCACTGCTTTAGGCAGTTTAAATACTGTGGGTGTCGCCAGGCAACCCACAGGGATCGTTCGTGACACTATTTTACCCCGTAGTGCCATACATCCATCGGCACGATGCCTTACACCTTAGATTCGGAGACCAGAGCCTCGTTAGCCATCCATAGTAATCTATCTAGAACTATCACTAGTCTATCTAGAGCCTATGATGTTGCCTGCCACTCATGACGAGGACTTGAGGTTGACTTTTTGAGTGGCAGTTAAAGGGTTAAAAGCTTGACATCATCGATTGTGTTTGCAGTGGTGTCAGAATCCCACTTTTGTTTGTGAATGGATGACCACCGTGTGAGGGTTTGGAGGACCACAGGTGAGCGGCTATAATCCCAACCCCACTTATCCATACAACTGACACTGCAGGTAGGGTGGTCTGGAGTGCCATCGCATATTGATGTGTGGTTGAAAATAGTGGAATTATGGTCGGAGTTTTGGCATAATATACACACATTTATTTACATTTTATTTGCAAGTATATACACAAGGTTGGTGGATACCAAAAACAGGTCAAAGCAATAAAAGGCCTGAAGGCCGAATTCTCAACGAATGGGTCACGCGAGATCGGAGGTCCTTTTCGGTCTGCCATTGGGAAAGGGAGCCAATCATGTGAAGTCTTGCCCTCCTGGGTCAGCCAATCACAGTGAAGTTTAACTGACCAATCCAGGAAGGGTTTCGACTTTGCATCAATATGATAGTCGTTCATCACTAGTAGTGCTACGAGGAACATTGACAGCCCAGTGATACGTTTAGGAGATCCTGCGACCCCTTGTGCTGCCTTTCCTGGTTGGGCACCCAGAAGCAAGTTTCCAACAAGATAACACTCGCCCGCTCACAGATACGGTTTCACAAGACAGTGTATGTCATGTTGTGACACTTCCTTGGCCTGCTTGCTCACCTGATTTGTCACCAATCGAGCATGTCTGGAACCAAATGGAATGCCAACTGTCATCATGTAGCAGTGTTCATGTTTTGGAGCATTATTTGCAAGAACTGCGGTCACGATTGCTGCAAGACAACATACGGCGTATGTTTGACTCTATGCCCGACCACCACATGTATCCCAGCCTGAGGTGGTCCAACGAGATACTAAAGGTAACCTTATTGTGTACCACAGCCCCTGCGGGACATTGTCCTCCTGCTGTGGTATTGTAATCACTCCTGTCCTTTGTCTCCACCATCACACTACTAAAATTTCATTTGAATCGACCTCTTCCTTCATGGTGCACTAAGTTTTTTGTCAATGAGTGAAATTTTTTATAGTGGTTCTGTATTACAAACATTGCAGATGTCAAAATGATAGAAACAGTTAAATGCTTAAAAATCAGGAATTTGCTTAATCATTTTATTACATTTGAAAAATTCTGATTCGAGATCATTTTCTCATTATAAAGAACCTCAGAACAGTTGTTTCAGGGTTATTACCTATCATCAGCCGAGGATACTCAAATGAGTAAATAATTTGGAATTAGCAGAGTCCTGACATAGATCAAAGTAAAAATAACATTAGTGTCCTGTTTGTTTTAATCAGAAAATAGTAATTAACCAACAAAGTATTTACTTCACTTTACTTTAGCTCGGCTCAGTTTCTTGGGATTCAGAAGCATTTTTGTGCAACATCTCAAGAAATAAATAAAAAAGGAATAGAAACATTAATAAGAAAGAAATGTTTAATCTTTCTCTTTGTTTCTGTTTTATGTTTTTAAAGTTTTAAGGTTTTTATTTGCTTTTTTATTTATTCTGAAGCATCACAAAAATGCTTTTGAACCCTAAAAAATGGTCTAAAGATAAGTGAAGTGAATATTTTTGTTGATTAATTAATATTTTCTGGCTAGAAGAAACAGGGCACCAATGCCATGCTTACTTTCAATTAATCATTTTAGTTTTTTATTTACAGGGTTTTTAGTAGCTAATAAATTAGAATTAAACCACAAGCTTTCCAACAAACCAATTCACTACACATTTTTCTTGCTCACTATATTGTATCACTTTTGTTCTTCACAGTTCACCTTCTATCACAGTTGTCTTTTGAATCATTATATTTATTTATCAAGCTTTTTAAATGAAAAACTCATTATTTATTTATTTTCAAAATAAAATTAGTAGAGAAATCAAGCAAGAATGTAGAAATTGCAATTTTTTTTCCCCCCTTTTTTCAGGGATACTTATAATTCAGAAACTATAAAACAGAACATTATTCGCCTGTTTGCAACAGTAGAGCAGTTTTCAAAGAAGCTCAATTCTTATGAAATTAAGGTAAGAGGTTTCAGGAATCAATTTATTATGTGAATAATTTTTATGGTTAAGTACTGCTTTAGAATTATTATTAAAATACCATAAAATTCAGTTCTTTAAAAAGTAGTTAGATACATTCTGGATCAGTAAATGTTTTGAAACAAGAATTGAATCCACATAATGCCATTTCATAGAAATAAAGGACGGAAATAATTAGATACGAATAAAAGAATAAATAAAACGTCAAATGTTGCAAATTAGTAAGGTGATTTTCCAAATCTATTTTTCAGTAAGCTTGCAACCATTTCAGTACTTTGCTTATACATGATAAGTTTGGTAATTATTGATAGAATAATGAGGAAAGAAAAATTGTGTAAAGGATTTGTTATCAGTATCTTCCTTAAATCACTAATTGAAGATACAATGATGGATTTTACCATTCAAATAAAAATACAGTCGGACCTACATTTAACGAACCTCTATTTTGCAAATTTCTCTATTTTGCGAACTTTTCTTTGGAACCAAGAACATTTTGCTAATTTCTTCGTAAAATAACCTCCCAATAGCGAAGTGCATTTTCTATTTAACGAACTTTTTCGTGGTATCTATTTTTTTTTTTTTTTTGTGCTTGAAATGTTTTTGTTATCCACATTCCCTTAGAGCAGCGGTCGGCAACCCGCGGCCCATGAAGCGTTTTGGTGCGGCCCGCGGGGCGTGTTGGAATTTTTTTTTTTTGGTTGATAAAGTAAGATTTTCCGTTTTTTTTTGGTTGTTAAAGTAAGATTTTTCCTTTTTTTTTGGTTGTTAAAGTAAGATTTTCCGGTTTTTTTTTTTTGGATTGTTAAAATTTTTGGCCCAAGTGCGGCCCGCAGTAATCCCGACATAACATATTTGGCCCTTTTACAACAAAAGGTTGCCGACCACTGCCTTAGAGGAATTGAAAGAAATTTGAATAGATCTGAGGGAAAAATAAAAAATTAACGATGATGTGCTGATTGATGATTATCTTTCACTTGATTTTGAAGTTGAGACCTCGGAAGCACTAACTGTATCGGATATTTTAGACAAAGTGAAAAATAAAAACAATACAGCTTTCAATTGCGATGAAGATGATGATGATGAAAATGGAAATGATCATGATGCAGAAATCAAAAAACCTTCTCATGATGAAATGCTAAAATCATTTGAAACAATCCGACGCGGATTACAATTTGAAGAAAATACGCCTGAAGGGGTTTTTGGTGCATTGCAAAGATGCGAGAAGTACTATGAGGGAAAACACTTTTTCAAAAAAAAAAAAAAGCTCAGATACAAAAAAAGCACAAAATTAACAGACATTATTAGTAAAATTTAAGTATGCATATGGTAATGTATGCTTTATGTCATTAAAATTATTACTTTTTTAATAATATTTATTGTTTATGTATTTTAAATCTGTTTTAAGTAGTTTAAAGTAATTTTAAAAGGTGAATCTCTATTTAACAAATTTTCCATATAACGAACTTTTTTTCGGGATTTAGCGACTTCGTTAAATAGAGGTCCGACTGTATATATATTATTTTCAGTGATGACTGATACAGATCCAGAATGAAACATTTTCTCATTTCATGACAAGAAGATGTTATGAATTCCATACATAACACTTTCTTTTTTTTTTTATTTGATACAAATAGAACCACAATGAAATTGTTTTAGAACTTTATCAATTCAAGAAAAATTTTCTGTTATTGAGCTGCAGTTCACTTTGCTTTAAATAAGGTCTTCAATTGGTCTCTCCATTGTCTTAATATTGTGCAATAATTTAAAGAGAAAAATATTATTGGAAAGGTTGAAGCCATTTTATCTAAAGAGGAAAATTGAGCACCTGGGGGAGAGTATGATCTTCATTGCAATCTGTAGTGAAATGAAGATTATTACCTGGTAATCACATATTATTTGTTTCACTTGCCAGTTAGTTATACTGATGACAACTTTGCGTGGCTTTTTTTGCTACAAGAGCCATCTTACAATCCGTTATACTATACTGAAAACACGGCACTGAACTCAAGTTATCTAATTGGAGCAAAAACAAAAAAAAATGACGTTGTTTTTGTTGAAATAACAAGAAATAGTTCCACAGGACTAAAGAAATTATTTACGATTAATTTTTCAGAGTAACTTTAGTTTACGTTGTCTCTGAGTGATAAATCAGCTATTTGTTTTTAGTGCAAAGATATTAATCAGTTTTAATCATTGTCTTTCTAATGTCTAAACTTTGTTATTGATTTCAGAAAAAATTTCCATGATTTTTGTTGGAAACTTGATGATGATTAAATCATTTAAAATTGCATTGAATTTCCATTAATGTCACTGTCGTATCTGTCATACTCCTGTACAAATGCATTCTTTCCTCCATCCTTTTATGTCATTTCTATTAAAGAGATAACTTTTTTTCTTAATCATGGAGAGTTATAACAGCTTCCTTTAATAGTTTCCAGTTTTACTTACTGTTTGGATCCTACCTTATCAATTTGACAAGCGTTACTATGAGCTAATTTTACATAGATAGTTCAAAGTCCAGCATAGATAGTTTTATTTATTTTTTTAATTCCCCACCATATGTTGTGATGTAGTTATGAGATCTTGAACCTTGACTGCAGTTGAAAGTGTCTGGATAAGACAGTGCCATGTCATTTTTGTGCAGTATTGGAGTATTAATTGCTTAAAATCTTAGATAAATGATAAAACTCAGACTGTCATTGAATAGAAATGTAACAGCCTATAAGTATTACAAAGTGAATTAAACTATATAAAACTTCATTCTCTAGAATCCTGATTTTACAAACATTTGTATATCTTAAAGATCTCTAAATCAACAGCATCCGTTTCTTTACAATAACAAAAACAAAATAGCTAAATACTTTGCTCACACACCAGCACATGCTCTCTGTTTAACTTAATTTATTTAAACATATAATAACAATTTGTCCTTTTCTGTGTATAACAAGATTGAAGTCTACAAGCTTAACAGTAAAACTGACCCATCTCATATTGTCTACAAAATCCCTTGTTTTAATTGTAAAACTTTTCTATATCAGGCAAATAAAAATGTACGTTTCAACATAAGTAAACAAACATATCAAAGTTTTGAAAATAAAGACCCAACCAGCTATCATGTGTCAGCTAAAGTTTCACGTTATCGTGATCCCTGATTCTTTTAAATTCATAGTTATCATGAATCATAATTTCAATTACGAAAGAATTTTGACTGTACCTTCAGCCATCAGTAAATGTAATCTACTCATTTTTATTACAGAAGGATCCATCATTTGTACATATTTATAATTCTTCCTTTTTTTTTGCTTTTTTTAAATTTAATTTGCAACCACTTATACTATTTATTACCATAGATGTAATCACTTCCATTGAGATTCCTTATCTATTAGATCTTGTTCTGTTTCTTTGTGTGTTTTTAAATTTGTTATTTAATTAATTACATTGCATTTCCATTAATGCTACTGTCATATCTGTCATACTCCTGTTACAAATGGATTTTTTCCTCCGTCCTTTCATGACGATTCTATTAGAGAGATAATTTTTAGTAGCCCCTAGCTTGCCTCATGCTTTTATGATTGCTGCATGTCACACTCTGAAGTGGCCAAACGGGTAGAGATATTAGAATGAAACCTTCACCATTGTGTTCAGCATCAAAAAGTAGGTGACCACGTCCAAAAAATCAGACCTCTACGACCACTCCCAGAACGGAAGTTGAGGGGTCAAAAATGGTTGCTTCCGATAAAGAGGAAAACGGGATAAATGTCCCACCAATATTGACCCTTCTGAACACATTTTGTTTATAAAATTGTGCATATTAAGGGGCCGCTTTGCTTTTGACACTGTCAAAAAGCATTAATTTATCTTGTTTTACTTTGTTTAATTTAATTTTTTTTTAACCTTTAACTATCCAACTTTGATTCCCATCTTTCTCAATTTCAAGAATTTCTGTTAATCTTAGAATTTGGATTGGATTAATGTCAAAAGTCATTAATACAATACATACATTTTAATTGCATTAAACCTAAATAAAAGATTAAACAATAAATAATTTTCTGAAATAAACATTTCTTTGGTATCATTAGAAAATTTAGCTATTATCATTATTAATACTATCAAATATCCTTTTTTTTCTTCATATACATCTATTTAAACTTGCAATTGAATGAATATGAAGATATTATATGCAAGCAGTTATGATCATTTGGGTGATCTTATCTCTGATATTGCCTATTCTGTAACAGTGAACAAGGAATTTAAAACAGATGTGCCACTTTCTTCTAATATTTCTAAGGTTAGAATTGTTTTGTTAATCATAGATTAAGTATTTTAATATTTTGAAATATTTGAATTAAATATACTTCCAATCTTGATTAAAATTTTTAATCTTGATTATTTTTTTCAGCATGAAGAATTTTTACTGAACTTTCCGTGTTTAAATTCTATAAGGTTAGAAATAATGTTCTTATTACTAGAAAATTGCATAACACAGTACAATTCATCTTCAACTATTCTCACTCAATCATGGAAAAATGCTTGAATCATTCATTCTTTCTTTTTTCCCTTTCCAATTTTACATTTATTATTTATAGACATAAGCCAACTCCTACTTCGGCATAAACCTTACTTTCAGGTCTGCTTAGATGAATGCCAGTTTTATATAACTAGCACCCAGTTACATCTCCGTTTGGTAGCCGGAGTAAGAATAGCCCCAACATAGTTCATGCGTGTCGTAAAAGGCACTTAAATGATCACCCAGTGCCTGGGGGTATAGCCGGACTCTGGGGTTTTAAATAGGAGTCCTGGTTCTCCATGTTGGGGGTTGGACGTAGGACTAGCTATTCTACACTGTAAAACCCTCTTTGCTACGAGACCTGACAATAGTAATAGCTGGATTGATTTTTGTGGAACTAGACCTAGGAACGATAAACGAAGAAATGATTTTTGGATCACTTCATGGAATGTACTAAGCCTTTTTAGAGCCGGGGCTTTGAAACAACTGCTCGATGAATTGAAAAAGTATAAGATTGGAGTGACAGCTATACAAGAAGTGAGGTGGAAAGCTAATGGGTGTAATATGTTAGACACAAAGGATTTTTGTTTGTTCTGTAGTAGTAGTAGTAATGATAGGAATATGTTTGGTATGGGATTTGTGGTCGATAGAAATCTTAAGCCTTCTATTATTTGCTTTGAGCCTGTTAGCGAGCGTATGTGTTCATAAAGGATGAGAGCTTCTTTGTTTAATATTTTTTTTCTGTGTGTGCACGCACCAACTGAAGATGCAGAGGAGGAAGAAAAGGATGATTTCTATTATCAACTGGATAAGCTCTATGAGTCGCAACCCAAGAATGATGTAAAAATCATTCTGGGGATCTGAATGCCAAAATTGGTAAAGAAACTGTTTTTCGACCCACTATTGGTCCTTTTAGTTTGCATGATGTCTGTAATGTTAATGGTATCAGGCTGGTTGATTTTGCTATCGGTAGAAATATGACTATATGTAGTACATACTTTCAACGGAAGGATATTCACAAAGCTACTTGGATTTCTGCGGATGGTATTACTAGGAACCAGATTGATCATGTTTTGATAGATAGGAGACACAGATCTAATGTGTTGGATGTGAAAACATGTAGAGGGGCAGATTGTGATTCGGATCATATGTTGGTGAGAATTAAATTCGGATCATATGTTGGTGAGAATTAAATTCAGACAAAGGATAAGCAGTTCCAGAAAGGTTACGGAACAGTATAAAATAGGTTCGACTTGGGGAGACTGAGAAATGATGAAGTGAAGAAATGTTATAGAAAGAAAATTGAAGAATACAGGAACTTTAGTAAGGAAGATGAGAAGGATGGAGTGGAAGATAAATTGAAAAGAATAAAGGATTTTATTTTGAGTTTTGCGGATGATATTATTGGAAAAGAAAAACGAGAATTAAGAAATGGATGGTTTAATGCAGTATGTAGGGCTCTTGTAAAGGAAAGAAATGAGGCAAAGATGAAAATGCTTACAAGAGGAAACCGTTCAGCTTCAAGAGTTTACAAAGAGCTTTCCTTATACATAATCTTTTGGAAAGCTGCAAAGAAGGAGTGTAGGAAAATTAAAAGAATTTATGAAAGGAGTAGGATTGAAGAAATAGAGGAATTTGCAGAAAAGAAAGAAATTAGAACAATGTATATCAATGTCCAAGAATTAAGGAGATAAGAAGGGATTTCAACCATGATCTATGTATTGTTATGATAAGAATGGTAATCTTATTGTTAACGAAGTGAAAGGGCTCGAGCGGATGGGCGGAATATTTCCGAGATTTATTGATGGAACCAGTTATTGTAGATTCTAGTCAAAATGAGGATGTAAATCTTTGGGATCTGAGACCTGAAGTACTTGTTGAGGAGCCTTTAAGATCGGAGGTTGATAAGGCAATTCTTGAACTTAAGAGTAATAGATCTCCTGGAGTTTATGGTATCCCTGCAGAACTGTTGAAACATGGTGGCATTGTGCTAGTGGATATGATCCATGACTTAATTGGTACGGTGTGGAGGAATGAAGTAATGCCAGTGGAATGGAAAACTTCGATTATTTGCCCTATTCTTAAGAAAGGGACTGTTAAACTATGCTGTAATTATAGAGGTATATCCCTTCTGTCTACCATGTATAAGGTTTTTGGCAAGGTTTTAGCTGGCAGGCTAAAGGTCTACACTGAAAAAATTATTGGTGATTATCAATGTGGGTTTAGACCAAATCGAAACACCACTGATTAAATTTTTTATATTAGAAGTTCCCTTGAAAAATGCTATGCATTTAATATTAGCATCCACCAGTTGTTCATTGACTATAAACAGGCTTATGACAGTGTTCATCGTGAGGCTCTATTTAAAATTATGTTAGAATTTGGTATACCACCTAAACTAACTAGACTTACCAAAATGACACTCATGGACAATGTTAGTAGGGTGAAGGTTTGTGGAAAGTTGTCATAGGAATCTCCAGTGATTCGGGGTCTAAGACAGGGAGATGTACTCTCCACTTTACTATTTAATGTCGTACTTGAAAAAGTAGTTAGAAGCATTGTAACTAATCCTGCTGGAACTATCTACAATCGTACTATGAAATGTTTGGCATATGCTGATGACCTTAATCTTATCAGTAGAAATGGGAGTGGAATTATTGAATCAGTTAAGCAAATTATTAGCAAGGAGAACCGCATAGGGTCAACTCCGCTTGCTGATCTTTGGTGAAACCCTCTTCCCTGTTGGCCTTATGAACAGCCACTTGGAGGTTAGGATCTGCAGCTGTTACGTCAGCAAACCTCGTTGTACCAAAGATACTTGAATATTGTCCCCGTTGTCTCTTTTTAAATCTGGCCAGGTGAGTTACCATGCAGCCTGGTCTGCTTAACGCAGGGTCCTTGTTATCACCTGAGGGTGCAGCAACACCTGGCAATCTTTGGATGGGTATGTTGGCAGACCTGCCTGGTGAACTAGTTAAGACAAGATTCCGTGTCTCCTTCCTTGTGCTTATAGGACAATCAAGGAAAGAAGATAATCATAGGTTATCGATTACTACTACCAAGTATTCTCCGAACTACAGTGCCTTCTATTGCCCAGTGTTGTAACTAATCCAATGTTTCTGCAGGACAATTTTTTTTTTTAATCTTGTATCTTTAAACTGTCTATACATTATTTTTGTATTATTTTATTGTTATTATTTTTTTATATTATCAATATCTTATTATTAATTTTATATTATAAATTTATTTTTTAAGATGTTTGTTGTTTTTTAATTCTATTTTTATTTTTAAATTTACGTATTTCAGTAATCAAATATGTGTTTCACCTTTTTTTAATGTTATCAATTGAATCAAACAAATTGGTCTCTTCCGCATATTTAGTGGCCCTGAAAAGGGCTTTTTTATTATTTATGTGAATTCTAAGAAACAGCCAATACAAAGGTTAATCTGAAAGAGGTTCAAAGCTTTCATCAAAATCACTTTCATCACTGGAATCCGAAGAAATGCTTATTAAATATTTGTATATTTCTACATTTATGAACAAATTCAAAGCAGTTATTAACTGCGTATATGCGGTGTTTCAAGATTAATACAACCCGAAGAAATGATATTTGGCAGTATCGTGTAGCGCACTGATCGCTGTTGGCCTTTGCCGGTGTGAACCCAAGTCAAGTCTCATCCAGATAAATAACTGTTTTCCCTTCCGAACGTACCTGTTTGATTTGCCTTCAATATTTAGGTCGTTGGGCTACAATATCAGGCTTTTCGATGTAAAATTGCCTCATGTCAATTCTTCCGTACTTCATTCCTAGTTTCACACGAAGAATTGTTCATAATGATGTTTTTGCCTCCCGTGAATCCCATTTTCCATTGTAATTTTGAAAGAATTTTACTAATTGTTGGATACTCATTCTCTTGATAAAACATTCCAAATTATACCTCTGGATTGGCTCTGTAAGGTCAGACCTTTCTTAATAACGAACACTTGTCCTTCCAGCGCCGCCATCTTTTCTGAAACTCTTGGGCGTCTCGGCGGTTCACAATTTCCAGGAATAACTAAAGGATCCCCCTATTCCCGTTTTTACCATATCTTCTTTCTTTGTCTGAAGTTTAGGTTATACCAGCTTCCCTTCCATCTGATTCATATGAGGTGGCTTATGTGGCAGCTGTCACCTAGCCTTCTTCCTCCTCCTACTCCTTGCAGCACCACTGAGAGTGTTGCTTTTGATAATAATGTCCGAAATTTTCACCGTGAGATCCTTAGTACATTCCTCTCCAGAGTCAGCAATTTGAGATTCAGGAGGTTTTTTGAGAACCATCCCTACGCTAAACTATTAGAGCAAACAATATTTTGCTTGATTTCAGAACCCTTAGCATAACTGGTAAGAGCATATTTTCTTCAGAGCCCAGCATGGAAATTTGTGAACGATCCTTATCTGACAGCAGGATATGGTGATAAATGGTTCACTTATGAAGAATCCCCATGCTCAGGTAAGTTAAAAATACTCTGGGATGTGGCTTGGTTTCCGGAGACACTGTTCATTACATTATACCCCAGTGCCATCCGTCCATGGACAAGATCCACATAACATCTTGGGGTGGATGGAGGGGGTGGGGAATCTGGTTCGGGGTGCAAGGAACTGCCTCATTCCCAAATGTTCTCAGGCACTGCAAAACTCCTTTTTCTACTATCTATCACCTGTGGATCCACAAGTTTGCTGACTTCCCAAAGCTTCCAGGACAATCCAACAATTATCATCCAGCCTGGCACACGTCACTGTCCACAGAGACCTTCTCTCCATGGGCTTCCAGAGCAGAAGCTCATGTAGAGTACTCATGTTGACTGACACCCATTTATTAAAAACACTTTGTGTTTGTACAGGAACACTACCTTGTTCTGGAAAACATTGGTGAAAGGTTTACTTCTCGGTGCCACTGTTTCCTTGCTATTCCTGGTGAACGGATTGTGCAAAATGGACCTCCATCATAACACCCTTTGGTCCTGAAATCACAACCCCATTCAGACCCCTAATACTCCTAATCAAATATCAAGAGTTCTGCTGATGCAATTTGATTATTTGTCCGTTGTTGCAGATAAAGTACACCGCTTTATGGTAACATTCTGTGAAGGAGACAACAATGTATTCTAAGAGGAATAATACATCATGTCATGCTCATATGTTATTCAAACATGAGGAATTCCAGCTTGTGGATTAGCCTCCTTGTTCATCTGGTTGAAATCCCAGTGAGCACCTTTGGGATTCCATAGACAGAAGAATTAAATGATAGAAAATTGACGAGTACCATTTGGAATCGCCACTAAGGTAGATAAACTGGTATGCCATATCTCCAGCTACCTTCCAGAATCTCATCCAATCCACACCTCAATGTATAACTACTGGAATAACTGCAGAAGGGATCAGTTAGTTTAGTGGTCATAATAATTTGATTGCACATTGTAAATTAGAGGATTGAATGTTTTCCGTTTTATTATGGTACTTGTTTAATATTGGTTGCTTTGTCTCCTATCCATAAGTTGAAATTAAGCAAACACACAGGATTTTTCAGAATATTAATAAACACATTTCTTTTAAGTAAAATTTTGAATATTTTTTAGTTCAGTTCTCTCAATTGTGAAAGCTTTCCAGTGGAAGCTTTTCTTTATAACCTCAAGATTTGAATTGAAGATATTTCATTATAAATGTGCTTTTAATGAAATTCGATGTACAGTCAAAGAATCTGTGGATATAAAGAGAAGTTAAAATAATACCAGCAGCATTTGATTAGCATTATCTGTTTATTATTATAAAAGTAGTACTTACTTAAATTTCAGTATGTATTCTGATACATATTTATCACATTAACAAAAGTGAAATATTTTTCTGCAGATGAATAAAGTAAAAAAAAATTATTAAAAAGTTATTTATTTGGTCTGTACATATGTAAATTTGGTTTTCTGACAATTGCTTACCTTTTCTAAAGTGTTCTCTTGTTAATGAAAGAAAGAAAAGCACTTGAAATGTAATTATTTTATTGATGAGCAACAATTTTTCGTGGGTGTGATTAGCTGCTGCAATTAAAAAAGAATTAATCTTTGCTTTTAATCACAGAGACTTTTATCACCTTTTGTAAATCAAACATTGCCTTTCTGTCAATCTTCTATTTTGAATATCAACATACTGTGTTATAATCAAAGAGTAATGTATGGTCTACCTTTATAATCACCCAAAAATAATACAAGGTTTCTTTGCTAACGTAATTTCTTTTTAAAGAGCTATCATTATTCTTTTACTGTTAGTCAGTAAATGTTATTTAATTAAAAGCATTTCTATAATGGCCGTACTTTTTGATTTCTGTTATTTTTTTTTTCTTTCAAGTGCCCAGATGTTATTAAATAAAACCACTCTTCGAAACTTGCTAACTTTAAGCTTGGAAGATCTAATAAATCTATATCCACATTTTTCTGAGAAAGTATTAAAGGTTAGTCAAATTCTTCTTTATGCTTTTTGCTTTAATGGACATTCTTAATTGTGTGAGATTCAAAAGAAAGTCCTAAAAACCCAAATAACTTCCAAATGAGACACAAACATTAAGTTTATCCTCAGAAAGGTAAGCATACCTGAATCAGTGACAGTGATTGTGGTGACCTCAGCAGCAAATTGAGGAAATTAGCAAACCTAACTCGGCAACAAAGAGATGTAGTGTAAAAATGTAAATTACGTGTTCTTATATATCAATAGCAAGAAACAATTGTGGATGCACAAAATGACTGCAAGAAGACTAAAAACCCTGATTGTTTAAAACTCGATTCTTAATGCTTAGCAATCACAGAAGATTGCACAGTAAGAAAACTCACAGACATTCAATAACAAGCCACTTGTCTTCAAAATAAAAAGCAAATATGGTAGTAGGTAATATGATGAATGGATGTAGTCACCGACTTTGATAGCAGTCTAATCAGTTTAATCATTCAACTGTGTAATACATGGTTTCATGTTTTCTCTCTCTTTATTGTAAACAGCATGTTTGCAATTTGAAATGTTCAGTTCACAGTGATTATAGTTTTCCATCTACACATTAAGTATCTACTCTGTGTACTATGTAGAAATAATATACAATTTATAATTTATATTTCTTCTCTATCCTGATGGTGAGTCAGCTATTCTAACCTCTTCAATTTGCCACTATGACCACTACATTTACTAGTCGATTGAACTTGTTTCTAGACTTCCACATAGACCTAACATCTTCATCTTCATAATAGTTGTTTGATTGTGTTGGGATTTTCCTGTGAACTCAGTGTAAGTGAAGAAAAAAAATAACATTAAGTTGAAAGTTACTTAAGTTTATTTTAGACCAGTTCAATCATATTTTAGCACCTGAATTGAAATATAATTTGATTTTGCAGATAGAGAGAGATCAACTAAAATGAAGAAATTTATCATAAGACAATATAAAAATGCTTTTCTTTTGTATTTTTTTGAACAGTTATTCATTTGCAAAGTAGTATTTTACCAATATCTGTTGTTGAATACTTTTCTAGTTTTTGTTTTTACTTTTTATTTTTAATAGATGTTTCACAAGTTGGCTCATCTTCCTTCCGCAATCTACAAGAGTTCAAATTCATCGAAGCAAAAAGTTACTTCTATTACTGACGAAACTGCAGGCAGCACCTTCGACTTCCTGAAGCGATTCAAGTTTGTGAAAAGGAATCAGAATTTCAAAGACAAATATGATATTGGTTCCGACCAGTTTCCAGATTGCTCTGATGACCTTCGGTTTGTTAATAAGAATTCTAGCTTTAGTAGTAATGATTCCTTTGACTTTTCCAATATAACAAGTCAGTCAGACTTTACTCTACCAGAAGTACATCCGCTAGTTAAACACAACCAATGGGAGGAAACTGAAGTTCCATCATCCTCTTATAACATACCTTTTCTACGTTATTCAGAGAATACAGATTTTGATGTGGAGTTTGAACATAAAAATCCCCTTGTCTTAGAAGATTTTGAAAATAAAAATAGTAATTATTATTCAGAGAATTTTGAGGATCTGTTTGCAAGGCTAAGACAGCCTGCACGAAGAGGAGCACACCGTAATTGGGATTCTGACACAAATTCCGTAATGGATTCAAGCAAAATCAGTGAGGAATTTCCTAAATATCAAACAGTATATCCTAAAGGAACAAAAGTATCAGTGACTTGTCAAAGAAGTTTTAGTGAAGACTCTGCTGGGATTGCTTATCCATTTTCATCCAGAAATAAAGAAATATTTGAAAATACGCAGCAAGAACATAAGCTACAGTTGAACAGTCTGATAGATGACAACTCAAGTCCAGAGTGGTGTATTGGGCCAAAGTTTCACCATACTTTGACCAGAGGGTTCAAACATCAGCCCTTTACTCAGGAAAGTAGCACTTCAAAGATCCACATTGGAATAGCAAAGCCTCAACGTAGAACTGCTTCCTCGTCATTTACATTGGGTTTGTAACATTTTCACTTTTCAATAGCTGATAATCACAAAATGATAGTAACATTTTCTACATTAAAGAGCTTGCAAATTGTCTTTAATAGGCCCTATTAATATGGAAAAATTCCCTCTAAATACAAGTGAATATAATTTTGTGCTAAAGAATAAATTTAAAGACGACCCATAATAAATAAAAATAATAATAAAAAAAGGAAGTACTTTAACGTAAGGAAAAAATAAAATAAAAATTAGGAAAAAAAATTAAAAAAAGTTAGGAAGAAAAGCTAAAAAAAAGATATATGGATTCGAACCGACAACCTTCAGTATATGAGTCCAAGAGCTGACAACGAAAATCAGATGGTTGCATTTCTAATATTTAAGCTAATAGCAGAAATCCAATGAAAACAATGCCAAGTGTCTTTAACATGGGGGGGGGGGGTCTTGGCCCCTGAAAATATCCCACTCATACGGTGCATGGGCCTCTGAAAACAATGGTGAAATCTGTTTATCAATCCGACCTTCTGTTCGGGAGTTGTTAGGGGTGGACGGACGGATAGGACAAACGCAATAGCTACTGATTTTGGCTGCTATCACATTAGCTCCCAAATGGGTCGCTAAAAATGTTATCTGCATTGGTTTCTACTCTCTGTTTTCTGTTCTTGTTATCCAAAACAAGACTCTTGGGATGTTGGGATTAGCTGGCATTGTAACATTCAAATTAGGGAAAGAGATTGAAGTTTTTTGTTCAAAACTATAAAAATATAGGTTTCTATAAAAATGTTTTCAGGTTTTTGTATGGTACTTAGATACTAAGAGTTTGAAAGCAATCGTAGATAGAATATTTACCAAAATAGTAATTTTACAATCAAAAAATTAGCTTTTTTTGGTGTAAAAGTTATTATAATTTAAGTTTAATTTTTATTTTCTTAAATTTAGATTTAATTTTCAATTGCCTTTATCTTTCTATTATTGAATTGTAGATAAGTTATTATTTAAAGTGGTTGTGTCTATTATGACATAGTAAGATTGTCAGTCCTTCAAACAACATGTTGTAATTTTTAAAAATTCCTTTAAATGTCAAGGCGATTACAATATTTGAGGATAACATTTGTATTTTGACATTTCGTAATAGAATATAACAGTAGAAAAAAACTAATACTTTTCCTCTGAATCTATTTAAGAATATATACTATTCAACAAAACTCCAGAACAAAAAATTACCCTCACACATCACATTTGGACAATCACAAAATGGAGTATGTAAGAACAAGCCTAGGTGCAGTTCTCTCTAGCTTTTATTCTCTTTCGCTTCTTTTTCTTTCTTTTTCCATGTGAAGAAATTAATCTGATATAAATACTTGAAATGTAATGTTGTTAAGGGTTTTTAAACATCATGGTATTCTTGCTTTTCATTTATATTGTCATTCATGTACCTTATACAACATTATATGTACACTTTAGTGTCAGATATACAATTGTAGGATACAAAATTTTCTTCTTTACTACCTACCAATAAATTTATTTGACATTTGTATGGTCTTTTAAAGATAAATAATTCAACAAGTGACCCTTGCCATCCGGACATAAAACTGTAAACACACTGACCACTTTTCCCCATAAAACTATGAATGAAAAGTAAATTCTTGAAAATTTAAAATTTACCCTTAAATATTTTTCTCTATTCATTGATAGATTTTGCCTAGTTATGCAGATAAGGATAAAACTAGTTGGAGGTTCACGTGAAACGAATTAGATTTCCAGTGGTATCTGTAACCAGTAGTTTTTTAATGAAATGCAAGTCTATAGCGGTTGACATTTCTATGAATTTTCCTTTTTTAAAATTTGTATTAATTGATTAGGCAGTTTTTACATAATGACAATATCCTTAATATTGTAATAAATGTTGGCTGTACCCTGTCCATTGTTCTTGCATTTTATTGTTCATTTTTCAGGATTAAAAAATTAATACCACAAAAATATGATAATGTTTAAGCAGTCTGACATTTAATCGATTCTAGCAGACAAACAAATTTTTTTGTCTAATGGGAGACTGATGGATTTACATTTCTCATATTCCAGTTACATTAAATACACTCATTCTGAAAAATTAAAGGTAATAGTGAATCACAGAAAAATGTTGCACTTATTCCATACTTCTGCCAGAATGACCAAAGGCAGTTTATTCTCTCAGCAGACATACTTGTGCCGTCAGTACTACAAATGTCACTCAGCACTATGCGAATCACAAATGGCAGAACTGCAGGAAAGAGCACATGTTCTGTTCTTTGATGAGATAGTGCTTTTCACCCATATTGATGATGAGGGCAGAATCATATGACAACTTGAGACTGATAAAACCCAGATGGCAGGGTCCCAGCAGCTGTATGTCCAACAAAGCATCATTTCTAGAGTCTGGCAGAGATTCCAACAAGATTTCGATGAATCCAATGATGGTTCACTATAGGATGCCCAAGTATTACAAGAACAAGACTGTTATTCGTTACTAACTATCAAACAATGCAGGCAGAATATAGCAGGGGATCTTGCCAGGTACCTTTCAACAGCTAGACGGTAGACGGTTTCCAGGCATATCATGCTCAATTGTGTGAACACAGATTATTTACCTGCAGGCCATCCCGTTGCCTGTAACTCATAGAAGCGTGCGTTTAGTAGAAAACATTGTGCTTGGATATAGAACCAGTGAGGCTATTTTTTTGTTTACTGATAAGTCCATATTCCGCCTGGAATATGGTGGAATGATTCTTGCTCTTGAGTTCATCAAGAGAGAATCTCGGACTCAAAACAACAACTGCAACATTCTTAAACAAGATCATTGGGGTGGTATCACGTTGAGTTCATATACTCCACTCAGTGTGTTCGAACAAGGAACCCTAATAGGTCAGAGCTACTCTGATGTCATTCTGCAACAGTATTCGGATAGGCTATTAGGAATGCAGTAGGACCTGACACCCTGCTTGTAGATGACAATCTGTGCCTTTATAGAGCTGTCATAGTGGATGATTACCTGGAAACTCGGCAAGTTTGATTTTCTGATTGAACATACAAGAACACTGGGAGATACATTGCAGGACGTTGTCCACCTCCTAGAGCTCTTCAAGAGTTCAGGACAGCATTTGTCCATTCCACAACCACAGCTTGATATTCTTTTGCTGAGTATGTCAATGCGCTGTATAAAATGCATCACGTTGGCATAGCATACTGAACATTCTTTACATCATCAAATATGCCTATTATAACATGGGGTGTGCATTGCTACTTAGCTCTTGGGAGTCGTTTTATTTATACTGACCACATTAGTGGAGCCTTTAGTATTTTTTTCCTGAGTTATCCCTTTGTTCAGTATGCAAAATATCTCATAAAATTTGGTTTTTATGGTTGGTAGGGTCACAAATGATATCATCCTTAATTTTGGGGTATGAGTGTATCAATGGGTCTGAAAATCCTTGTTTTCTGATTTTCTGCTAATCCTCTTTTCCCAAACTAATTGCTGAAGATTTTTTCGAAATTCTTCATCATGCAATTTCCTACTGCTGTTGTTGTTGTTACAATCTGAAACTGTTACAATCTTAAAGTTTTTAATCTTTACATATTTCATTTTTTTCTCTAATAATAGTTTGATTGTTTTATAATCATTTATTTAGATTTTCTTTTGATTTATTTTAATAGTATTGCATTTTGTAAAAAGTATTTCTAAGAACCTTCTGTAGGAAATGCGGACCTGTTTTAATGACCCTCTTTAAGAACGTCGAGTACTGTAATTTTTAGCATTCCTTATGGGTAATAAGCCGTGCTGGCGTGGTCGTGCGGTCTCGGCGGCGGCCAGCCGTGGCGTCCAGTGCGCCAGTTCCTGGGTTCGAATCCCGGTAAGGGCTTGGCTGTTTCAATTTCCTTTCCTGTGTTGTCCAGCCTCTTCTTCACTTTCTCTCTGGTCGGACGTCATTCCTTAATGGCGTCCTGGGGGAAGGCAACGGGAAACCACCCCCAGTATCTGTTCCCTAGTTTATCTACGGCTTCTCCTAGGGGTTCGCCCTTCGGGGGTCACTAGGTTCCGTAGACCGCGTAACTTCGTATATACGAAGATCGCACATCATGATGATGATGATGGGTAATAAAGAGGAATAAAATAAATAAAGTTCACTTGTTTCATTGTTTTATGTAAGTAGATGATTTTAAGTAAAGATAGTTTACATGAATAATGATTTATTAAAAATCTTTATGAAATAATTTCTTCATCTTTATCTTTTAGATCTACCAGCTGTGAAGAGACCCTGTCTTACTTATCAGAAAGTTGCTGGCAGTAAAGGTCAAACTAAACTTGCTTTTATTTAGTTAATTTTTAATTATAACTGACATATCATTCCAGTAAAATAACATTAATTAAATTTGTTATTAAGAAGTAACTTATATAATTTACAGTTACTTTTAAAGTTACCTTGTAAAATTTCAATGTCATTGTTAACTGATAAGAGATTTTTTTTTTAATGTGCTAAATTGTGATACATAAAATTAGGGAGAAAATATTGTTTGTAATTTAATTTTTTAGTGTAAAAGTTCTTATATAGTTTTACTTATAGATAAACTTATCACTTATTTCATATATTACACTTGTATATACTTAGATAAGCCTAATTTTTGTATATAATTTTTCATTGTTAACATTGTTGTATAAATATTATATAAATTATATATTTTTTTTACCTCTTATTATTGGCATATAACTAATGTTTGATATTTTCAGGTATTGTTCATTTCAGTGTTTAGTAAAGTAATAAAAGACGTAACAATAAATTTTCAGATGGTTTGAAAGCAATTTATATTAGAACACTCAATCAACATTGCTTTAAAAGAAAACCAAAGTCAAAAAAGCTGTACCGTTACCTTTTTTGACTTTTGGAATTGACTTTCAGGAATCTGTTGATGGATGAGAGGATTTTTTTTTATGTTTTAGTTATTGTTTAGTTTATGTTTTCAAGAGCTTAAGAGTGTACCTGTACAGTCTTAAGCTTTGAAGATTTGTTTATTATAGATATTTTTTTCAGTTTATGCGCATTTGATTGGAGGATCCATCTTTAATAGGTTTCCATTAATAAAAGGAAAACAAAAACAAAACAGAAAAGTCATTGTAGCTAAAAAAAATATTTGATTAAATTATATGGAAGCTGGTGAAAACCTGTAGATACGTTACATGCTAACAACCAAAAAAAAAAAAAAACATTTTTTATGAAACACTGAATTCCTCCAATAATGAGCTCATACAGAACCATATATAAGGTGTCAAATTACATAGCCAATGTAACTCAGCATGAGTTTGGTCATTCCTAACAGCAATGTTTGTGCTGCTGATGATGGTGTCTAGTAGTCACATATTGTGGTACTATCCTTACAAGATAAAGAGTTTACAGCACGGTGATGCAGAAATTCGTGTAACATTTGCGCTTCAGTTCCTGGTACGAATGACAGTTGATATCACTTGGCCATGGAACATTCTTTGGAGTGACAAAGCCCACTGCTGCTTAAATGGCTAATGAATATCCACAATTGTTGCATATGAGCAATAGAAAACCCCTGTGATATCCAAGAGGTCTCATTGCATTCTCCAAAAGTGACTGTGGTGTGGATTTATGGCTAATTTCATCATTAGGCCACTTTTTTTTTTTTGGAGAACTCCAACCTGTTCCATAACTGGTCAGTGGTATTAAGACATGTTGGCGAATTTCGTGATACCAGAGCTTCAATAACGTGAGTGTCTCCAGGAAACCATATTCCTGATGGTGCATCACCCACATCACCTGTTGTGTTCAAAATTTGTTAAGGCAGCGCTTTACAAATGAACAAGTTATTTTCAGACAACTTTGCCTCCCCAATCTCACTCAGTTCTGGTGTTTTGAAGAATCAGGTGTATTGTGAAAAGATGTCAAACTGTCAGATCTAAAGGACAGTGCTAGAAGTCATGTTCTAGCATTTCGTTTGTACTTTATTTTTTTTTTCAATAAAAAGTGACCTCATCATTGAGGTACCTGTTTTCCAAATTCCTTTCCATTTGAATCCTTAGAAAGCACTCCAAGAGCCCTCTACGTTCATGTTAACAACCATGTACAAATCAGTAATATAGGAGATATTACTCTGGTGCTATTCAACTATTTTTGTTTATATACCCTCAGATACAATTTATATTTAACTCTGTTCCCTCCAAAGTTATTTGTGCATAATTTCAAATATTCAATTTACCTATAAATAAATAAAATTCTTGGACATTGGGTAACCATCTAAATAACATCATTTATGTTATATATATATTTAAAGTATTAAAATTGTTTTTAATAATTAAACAATAAGTTTTAATTTTACAAACACATAATACTTATTTCCTATTGTATCCCTTAATTGTAGCACCCAGTGGGTAAGTCTTAGTTATTTTAGCAAATCAAAATTAGTCTATCAAATATTATGTGGTTCTAATCAGATTTTTTTTTTACACGTACCCTATCAGATATCATCTGTATTTATGCTTAGACCAGATTGAATATCACTGTTATAGGCAATACATTTCCTCAAAAGGTGATAATGCACATCCACAAGCTGGACAATCAATTTCTTTGAGCGGAGGCTATTGTATGGATTGGCCAGTCTGGTCACCTGATCTTAATCTTATGAATAAGTCTGGGATGCTCTTGGGAGATGGGTTGTTGCTCTCAATGTCCCTACCCCAAGACCTGAAGTGGCTTAGAAGAGCATCAAAAGAACAATGGCTGCCGCCATTTGCTGAACTCCTAGACACCATCATTAACAGCATGAAACATTGCTGTTAAGGTTGACCATCTCTTCTAACATATTGAGGTATTTTGGTTATTTAATTTAGACACCTCATTTTTGATCTGGCTGTATATGTGCTCATTATTGAAGGAAATCATTGTTTCATTGGAAATGTTTTTAGGTAGTTAGCTACCGTACAATGTACTATAGGTTTTCACCAAATTCCATAATCATCATGTATTTTGTGAGTTATACAATTTTTCTGTTTTCATTCATAATAATTAATGAAAGCCAGTAATTTGGATGCATGGCAAGGATATATTACCGTTACTAAATCAAATACAAAATTGTCTGGAAACACAAACATCTGTTTTATGATTGTGTTTACTAAAAATAGTGTAATTAAAGAGGAAGTAAGGAGTTCTAGTCCAAAGTATTTGTGACAGTACTTTGACTCAGTAATAGCCTTGAATCTTCTTCAATTAGAACTAGGCCATTCCCCCCCCCCCCCCCCGGAAAGTATGAGATAATCCAAGAAGAAGCGATTCCAAGCGGTTATGCAACAAGTGATATTTTATTCCTTTTTGAATGAACTCATTACAGTAAAACCTCTCAAATCCAACCTGGTCCTGAGTAAAATTTTTTTTTTAATAACTAAATTCGTTTCCCTATCTGCGCGTATTCATTATAAGTGAAAAAAGAAAGAAAAACTTTGTCACTTTGGAACAGAAGCTTAATGCGTTAAGGAGATTGAATGCAGGGGAATCTGCAAATCAAATATCACTAGAGCTTGGTGTTGGAAAAAGCACATTTATATTATTTTTAATAAACATTTGAGTGCAAAATTATGAAAATGGAGTTAAATTAATTAAACCTGGCATTGTCTTCACAAAAATTGAGCTATTGAGTTATTTTAAGAACACTCTCGGTAATCCGGCCTACTGGGTGCCATATTAGGCCGGATTTGAGAGGTTTTACTGTATTTGATATCACGTGCCAAAATACACAATCAGCCCGTACTTTTAACTAACAACCAATATAAATTCCTAACCTTATTTACTGTTAACAATTTGGCTTAGTGATTCTTTGAATTTACAGTAAATTGAGTTCATAGTAAATAAGGTTAGGAATTTATATTGGTTGTTATTTAAGAGCACTGATAATCCAAGAAGAATCGCTTGGTTATGATTTGTTGAATAGTTGAGCAAATAGTGATATGTTATTCCTTTTTGAATGAACTCATTATTTGATAGCGCGCCATTGTTGACGGAGAGAACGCAACATTTTGAAGTTCAACAATGCTCATGTTGCATTTGACGACTTCCTCGCAACAATGCAAATGAAACAACCGTTTTCCATTGTTGCACTGCGCTGGACAAACAGAAATAAAAGATTTTGTATAATATAAGATTTAGACAAATTGCTACATTATTTATATTGCAGTTCAGGCAAATATTTCATTTTCCTTTCTTTCCAAATTAAATAGAATGGAAATACCAGGATTTTTGCAGCGTTCATAAAGTCATGTCTCCATATTTACTGGAAGACTGAGGATGCTAAGATACAAGATCATTACAGATATTTTACAGCAGGAGAATTCTTACATTCCTTTTTCATGATTACTTTTTATGTAAAAATGTCTTACTCATCTTTAAGATTTAGCCTAATAAATAAAAATCAGTAAGAATGGAATCTCATTTCCACATGGTATGCTCCACATCTAAGTTGCCATTTATTATATTATACGCAGGTCATCAAAAAGGTTCACCCTCAGGAAAGAACAGTGTTTAAAATGCACTTGTTAATGTATAGAAATAGTGACGTGTTGTACCAGAGTTTCAAAACGCTGTGCATGTTTCGTCGTCAGGGGATTGCATAAACATATAGGATGACACAACATGTGAATATATTAAGAGAGATACTGTCTTGTTGTGTATCTTAAGTGCTCATTTTGTGTCATACCTTGAGTTTGAAACGTATAGTGTTTTGAAACATTGAGGTACAACACCTCACTGTTTATTTAATAAGCAAGTGAGTTAGTTTTAAACTCATTTCTCTCCATTATTTCATCAATGTACACTAACGCCTCCCATTCATTTGTAAAGCATCAGCCCACATCTCCCAAAATTCACATTGGAGAAAATGGTGATATGTGAAATGTCTTTTCTCTTTGATTCTTTCATTTCTAAATTTTGAACCAAGCTGGAACTTCCTCCTTTGAAGTGATTCTGATGTTAAATTCAAGATTAAGTTTATTTCACCTTCCATTTAAATTTCTGTTATCTAAACTATTATTTAGTCTCTTTATTTTGTTAAATATTTTAATATAATACAGAGTGGACGAAAAGTCCATATACCTCTATCAGTAAATTGGATTTGAAATGAATTGATGTGCCATTATCAATCCAAAACATCTACATGCACTCCTCCATGATTTCTGCACAGACGGATGCTTCTCCAGGTCCGTATGCTCATTTTCCGTAGCATTCCTGGCATACCAGTCGTGAAGGAATTGTGCACAGCAATCTGCAACTCAGCATTGAAAATGTACCACTGTTTTTGGACTTTCTGTTTAATGATTCCCTACAGAGAATTCTCTCGTGTGGTGAGATCTGGGCTGCGAATTGGCCATGACAAAGCTGAAGGCAAGTTCTTGGATCCCCAGCCATTCCACCTGTTTCGGAAAAGCTAATCAAGGCGTAATTTCACTCTCGTGGTAAAATGAGCTGACGCTCCATCTTGTTGAAACCATACAGTGTCAGCTATGCCTTTCAACTGGAGCTCAGGCAGCAACCATTCGTTAATCATATCAGATAAGTCGTCTGATTTACTGGGCCATTGAAGAAATATGGTCCAAGCAGATGTTCTTCATGTTACCCCCATCCAAATCATAACGTGCAGTGGATTTTGTTAGAGTTCTTGAAAGAAATGTGGATTTTCCTTTGACCAAAACTAAAACTTCTGATCTTTTGAACTTCGATAGATAGCACATTCATCGCTAAACATAACTCTTTGTTGATCTCTTGTTGGGAAATGTTGGAGAAGCAGGTTTCATGCTTCTTAATTGACATCTGATAGCTCATTCACTGACAACGGGCAAAAAGGTTTCACCTTCAAATCCTTTCACATATGGTCTCTCATGGTTGACCAAGGAATATCCAATTCGGCAGCACGTTTGCGAGTCGATTTCACAGGAGATCGCGTTATGGATTCTTCCACAGCAGCACGTTTCCAAAAGTGTTGACGATCTTCCTGTCCGATGTGAATCCTGACATGAAAGCCTTCCGATCCTATGCCAATAATGTTCTCTTGGATGGTGGTGCCTTCCAAAACCACAGCTGAAAATTGGTAACAATATGTGAAAGTATTTGTCCTGTATGTGGTCGTTCGTGAATCCAAACTGCAGTCACTAAACGCTCTTCAATTGAAAATCTGTTTAAAATCAGAAACACTTTGAATCACTGCTTGCTTCTTTGATTATTGCCTTTATTAGATTGCTCGCATGTTGCCAATGTGCGATTGTTTCATTGTTGCTTCCATTGCCCTCTCATTGACTTATTTCCAGAAAAATTATATATATGACTTTCTCCATAACATACATTTATATCCAAAGGTATATGAACTTTTCGCCCACCCTCTATAATAACACTTAAG
Organism: Thereuonema tuberculata; assembly: GCA_023159025.1. NCBI lineage: Eukaryota > Metazoa > Arthropoda > Chilopoda > Scutigeromorpha > Scutigeridae > Thereuonema > Thereuonema tuberculata. The sequence goes on from JAFIDM010000179.1 coordinate 11,957,770, forward strand.
TTATTGAAGACATTATAGATTAGGTCAAATGTTTAAATATTACTATGCATCTTACAACCTCTATCAAATGGAAACTGTGTTGTTTTCCAGGGATTAAAGGTGAGAGAATGCCGATCTGCTTGCTGACATTGAATTTATTCTTATACCCACAGTGCCTGAAGAACGTGCTTGACTTGTTAGAAGCAATCTTTAAACCTTTTTTAATGTAGTCGTACGATAAAGTAAGAATTTTAAGC
>JAFIDM010000179.1:11958405-11987030 GCA_023159025.1 Thereuonema tuberculata
TTAAACCTTTTTTAATGTAGTCGTACGATAAAGTAAGAATTTTAAGCAGATACTAAAAAAAAAATGAAAGTTCTGAACTTACTGCTTTAAAAAATAAGTATATTTTTGTTTTAAAGTTGAATTTTGTTGTCTTGATTTTTGGTCTTTTCAATAAAAAAGTTTAGGATTTAATTTTGATATTATTTAACTTTTTCCTAAAAAAAGCAGTGTGGATTAAATGAATGAATAGTGTTAGAAAGTGGCTTAAAAACTGTACAATCCATTTTTCTCAAAGCAGAAATGAACCCAATAGATGCTCCTTTTTTTTGGAAATGATTATAAAGATACGCGTGATTGCTTTCTTTTGGTTTATTTATTTTCCTTCTTCGTAAAAGCCATAGATAGATAAATAGATGTAAATAATTTTTATTACAGTTTAAATCTAACTTCTGTTAAAATTAGTTAAAAGCATTTGGGTTAGAAAGAACTACATGAGGGTGTCCGTACATTTCGATACACAGAAACTCCGAATTTATAATTTATATAACTGCCTCTTCAATTTTTATTTCCCCTTAATATAAAACAATATAATTATATATACAGACACTATAAATAAGGAATTAAATTAAAAACTTTAACAACAAAAAAATTCTTTATAAGCTATTTCTTTTTTTACGTCAAGTCATGTTAGCAAAGTTTCTTCAAATTAAATTGATGCCATAGATAGTTTCTCATGCTCTTCTGTTTTTTTGAATAAGTTATGAATTTGAATTATGCTGCTCTGCTACTTCCTGATCGAGGTTTTGGTTTTCGTGATGTATCTGGTTTGCTGAGGTATTCATCCAAATCTTTTTCAAAAGAACTATCAGGCTTCATTTGCGGCATATCAAAATTCTGAAATGAAAATAAGCAGACAAACAAATTAATTATTATAATAGAAATATGTATGGAATGAAAAAAATCTTGAATTGCTAATTCTTAATAGATGATTATTGTTAGGGAAGTAGTAATTGTTGCCAAAGGAAAATAAGAAATACTATAAAAAAATCCGAGGCACTACTGTACATGAAATGATGGCGACCCCATACATGTTTCGTTCTCTGCCACTTCCTGTGACACAGAAAATGATCGTAGACCACAGTTTGTATTATTATTGTTAACCTCCACAAGTCATAAGAGTTCCAATAAGGTAACACTCATGTCTGTCCGACTTATAGTTTGGGCTACAGAGATGGTGATATGTTTCATTTTTGGCCATCTGCACTTCCTGACAGACAGGAAGTGACCATAGACCGGATCTCGTATTTTTCCCCACTCTACAAATCACAAAGGTTCCAATAAAGTATCACTCAGGTCTGTCCGACTTATAGTTTCGAATATAGAAATGATAACGGACAGAACCTTCTTAGAGATCCCTCTCCCCCTTACACTTTACGTATGGAGTCGCTAAAAAGCTACATTAAAAAATCTATTAAATCCATATTAAAAGTCTTCTTTCATATTATTAAAAAACAAAAACAATAATTTGTAAGGCATTTTTGAAAAAAGAATAAAAAAATACTAGAAAGGTTTATTTAAGAGGTGCAGTATCTAGCCTTGTATATAAGTAGCTGTGGTTTGATTACGTATTATATTTTCGATTCTGCTAAAAAGACGTTTCTTAAATCTTCCCAAAATTTAATAATTACATGATTTAGGAAATTAGAATATTTACCATTGGCCGATTTCGGGAACATGACTGACAGACTGTTGTAACTTGACCAAGTTTTTCATAGACGCATTGACACACTTGACATTTCTGTGGTTCAGAAGTTAACCGGAGTCGGCGAGCAAACACGTCCACTGCCATTTTGCCAACTTTATTCTTGAAGTCACTTAACATACGACGAACAAAGACTGATCCATTGGTTTCAAGGGCTAAAGGTATGTACATTAGTTTTGGAACAGACACCTGCTGAAGTAGATCACTGTCCCCTCGGAGGTTCTTGTCTTGTACGTCTTTGACTGTGTAGGCATAGTCGGAATCAATTCCTGCAATAACAGAATATTACAAAAAAATTAATAAACAAATGATAATTTTGAAAAATTTAATTAATTAAAGATGAAATAGTTTCTGAATTCTGCTCATTGGATTAAGATGGGAACAAAAATATCAAAATACTAAAAAAAAAAAAAATATGAAGAAATACATTGCCTATTTAGTTCAAATACACTAGGTACAGCCACTTAACTGATTTTTTTATTTATATTTCTCACCAAGTTTAAAATAAAAATTTCTCCATTTTCAGTTCTAAGATGACTTCCTGTTACTATACAATGTAATTTCTCTAGTTTTTATTATTTTTATAATGGTATTGTCATCTCATCCCCAAAAATCACCATCAAAATTCCTTGCATTAATTTGGCTTCCATATTAACAAATAAAAAATATTACACACATTTAAAAATAACAACAAAAAAAAACATACAACCAGAAAACAACGTTTCGACCTACGGAAAATGGCAGGGTCGTCTTCAACTGAAAAACCTTAATCCTTTTTGTTTGGTAGTTTTAGGCTTTTGATACAAATATCAGACGCCTTATATTCCCGGTTTGTCCGTCCGTCTGTGAACAAGTATCATTAAAATCTCATTAGCTCAACAATCGCAACAATTGCACCATTTGCATTCGCAACAATCACATCTATAATACAGCTCATCAATAATCGCAACAATTGCGCCTTTTGCATTCACAGCAATCACATTTATAATAATAAGGAAATTAAAGCAATAATTCAACATAAATTACGTATCAGAAGCCGTTGCGAAGCATTGTGATTGGTTTAGTAATCGCTATCCCTACTTGTTTCAGCTGGAGATGATCTTGCAGTTTTCCGCAGATCTAAACATCTGTTTAATAGTAATACGTTTTTTTTGTTATTTTTTTAAATGTGTGGGATATTTTTTATTTGTTTCAACGGTATTTTTTAAATATTCTTGAAAACTTTGAATTCCAGCCATACTTAATTTGTAACATTTTAATCTGCAAGTGTGAAAAGTCATATTTCTTATAATTGTCTGTCATGCGTTGCCATATTTAGCTTATTTTATTAAATTCACCAAAATAGTAGAATCCGTTTTTATAGTTTGACAGATTTTAATAAATGATCAAAATAACACAAGATTCAAGTGAAATCAGGATATCGACAGTAACCTTTATCTCTTTTTTGCAATAAACAAAACATTGGGACTTTTCTTCAGTCAATAAGAATTTCTCTGTCTTATCAAGTTACACTTAATTGTCTTACAATGATATTTTTTATCAATTATTTTGCTAATTATTTTTGTAATGTAAAGTGAACTGATATCTCCCCCCTTCCCCCGACTGCACGAAAATTTCAAATTAGGTAATACAGTCGAAACCCGCTTTTACGCTTTTCAACGGACTCTGAAAAAATTAGTGTAAATTATGGGAAATGATTTCTGCCTACCAAGAACGTTAACGATGCAATGTTCAATACACAGAATGATTTTGTAATCAATGCTTGGAACTTTTATAACACACACGACTATATTAAATATTACAATATGAAATATTTAATTTAGAAAAGGAAATTATCATACACATTATTTTAATTACTTTAAAATCTCAATTATAAGGCCTTCACACACACATTTCAAACGAACAAGACGAGGTAACAAGAATGAAGCCGAAACCGGACGAAGACATCGAGTGTCGAGACAAGAGACATATCGAAGTTGCAATCCCAAAGCAGTGTAATAAGTGGACATTGGAGGCGGAGAGACTTATATTTGGCCGGAAAAGGTGCGCATTAGTTTCGAGTAAATACGGTATTTTGTCCTGATACCACTGAATCAACATAAATGGATCACTTGAGGTTTACGCCCCTACCTACGTCACGTATGACGTGTAAGCACATGCTGCGAGATCTTGTGGGCTAAAAAACATTTAGTGTGAATTGTTTGATCGTCGATTTTTGATATTTCATGGCTTAGTACTGTGCAGTTCCTTATTGCAATACTTCTGTGAAAACGCTTGGAATATCCTTCTTTAATATAATTTTTCCTCTATATCTACACGGGTTAAAACAAAGCACATGGCTTTGTTTATCCCATAAGCCAAGCAGTAGCCTGGTGGGGTATTTTGTAATTATGATGCCCCGCCTATCCTCAAGTGGTCCATTGACCCTATTTATGACGAAATTTACGTTGGTAGTCGCCATTTTATTTTCAATTTTTCGCAAGGGGCGCCATCTTTTTTTTTACTCCGTTGGCGAAAACAATTTAAATTCCGGGAAGTTTGATATTACGACAACGAAATACAGGAGAAAAAAAAATGTATTATAATAATAGGAAAATTGAAGGGACCGAGGAAAAAATGTTGTAAATGACGGGGAAACGATATTTGCAGGAATGTAAAAGCGGGGTTCGACTGTAGATCGAAATTTGCCTCAAGATTTTATTTGTCAAAAATTACCAATCGAACTATAATTACTTTTTATTTTTAAATTAAGGAAGGAAAGTAAAGATTACCTAGAATTTCTTTTCCTTTTGTGTTTTTGGCATTTTTCAATTCCAGGTCATCATTGAGTAGGACGTGAACAGTTATTTCGTGGTCGAATAATACTGCCTGCACTCGGGCAAACTGCGATCCATCCTGGACATCTGAACATGGAAGCACGATGATGTTTTTGGCTACACCGGCTCTGAACGGGAGTCTGCTAACATAGCGAAGAGCAGTGAGGAGATCGGTGGATCCTTCGCCGAACTGAAGGGAGTTGAAGGCGGCGCTCACGGATCTGGCAGAACCGAACATTTGGCCGTCGACTGTGTGCACATGAGGCTTGTCGTGGACGCTGGTGCCTCCAAAACCGACCAAGGCATAGCGGTTGTTTCGGATGCCTTCGGCACGGAGCACGTTTTCCACACCTTTGATTATTTCGTCGAGTGCTTTGCCGTCTTCATTGCACGATTTCTCTTCCACCACGAACACAGTATCGGCAGATCGAGGAACGCTTTTGCCGCGAACGACTGTCTCTGCTCCGGCTGACATGGATTGGTCATTGGGTAAGCCACAACGCACTAAAAAAACAGAAAAAGAGCAATTAATAAACAATTAAGATTAATTTAAGTTAATAATAATAATAATTAAGTGCTATTTTTTTTTTTTTTTTTTGAGAAACGAAATTATAACAATACTGAACAACTCCAAGTTAGCTTAAAATAAATGTTTTTTTGCCAGTTCTTTCAAAACGCTAAATTACTGATTTTAAAATGATAAAAATCGCCATATTTAATTATAAACTACGTCATGGTCTTCTCTGTAAAACTTTGTAGTGCAGCATAATTTCGAGACGGAAAAAATTGATTTTCAGAAATTAAGATATTAAATAAATCAAAACCCATTGCATATATGTTTTATACTTACCACAAATAGAAGGTAACTGAATATTAATATCTTCAAGGCGGCAGCTCTCAACATAAGCAGATGCAGCTAAACAGGCACCTCCTTCAGGACGGACTCTGTCGGCGCGAGCGGCTAATTCATTTTGACAGATTTCAAGGAATGGCTCAGGGTCCACCTAAAAAAAAAATTTCAAAAATTCATGAACTCGATCAATTTATAAGTGTGTTTGTTTAATTTTTTTTTACTAAAATAACTTATAAATCAACAAACATGTTATGCCGTTAACACAGGATGATACAGTTTTGAAAGCAGTAACATTGAGCAGAAAACAATGAAAAAAATCGTAAACAAATATGTTGCTTAAGAATGTTCTAGTTCAGTGGCAAAGTCGATGCAATGTTTCAGAAGTTTAGGTTCATTACAAAGAAAAGAAATAGATGATTTCCGACAGCCGAATTTTTAGTTTATGTTAATCATGTAAAAATGGTTGATTTGTGTCTTTTTGCTCTGATAGAGACTGAACAAAAAAAAAAAAGGAAATAAATACCGTAATGTCAATCTAAAGAAAAATATTAAAAAATATATTGATTTTTTTTTTTTCTGGCTGCTACTACTCCGAATCCACAAGAGAGAGAAATACAAATATGGTGTCAGATGTGAGGCCTAGTATTGAGGATGCCTACATTTCTGCTTTCATTGACGTGGGTCAACCGGAAGTCACGTGAGTGAAGATCAACTGCTAAACCGTTCATTTTAGAAGACCAAATGGTCGGCTTCTCTGCCAACCACTCTCACCACACACGAAGCCACGTGATTGAGAAAATGACCTCGGAATCGAAGGCCACGCAACTTTTGCGAGTTGCTAGTCTGTTATATTAAGAGACTAATTATTAAAACGCGATTATTAGCTTCCAGTTCGTCTGTCGATTAGTTAAACCAACAATGACATCACCAGCAGTTATTTGTAGCGATTTAATTAACATTTAAAAAAAATTAAAGACATTTTAGATGAACTTCTTCCTATTAAAAACGTGATGTAATTGCATTTCCCCCCTACAATTTGATTAGTTGTGCGTTAATCTTTCAAGAAATTAGCAGAATACTTAAGGATATGATTATAATGCTCTGAGAAATACTATTTGCCAGCACTGACTTTTCTATAGAGGAAGTATACTGTAGGGATACTGTATTCCTAGGACATTTTTCCACCACAGTCCGTACCAACTGTGTAACGATTCTCATCTCACTTCAACGCTCTATTTATTTTGTTAAAGGCTTGTTTCTTAAACTTAATGCCAAATCTACATGCTGTACAACATTTTACTTTTTAACTGTATCTTTAGGGAGAAAAAATTTCAAAGTTTCAAAGGATTTAGAAGCTTATGCAAGATCTAATCTATATTGAAAATGTATTATGATGATACAGACAGAAATATCTAATCCCTTATTTTTAGATTAGAAATTCCTAATCCCTTATTAAATAAAAGAATTAAAGATATTGCCAATATTGTTTTTTTTTTTTTTTTTAATATTAAAATTCTTACCTTTCCAAACCCAAAGCGAAGAGGCGAGTTTCTGCTTTTAAATAACTCTGTACAAAGGTTAGGTTTGTCTATTTCTGTCACTTCCACTGCCAAATTTCTTGTGGTGCTACATTCGGTATCTCCCAACTGCCAGCTGCTGGCAAATTCGACCAGATCTTTGGCTTCGGATCTATCGGGTTTCCTGAGATCGTTGTAAGGCTCGTTGTCGTAGGTGCCAAACAGTCCCCCTGTGTGACCCTGATACCAGCCAGACAGCTTCAAAACAAAAATATCGGCAGCAATGTTATATTGGATCTCGACTCCTGTAGGGCTTTCCAGAAGAATGCTGGGTCCTTCACGTCGTAGCATCAAACCGTTTCTCTCTTGAGGCAGTTCAATCTTCTTGTCATCAACGGAGACCTTGTAATTGGGACCCATTTCTACTTTGACTTCACCGATCTGAGCTGTGATGGACTTCTTTATCACACTGCTTTTATCCCCAGCGTAGTTGACTACCACAGTGAAGTTTTCGTTGACGAAATCATGAGCAAGAAGATAGCTACACTCGCCAGCGAATTCTATCAACTTCTTATCAAAGGTGACATAATGCTGTTTTCCAATCAACATGGCGTAAGCTAAGAACCAAAAAAAAAAGCAATTAATCCAACAATAAATCCAATAATAAAAATAATTAATCAAATAATAGAAGAAATTAGTTTCATTCACAACTCTACAAATACAGACACACAAAAATCAGTTTTCAAGCAATATTTTAGTTGATCCCAATTTACAATTCCTGACTTTGCAACAATTTAAAAAAATTTAAAATTCTCCCTCTGACATGCCAATAACAGCGAATCACCCAAATCATTCCAAATGACCAAATATGATGTTCTCAATTCACACAAAAACTGAACTAAGTTTTGAATGTTTTAAAAAAAGAATGTTACAAAGAAATTTTTCAATAATCAATATTTGTTTTATATAAAAATATCTATTAATTATTTTTGTTTTTATTTCTTTTATTTTTACATCTTTATTTTGTTTGTTTTTTACTTGAATACAATATATTTCTATGGTGTACCACCGGCAGTGTTCAGTTGGCGAATAGTCTACACTTATTATCGATTAGTCTAAAGGCATACAAAGCCAGAGGCCTGAGAACTGGTTAAGTAAGTTTTGATATCGTTTCTTGTGAAAATCTTTTCATGCAGCCATCATTTTTTTATTTTAGGCTGTTGTATAAGAAACTCGTTTTCTTATGCCATAAGAACAGAAAACTGTAATGATTTGTTTTTTTCCTTTAAATTGATTAAACAAAATACAAGATGTGATCATAACTGATTTCTAACGCTTGTCAACAATTTTTATATTTTTCATTGTTTAATTTCAATTTAACTTACCTTCGTATGGAGGAAGGAGTTGCTGAATTTTACGACCGGGTTCGTAATTCTTGAACAGATCCCAGAAGGAGAAGTTGAACAGAGGTGCGAGCGTTTTATCCTTCCATTCTAGCGCCCTCTCTTTCCAATCCATGGCGTCCTTCCATTCTTTGGTGTCGTCATATTTGGGCATCTTATCGAAGCTCTCCCATTCAAATGGCAAATGCTGAGTGTATTCAATATGGCCTCTTGCTGGATCAATGAGAACAGTGCGGGACGTATCAATGTCTATGTATGGATAATCAACAGCGATGGTGTACAGGAAATTGATGATGACCTCTTTGCCAATCACGCCAACTTGTCGAATCATTTCCCGAATCTTATCTTCGATTTCGTAATGATGGTAAGCATCCTTAACCTAATAAAAGAAAAAAAGAAAAAGAACCATTACATTTTGAAGGAAAACAATAACAAATCATTTTGACAGTGAGATTATTTTGATTCACACTCCTGGATGCGTTTTGCATAATTACTGCGACTCGTCTTCTGGGCTCTGAGTTTTTATGTTAAGCAGTTTTTAAATGTGTAGAATAATTAATTTCTCTCTATATATATTAATATTTTTTATTTCTATTACTATATTACGAAGTGATATAAATTGAAATATATAGCTATTACTGAAGACTTAATACAGATTTCAATATTTCTTTTAATTACTTTCGTATTCTAATGAATCTGTTATTGGATTATAAAGAACAATATGAAATTATTGAAAGGTTAAACTATTCAAAATCCATCACTGAGCAAAAAGAGACGAACTACAAAAACAAACAAAATTTGCCATCAGAAACTGTCTACATCGATACCACAGGACACGGGATTTCTATTTACTTAGGTCTAATAGTCAGAGTTACTGAATGTTTAAGAGCTCGGAGATATTGAGCCGTTGAAGATCGAATAACTACTGAGTCATGGAAAAGCAAGAAACAACTGTAGAAATTGTTAAAATCACTTCCTGTCGTGTAAATATCCTAATTCTTCAATACTTTTTGTATTTGCTTAATACCATATAAGATTAAACATTTGCGGACAAAATAACATTCTACGATGAAAAAAAAAGTACCATTAAAAATAAAGAAGTGTAAAAATGTTATATAAATCCCTTCGCTCGCTAACTGCTACTAATTTTTATTTTAATTTATAGTCTGGACATTATTAAAAATCTGTTATAATAGTCGAATACTCTTATATAAAGACGATACTAAACAAATGGCATAATCCATTTACTATTGGAAAATATCAAGTTATTTTAAACCTACTAACACATTGTCTTCGAAAAGGATGCAAACCACTGCAATTGACTTGCATTCAATTACTAATGTGCGACAGTTCATGTTTGGACTTGTATAGTTTGCTTATTATTTACATAGTCATATTGAGGATACTGCCTCTATTATACGTTCTACAAATTCCATGTTTATCTATTCTGTTAAAGACATTTGATCTAATGGTAATACCTGATGGTAAGTTCCAGTGGCCATTCCAGTTACGAATTTGACCTGTGGGTGAGCGGCAACGTCTTCAAACGTTTTTCTCACTGACCCCAATCCCTTCTTGATGTTGGTGGTGTAGTATTCGCTAAATCCATTGTATCTATCCATAATGGTATCAAATGTCAGTTCAAAGGGTACCAGTTTATCGAAGAAGTCGAAGATTCCACGAACGATTGGCATCTCATAGATGTTATCCAGACAACAATGGATCAATTCTGAAATAAATAAATTATATAAAACAAATTATATAAGCAAAACGCTTCTGTATTTTAATAAAAAAGAGTGTACAATTCATTATTAGAAAATACTAATGAAAAAAAGACCTCCACTAACCAATTATCAAAAATCTTATTTAGCAAATTATATTGTTAAATATTTTTGTCTTCCATTTCATGTTTAAAAGAATGATTATTATTATTTATTATTTTTCTTCAGTCTACATTTATCCGTTAAGGGCTTTTGTTTTTTTCCAAATATTAAAGTCCTTACATATTTTTCTAATGTAATAATTTGTAAAAAATGATTTACCAAAGGCGTTGTCCACAAGGTGTTGAATTCTAGACAGTACTCGATCCAAGTAGCCAGTAAGAATGGGGGCACAATAATCGACGAACTGTTGGGCAACGGGACTTATTCTCTTGTGCACAAATTGAGCTCCATCGAATGCTTTGTTGACCGTGTAATGGAATCCGTCCTTTAGGAACTGATGGGTGTTGTAGGTGTAAGAGCGCGCCAAATCCTGAGTCTTTTGGACTGTTCTGTCCACTGTGTCCACCATATATCCAAGGCCTTTGTTGATGTTGGATTTCACGTCGTAGGCGAGTTTGCGTCCCTTGTGGAGGCCGTGAGATACTGAATCAGCCACAGAATGGACAGCATACTGAAGAGGTTCTTTCAGGTAGTAGCTACAGAAGAAAAAAATAGGAGTTTTAAACAAAACCAATTATTTACTCATTTTTTGGGTTAAGTATAATGTCAGAAGTTCTTCAGCTAATTTATCTTTTATTTTAAAATGAATACTGTTGACATTAACATGCAATTTATTAATTGTTTCTGAATATAAAAAAACAACAACCCAACCATGCCAAGGATTCCCTCTGTAACATTTTTTGATATTTTTTAAACCGTTCTTTAACATTAATTCATGTATAAAATTATGTTATAAATATTAACTTTACAGCCGTTAATAATGTATATATAATTAGCATCATTATAACGAAATAATTAATTATTATTTTATTTAAAGCAGTGCTTCTCAAACTTTTTTCGCCGACACCGCACTTATATTTGCTAAAAAAAAAAAAAAAAATCCCAAGCACAACAAAAAAGTTTTCATTGCTTTCACTGAGTATAATCAAAGTCCTTTGAAAAAAGAAATAAAAAACTGTATGATTTACAGATGAATAACAATTTTTTTTAAACTTTCTGAAATATTTTTTAAGCCGACTTGGCCGCGCGGTTGGCGATGTCGCTAATTCATCGGGACTCTGAGTCCCGGGTTCGGGTTCTCATGTGGGTTTCGTTGATGATGGCGATCCGCGCTGGGCAGGTTTTCCCGGGGTTCTGCCGTTTCCCCTGCATTTCTCACACCATCCTTTTTTAGTCTTTCTCTCCGTCTGTCCTTCTTTCCGTGGGATAGTACAAAAGATCTTTCAGGTCGACGTGCTCGGCAGTCATGCCACCCACTTTCAATTAATCTAATCTAATCTAAGCCGACTTGAATAGGAATTATATAAATAGATAAAATTACAGCCTGCACACAAGCATAAAACAATCACTTAACTGTCCATAGCTTTCGCCTCAGTATGACGAGGCTTCTTCAAAGGATATCCACTGATGAAGCCTCGTCGTACTGAGGCGAAAGCTATGCACTGTTAGTGATTGTTTTATGCATGTGTGCAGGAGTGTAATTTCATCTATCACATTGAGCACGCGTAAAAACTTAATTGAATAGCAATTAATACTTCATTAATAGAATTAAACAGAAAGTAATTTAAATTCCTGTCTGCCCAGATTTTTGTTATGTCTAGAATTCGGTCTAGATTACAGCAGTAGGCTATGTACTATGTTCTTAGAATTTTCTTGCGGCACACCGGATTGAGAAGCTCTGATTTAAAGTAAGCATTTAATCGAGACCTGTTTTCTGATGTGGAATGCAAGTCGAAGTACGTCCCACCCCTTTCTAATTCTGGCAATTTACATTAGTAAATTGGAACTATAGTACCTCGACATTACGTGTATCTAATTTTCAATGAGGTAAAAAATTCAACTTACCTGAGCACATCAACAATGGATTTTACTCCGTCTCTGATGTCACGAAGATAGAAGTCGTTTCTTTGAACCATTTCTCCAAAGACGTCGAAGAGTCGTTTCAGGTCATTCAGGAGAGAATCTATTTCTTTTTGGGCGTCGTCAACCAATGGAGCGAGAGCTTTAGACATGGAACCACTGATTTTCATGGTTTTATCATTCACTTCATCACTCACGAAGTTGTAGAAATCATCAGCAGTGTATCTTACATGATTCTTCATGTTTTCATATTTGTTGGCAATATGGTTCTACAAGAGGAGAAAAAAAAAGTAAAATTAGGATTCCATTAATTGACATTTCTGTACACTCACTGGCCACTTTACTGGGTACACTTACGTAGCATCGGGTACAAGATTGTGTTTATTTGCATGGTTGCTTCCACGTTTTTTTGAGATTCTTCGTTGGTTTTCTCTAATAAGCTATTTTCGCCAACAGGACTGTCACTGACCATTTTCGAAAACTCTGTGGCACTGTTGTGCATGAAACTCCTAAAAGCGCTGCAATTTCTAAAGTGTCTGGCACATGCTGATATCACCATCAAACAAAATGTCCAATCAAACAATAACTGAATCCCTTGCTGTCTCTCTGCCTGCTTTATATCTCAAAAATACGGAGTCTAAAGGATCGTGTTTATTTCTTGTAAAGTGTCCACTGAGTGTATGTAAAACGCATAAAACAATCGTGTAATATAATCCACAACACAGAATTATTATCAACACGCTGAAAGATGAAACTCCCAGAATGCAAAGCAGCTTATAGATTGTCCTTTCCTGGTCGACCGCTAACATTGAAACAGAAGAGAAGCGACCTCTTCTATTTCAATGTTAGCGGTCGGCCAGGAAAGGACAATCTATAACCTGCTTTGCATTCTGGGAGTTTCATCTTTCAGCGTGTTGATAGTAATTGAAAATGTAATAATACTTACAGCGGTCTCAAGGGCAAGTTCTGGTCGCCATTGAATATTCGTATTTAAAAGTCGGCTTCCATTGAGTTGCATGAGGAACAGAGAATCCTGGACGCGGTCATCTTCTAATCCATGATAAGCCTCCATCGTAACAAGTTTGTTATGAGGCATCCCTCCACCCAAGTAGAAGTTATGTTTACCTTCTAATGAAAAACAAATGCAACGTTAATTTAAAGTTAGGAAATGAATTAAACATCGTATTTAAATTCATAATCATAATTCACAGATTTATTTGCAAGCAATGCATTAGAAATTAACTTTTTTATTTTAAGCAAATTAATTTTCATACAGCTCCATATTTTCCCCAGATGCTGTTTTCAACAAATGCTTATATTGAAAAAGCCGTTAACAAATTATTAACTTACCTGGGCCATATTGAACGTTCATGTGCGCTATCTGGCGGTTGAATTCAGCTTCAGCTTTCATTGGATCGTCGTCATTAAATTTGCTTTCCAAATTCAGAGTATAAGCATCGGGAGTACTTCCTACTTGACCTCTCATAGCCATGTTGTGTTCAGGGTAGTTCATCTAAAATAACAAGCAATAGTGATTAGATTATATGTTTCGTTTTTCTTAAAAATCTTCCTACATTTTCCAAAACTGATGTTTTTATTTTTGTGGAGACTAAAATCAAGATGGCGACTGAAACCTTTAAAACTGCGCAATTTTAGCCAAGTCTTAGGACATTATCAACTGCAATGTATTCATTTCTAAATTTCATTATGTTTTGATTTTCCGAGCAATGGCGGGTTTTTCGCTATCAATAAAAAAATTAAGTAATCGAGCTTAGATTTTAAATAAATTTCAACTGGAAAGGACCTGTCACTCACGATTAAATGAACTCATTATAAATAACATAATACATTTGAATTAATGATATACAATAATTAAATATTTTTCACTAAATTTATATTTTTCAGATAAATTAAATTATAGAAAGTGAATTTGAAGGATTTTTGTTGTGGAATGACGGAAGCACATTGTTATTGTCTTTGAAAGCCGGAAAGAGATTACTGTCGAAGTGCCAATTTCGTATAACTCGCATGAAAACGACATTCTGGACTACAACCGCATCTTTTCCTTAACATCCGATATAGTAGGAGTAGATTTTGCTTCTGTTGCAATCATCATTAACATTTTGTAAATTTTCGTATTTATTACTTTGAACAGTAGGAGCAAACTTTCCAGCAATCATTGCTCGAGATGGTCTGTGTTACTGTCATTTCAAATACGAGAACTTGTTTTCTATCGAATAGTGAAAAACAAACAGTCCAATGTCCAAGTAGAGTACAGAACCAATTCCATACAGGCCGCGTCTCTGATGCCAAACAATTAGAAGGTTAAAAAAATAAATAAGTTATAGGATGAACTGAGAATCACTTTCAATTTATTGAAAAACAGCACAGTCCGTAACAACGATTTTTAAATATCACTAACTATTAATTAACTATTGTTGTGGTAACTTAATAGGAAGAAAGTATACGTCGATGCCATCGTTTACTAAACAGCAATGGTCTTACAGAAATCTGACTGTGTAGAGTCATTGGTCCAATCAAAATTCTATTTTATTTTCATTTTTTTCCCTTGACTTTTAAAGTTTAGCCATCTAATGTGACGTCACCGGGCAGGCACAGCCTGTGTAGACATTGCCATTAACAATAACTTCCAATTTAAACAACATTAAAAAAAAATCTACTTTACTGTTAAAAATAAAAGGAAATAAACTAACCTGCATTTCAATTTCCTTCTTCAGTTTTTGAATCTTACTTATCATTTCCAGTTTTCTCTTTTGGCCAAAGCGGTCCATGTAGTTGAGTTGGAAGTTGGCAGCCATTTCCTGACTGGTGTTGGCCAGATCGGATAAGAAGCTCAAATCCAGGTTGGAGCTCGGATGGAGTACCTTCAGTTCCACGGTATAATGCGCCTCATCGCCTGTTTCGGTTTCGTCTTTAACTTTGGCTTCAATCGAGAATTTCTGACGCTGGAAGCGAGAGTATTCCAATTCAGTTCGGCAACGGAACAGTTCACGGCCATTGTTGGTAGAGACTTCGCCTCGAATGGCCAAATCCTAAATAAATAAATAAATAAATATAATTTCAATTCTAAGAAATTATGTCATTAAAGAGATGTAAGTCTATGTCTCTTTCTTAATGCTTATTTGATGCATTGTAACTTATTATTAATGCTTTAATATTTCAAAGTATTATTTTAGTGGTTCTCAAACAGCTGGTGTAATCCCAAAGAGGAACAGAATAATTTCATAATTGGACTTCAATTTATTATTTGGAAAAAAAATAATATAAATAACCCAGCGGTGCTCAATCTTACTCGCGAAGCCCTTCCAGTATTATATTGTTATGGTGAATCATCGAGTCAACCGAATCTAGTTCGTATGTAATCTCACGGAGACACAAAATTATATTCACTTGTAACTAAATTTCTATGTCTTTTCATATATATGTTTTAAAGAAAGTATTAGCTTTATATATTTAATTTTTACTAACCAACCTATTTAATCATAACGTACTTTTTTCTTCATAATTTTCATTATGTTTCCTTGTTATAGATTAAATATATGAGACAAACACATGCAGCTCATGGAGTGTCTGTGAAAGCATTGAGCGACATTTTTGAGTGATCCCAAAGATAGGAGAGCTTACAATGAAGAGTTTGAGAAACACTGTTTTAACTGAATATTCAAATAACTGCGAAACTTTTTTTTAAGGCCATATCGTATCCTTTACAGTAGTTTCACATCAAAAGTCAGTTACCTCTAGGATCTTTGCTCTCTGAAAACACGTTTTATTGTTAATTTTGCTTAAATACTTCATTATTATTAAATTTACTTATTGTATTGAGTTTTCTTTTATTTCTCATTAATGTAGCCTATGTATGCAAAGATATGTTTTTGAGCTCAGTGTCTATTTCACAGAAGATTCGATGAACCCTAGATCATCTAGAAGAAAAGTATGCCTTGAAAAATTATGTATCCCTGCTGAGGACCCTTTCACCAGTTAATTGTTTCAACACATTAAAATAATAATAAATAATAATGTTATTAACTAAAAAAATTAAAAAAAAAAAACAAGAATTGAAATTATGAAGGACTTTTGTTAACTTTTTAATGATACAAAGTTTAATTTTATTCTTTACCTTCTCAAGTAGTGGATGTTGTAGGCTTAGTTCTACTCTTTTGTTATTTCTGTTGTCGTTGCTTGTATCGTGAAACTCGTATTTGGCGCCAATCCGTTTGTTGTCGTCTCTTGCGGCGTCCCATTTGAAATAAGCGCTCGTGACTTGAGCAGTGTCTGCCAATTCGTGATGAATGCCAACTTCAAAAGCTCGCACTGGAACCGTGAATTTGGCGACTGTTTCGTACAAAATCGTGCCTGGCCGAGAGCGGTCGTTCACGTTGACTTCGTAAGACATACCACGACCCGATTTCAGGTCCCACACGAACTCGGTCTTGTGAAACCTGGTGACCCCGGTGTGTTTGCACACTGTGGTGAATTTCATGGATCTGGACGGGTGGTGGGTCTGGAAGACGATTTCGTGACCTGCGTCGATGGCCTTCGATTCCAAGTCAAATCCCATAGCGGAAGTCGAGCGGGAGTTGGCGTCCCATACGCATTCGCCTTTGACGATGAGTCCTCGGGGGGTAGAGACGTGGGTGAGAGATACAGTCATTGGTGGTAAGTTACCAAGTACTAATTTCACGTGGTAAGTACCACTAGATTCAAGGAATTTGTACATGACTTCAATGACAGGTCTTCCATTATGTTCCAATTTCAACAAAAACCCAGGTTTCTCGAATGTAACATGCAAAGAGGCTGATCTGAGTAGAGAGAAAGACGTGGCCACTTCAGCCTTCAGGGCAGTTCTTTTAATCAATAATTCAATGCTGTCTTTCTTGTTATTAGGATAAGTGACTTCTAACAGTACTTTTCTTGCTTCATAATCAGCGGTATTCTCGTACAAAACAGAAAGGTGTTCGTAGCCCACAACAGGTAAATCAATGTCTACTTTGATACCTTTGTCAGTGCTGACTGCAGAGAATGTGTATTTATTTTTCCCTAAGCCAACTTCCACGGACACAGATTTGGGATCGTATTGCATTTTAGCAGATGCAGACAAAGGACTGGTGGACAACAAAGGCGTACTCAAAGTACTGGTAAATTCCAGTAAATTCGATGTCTTCCTGTACGTAGAAGCAAATTCACTCCTTTTTTGGTTCCATTCCAGATATCCAGAGGTAGAGAAATCAGTAGGATTTGGCTTAATTTTGATGTTAACAACGTATTCTTCTCCTGGTACGGTAATGGTTAGATGTGGGTTGAATTCATTGGATCGTTGGTCGTACTTAATAATTCCCTCTACGTGGATGGTTTCGTAATTCTTGACAGGAGAGATAATGTCCATTGTCAGCTGGGTACCTTGCGATGTTTTCTGTAAGGTGCCAACGGCGGAATATTTGCTGAAAGCCGTTTGGAGATTCATTTCCACTTGGGTTACAGGTTGGTTAGCGTCCGTTTTGAGGCTAACGTCCATCGACAGGGATGGGAAGGTTTCGAACGGGGTAAGGATTTTGAGAGTTGCTTCTGCGTTTTTCAAATTGTCGTTTCTGTAACTTCCAGAGATGTGGAAAGCTTTGCCAGCAGAATCAAAATCGAGAGCAGCCATCTTTTTCTGTCCTTTTTCGGTAGTGCCTTTGATTAAGATGGGAGGGATGTAGGGAGAATCCATCTTCAAAACTCCTGATTTTTTGGATCCGTTAGTTTCAAGGTTACCGAGGAAGGTGTGGCTCTGTCGAGGTGTCAGCAAAGAAACCTCCAACGCCTGATATTTACCATCATCATTGCGTAGCCTGTAATTTACAAGAAAGGAAAATTATTAATAAATAAATAAAATGCTACTTATAAAGTAGTTATTTTATTAGTTATTACTTTAAAAATTCATATGCATAAAAGCCAATCATCTGTATGAACGTATCACAGCACATCCCTAGCACGTGAATCGAGTACTATTTCAACGACTGACAATCAATTGAAATTCTGCTCTAAGTATCCTGGCTATTACACTATTAACAAGGAGACTATTAAATATAAAAAGCTATCTAAATTATTCCATTCTTGTAACATATTGTACGATAATAGTTATTATTAACTGTTGTTATTAAATGTTCGTTACTAAAAAAGTATGAGAAAGATGCTTTAGGATTTAAAAGTTTCTTGCCACTATTATTTTGAATTATGAATTCATGGAATACTTTTATTATCTGTTTTTAAGTTTGTCCTAAAGTCTCACCACAGGAATCTACTGAATTTGTGCCATAATTCTTTATAGAATAAAATAGCATCTCAGTTTCATGTAAAATGCCCATTAAAATGAAAATGTTTATCTATTTTTATCACAAGGATTTTATATTCTCTGAATTAATGCATGTATTATTTCTCCTTGAATATACAATATTTTAAGTTTATTATTTATTTATTGTGATATAGTTTTAACTTATTTTTAACTATTACGGCGCATGCGTAATGCAGCACATCCAACATTGAACAATGGCCGCCGATCACTATTTTAACAACATTCGTTTCTTAAACTTCTCCCAAATTATCTTTTTGGAAATGAGTTACAATGAAAATTTAACGTCTGTTATAAAATAAACAACAAACCAAGAAGGCAATAAGGGTAAACAAAAGATTTCGCCTCTGAGCTATCAACAGTGGGATTGTGAGTCGGTCGTTTCGTCCTCTTTATTGGCACACAAACCCTTTGTTGAAAGCTGAGATCGCGACACCAATTTCGGGATTCCACCCACGCACCCGCCAGTGGGTTACCAATTGGAATTGGAGCTTTTTCTTTAGTTTTGATTTTTTGTTGTGCTTTTAATTTATTGGGAATCCACTGGCGGGTGCACGGGTGGAATTCCTAACTTGGTTTTGCGATCTGAGCTTTCAACAAAGAGTTCGTGTGACTGATGAATCCATAAAGAGAACATAAACGGCCGTCTTCTCACACTCCCACTGTTGATAATCTTTTGTTTACCTTTGGTGCCTTCTTCGTTTTACTGTTTATGAATTCTAAGTATGAACACTGTTAGTCTAATTCTCTTTTATCGTTTATAAACAGATACCAAATTCAAAATCACACAATTAACAATGCTACTTAGCAGAAAATGTTCTAAATGTGGATGTAATTTGGGCAACAGAGAATCGATACAAATATTAAATAACCAATAATAATAATAATGTTTCTTAATGAAGATTGTTGATTAGACCTTCACATCATCTCATCAGATTCTGGTAGTTGTTAATTCAGATTCTGTGGACCATTGTTAGGTGATTATCAATTAGTTCTCATTAAAATTCCCTGTTTCGTTACTCTTCAAAAATTAGTATACATCAACGGTTCACAGCAGTCTGAGACCGACTGCACTTGCGATGTGAACGATATATGTTGATTTTACACATTTTTATGAAATCTGAATTATGAAATACAGTAGCTCTATTTTATTTTTGTATCTATCTTGTGATAAATTTAATTTAGAGAAAAAATTATTAAGAATTGTAGAAATTTAACATGTGTGAAATTAATGGTGTAGTTTTAGAAAAGGCCAGACACTTAATAATTAAAAACATAAAACATAAAAGTCACTTGAATAAGATGGGCAGGTCCGATCGAAACCTGGTCAAGATTTTAATTTCTCTTTTTGTTTTTTAGTTATTGTGTGTATGGCCTTTTTTAAAACTACACCATTATTAAGAGTTCTTAAGGAAAAAAATGTATGGAGTTATACTTACTTAACAATAAGTGTCACAGACTCGATTCCAAATAGAGGTGTTTCCAGTTTAATTCTGTTTTCTATTCCAGAGTGTAGCTGTTGTTTTCGGAACTGCAGAGAATGCATAGCACGGGCAGTTGTAAGAGCAAAGATGGCTTCCTTATTACGCATTCCATTGTCAATCCATTTACCACTGAAGGCTAATGTTTCAATACCAAGGAATGGCGTGTCTAATTTGATAGTGCCTTGCTTTACGGATTCGTCCTTCTGCAGACTTAGCGTCAAAGAGTGGGTGCGGCGTTGGTTTGCCACAAGCAGAACGGCATCCAAACTTCTGTCGTATACTATAGCAAATTTGGCTAGCAAGCTTAAGGTGTTGATGTTGAAGAATGGCGTTTCTATTTTGGACTGTACCGTGATTCCATTGCTGTCGTGCTTGTAGTTCAGAGTGATACCGTGGGTTGTTCCTGGAGTGATAACATTCAAATAGGCCTCCACATTTTTAAAGTTGTGATTCATATATTTCACATTAACCGCCACGGAGTTGATGTTGAAAAGTGGGGTTCTCAGTTTCAGTTGACCATTGAGTTTACGTCCATCGTTCTGGAAAGTTCCAGCTATGCTGTGTGTTGCTGAATGTGTTACAAGAGAGATATCGAAATCCACGTTCTTCCACTTGTTGTTGGTGATACGGGCATTGGTAGTCACGGAATTTATATTGAGGAATGGTGTAACTAACCTAGCCTGAGCAATGGTAGTTTGTCCTTCCACAGCAGTGTTAACAAAGAACGAATGGACAGCAGATGGAGTAGTCAACGACAGCAAAGCTTCGTTCACTTTGTCCTTGGACGTTACATATCCATCGAGTACGAGTGACTGAATTCCAAAGATTGGAGTCTCTGTGACGATTTTGAAGTTAATGCCAGTGGAGTTCCAGTGAGTAGAACCAGTTACGCGATGAATCTTTACTGCATTGCCAACAGTGAATGCAACTTCTGCTGATCTCGGTCCCTCATTGTATTTAACGTTAATAGTCAGTGGGGATGACTCGATGGACGGTGAGTCAATGGCAAGGGAAAGTTCGTAGCCGTTTTCAAGATTGATAACGCCTACTACTGTGTGAGTATTCGATGGTGTGGCTATCACGAATTTTGCTTCATGCCTTGAAGGATCCTGCTGCATGTCAATCTTAACATGGATACTATTGGTTGAAAGGGCAGGAGATTCAATTTTGGCTTCTCCTGTAAGCAAATTGTCTCTCTTCGATAACTTGACATTACCGAAATGGGTTGACTCGGGACCAGTGATACGGAATTTACCTTCAACGCCAGCGGAAGTATAAACACCTTCACTTTCGAAATTCAAGGGACTGTTCTTCATCAATGGGGTTTCTAAATGGGCTTTGATGTTTAAGCGCCCATTGTCTGCAGTTGCCAAACACGAGAAGGCGTGAACTTGATGAGCTGTAACAAACCGAGTCCGAACCTCCATAGATCGCTGATCCTTTTTGTATTCTGCGTCGAACGAAAGGTTCGGTACAGGCCATAAGTTCGATTCAATATTAAACATGCAGTTTGCTGACTGAGGGAAGTGATTTTCAACTCTGGTCGTGAGCTGGACATATGTGTTTGCGAAAACTAATGCCATTTTGCCATCTATTTCTTCAGCGCTGTATTTAAGCTGTACCTGGTAACTGACGGTTTTCAGGAACTGGAATGGTGTGTTTAGTTTAGTGTTGATGCTGAGTTCGGAAGAGGTTAGAGCGTAATTCATATCTAAGCTCAGTCGAGGGAATCTCTCAAACGAAGTCTCAATTTTGAAATTCGCTTCTAGTGCTCTGGGTAGATTACAGTTGTGGGAGTAAACCATCTTTATTTCCTTGATATTTTCCCACTGTATTCCAAGAACAGCTGAGGCAGTTTTACGATCTGACTCTGAGGTACCAGTTACGATCAAGTCCTTGAAAGGTCTCAGAGGCGTGTCGACCTTAATGCGGAATTGATTAGGCCTAACATATCCAGACAATTCAATGTGATTTGATTGAGTCCATTGGAATTCGAGCAGCCCTGCAATTTGATTGTCTCTAGCATCGAATCTCGTCTTCAGGCTGAGTTCTTCAAAACCGTTGTAGGGTGTCTTTAGCGTAAAGTTGCCACTGTAGTATCCAACGGCGCCCATTTCTATCAGACTCAGGACTTCAATTCTCTTTCCAGAAGAGTAGGAGACGACTGTGTTTACCTGTAGTTGAGATCTGAAGTCTACTCTTGTTTCTATGGTAAACTTTTCAGTAAATGGAGTGGTGACCACAAATGTACCAGTACCTGCATTACCCTGAATATGTACATTTCCAACAATGTCGATTTTGTCTGAACCCCATTTCGTTGTGAGGAAGGCGTTGGAATCGGCAAGGTTCACGTCGTAATGGCCGACGACTGACAGCGGTTGTACAAGTGGACTGTTGAATTCACATTTTAGGTTGCCTGACTTTAAATCGCCTTGATAGTAAAACGTGATTTCCGTTTGCTCCCCTCTGAACTGCGAGACCATACTAGCTGTTTTTTCAGTACCAGCAAAGTCGTATCGCCCTGTAAGGACTGTATTTTCATAAGATGGGAAGGGTGTGTTCACAATTAAACGAATCAGCCTAAACTTCGGAGCCATCTCATTACTGTATTCCATTTCAATTTTTCCTTCGTCCCAACTGAAGGCTGCGTTCGCTTTGATGGGGTTTTTCGTGAAATCGGATTTTATCAATGCCGAAAGGGATCGGAATCCACGGAAGGGACTGGTAAAAGCAATGTTTATGTTATTTTGGATTATGCTGACATAGCCTTTAGCAATTAATTCTATCTTTTCATTGTTTTTCTGTAACGTGAGGCGACCAATGCTCATCTCAGGCTGTCTTAGATCACAGTGGATTTCAGCACTCATAGTCTCGTAGCCTGCATAAGTTGTGGACAGAGATGCACGGCCTTCATAAGCCAGGGATTCCGAAGCTGAAGACACAGTAAACTCGATCTTATTAGCATTCCATTTAAAAAGCACACTTGCTATTTTGTCTTTACTGCTAAGGTCCAGCTTCCCACTTAAAGAAATAGACTCGAAGTTCTGGAACGGACTCGTGAATAAAATTCGAGCTGTTGTAAAATCTTCATTGATGTTTCCTAGGAGTTGAACTTTTTTAGACTTATTCCATATAACTGCTGCCGAGGCCTTCAGTTCTCTTCCAAAGTCAGCATTTGCTGTCAATTGTAAAGATTGGAATTTTTCGCAAGAAGTAGTCAATGTCAGTTCAGCTTCCATAGTCTTGTAGTGGTTGTTATTGAAGCGACTATTTAATGTGACGTATCCCTTAGGCCAGCGTGTTTCTAAATTCAGTGCTTCCCCTTTGGATCCGTCTTCATAACTCAAAGTAAAACTCATAGCTTCCCACTGGTAGATGGGGGTCGCAATGTTTGTTTTGAGATCGAAGCCATAATCGCCAACTCTCTGGAAGCTGGCAGAAAATTCGAACTTGTCTTTTTGGTTGGTGTAACTTGCTCCGACGCTCTTGTCCCGTCCAGCGAAGTCGTAGCGCGCTGCCAACACATTGTTCTGGTAGTTTGCGAATGGTGTGGCGACTGTCAATTTAGCGTTGCTGCGCAGACCATCCAACATTAGATAAGCGTCTGCTTTCACTTGCTGATTTGAATTCCACTGGTACACGGCACTTGCCGTCTTCTCTTTTTTGGAAAGGTTATATCGGAGATTCAGCTTAACATCTCTGTAAGAAGCTGAGGTGGAAGTGTAGACACCACTGAACTCAGCTCGATCTAACGCTTCCAGTTTAAGAGTTAACGTAAGTTCACATCTATTCTCGTTGTGTTGTGCAGAGAATTTAGCTATCTTTTCTGGCTTAGAGACATCAAATTGTCCTTTAAGTGTTACACTCTCAGCACCTTGGAAAGGAGTCCTCAATGTCAATGTCGTTTCTACTTGGGTCTCGTCGTATTGAATTGTTCCTTTAATTTCAATTGTTTTATCCTTGGACTGAAGGATTAGTACAGCAGTTCTGTCCTTTCCTAATGGCTCATAGCTGCCTCTGGCTCTATACGGACCATAGGAATAATGCGGTGTGGAGGCAAACATTTCAGCTTCTGCACTGTTATCACCTAATGTCAGTTTCCCTGTTAGATCCGACACTTCAAAATTTTTCTCGAATTTAACGTGAATGTTTTTTTCGTAACCAGTACCATCGACGCTTATAA
Organism: Thereuonema tuberculata; assembly: GCA_023159025.1. Classification (NCBI taxonomy): domain Eukaryota; kingdom Metazoa; phylum Arthropoda; class Chilopoda; order Scutigeromorpha; family Scutigeridae; genus Thereuonema; species Thereuonema tuberculata. The sequence goes on from JAFIDM010000179.1 coordinate 11,982,555, forward strand.
CACTATCTACATTCTCCCAGCCGTCAATTGGTAAATTGGCATTACATTGTATTTTGATCCCGTTTTTAGATCGGCCGACTTTACCGCTGATTTCGCTCTTCGTGTGTCCCACAGCAACACTAACAGCAAAGGTGTTTTCAGATCCGGAGAAATCGTATTTTCCTGTTGCTTTTATTGGACTAAAGGCTTTGAATGTATTTGTTAGCACAGCCGAATATTCTCCAATCATATAATCAGGTGAATAGCTAACACCGATGTAACCATTTACAGCGTTTTTGTTTTGAGAAGCCGTTAGGGTAACGAATTTTTCTACGCGTCCGTAGTCATAGGAAAGCTGTATCTTACTTTCCTCAAATCCGGAAATGGTGGTTATGAGTTTTAGGTCAGTCTCGACACGTGTGTATTCGGTGGTAAAAGTGCCTGTAAGCTCCGCACGTTCGTTACCCACTTGCAACGATACTAGAGCCATCTTAGAAGGCGTTCCAACATCGTATTTCGCTGACAGAGTGCATCCCTGGAATTTGTGGAATGGAGTTACAATGGACAAAGTTGCTTCACCACTCTCGTCGTCCCGTTTCAGAGTTCCTTCCAGTTCCAAGCGATCTCCTTCTCTCTGTGCCACGGCTACGACGATCATTTCCTGAAGGTTTGGAGTTGCCCATTTCGCTGACACCTGCAACTTCTCGTAGTTCTTGAAAGGCGTGTTAATTCGGAGCAGACCTTCACAGCGAACGAGGTCACCGTCTTTCACTTCCATATCCACTATCTGCACAATTTCGATCTTGTCGGAATTCCTCTCCAAGGATACGGTGGCGGTCTGCTTCAACCGGGTAAAGTCGTACTTGCCTTTCAGGACGACGTTCTTCAACTCGTACATTGAACTCTGGAAGGTCAGCATGGCTTCTCCACTAGTGTTGGTCAACTGTGCGATTTCTGCAGCAACCGACGACTTGAACTCATCTACTTGAATTTCTCCGTAAGCAGCCTTCTGAGGTTTGTTGATGTTGTATTTACCATAGATATTTATCGACTTGGCACCGTTCAATGGGGTCGTAATTTGCAGCTGGATTTCAGGTTCTCCAATATCGTAATTCAACGTCCCTATGACTTCAGACTTAACTTCGTTCTTTTCAATAGTGAAGTGAATGGATTTCGGTTTCTTGGCAAGATCTATTTTCGCAGATGCGTACAGTTTCTCCCAGCCTTGAATAGGAAGAACAAATGATAGTTCACCATAAGCATATCGATAATGAATCAATCCAACAGCAGTCATTTCGATCTTCGTCTCACCGTTAGCTATTTTCAGTTTTAAAGTCTTGGTGGATGAACTACCATCGTAATTTCCTCCAAGGCTGATCTTTTCAAAGCCTCTAAATGGTGTTGTGACAGTCAGGTACATATCTCCACGATTTTTCTTGAATTTCAAAGTGCTGGCTAATTCAACTCTTCTGCCTTCTGACCACTGAACAGCTACACTTGCCACTGCTTCTTCGCCCTTTCTCTCGTATTTTCCGGAGAGAACGATGTCGTTGGCGATGGGCGTTTTTAGGATGATGTCGCCTTGTCCGAATCGGTCTCCAATGCGCGAAATACTGATAACTTCTACTTTCTTACCAGGCTGGTATTCGAAAGCAGCCACAGACTTTTTCGCATTTCCACTCATCTCTGTGTACATTTCTCCTTTGTACGGACCATAGGAGCCAGAGGGAGTAGAAAACTGAAGGTTAAACTCTTTCTTGGAGCCTGAAGCAGGTTGCTTGTCTTCGTATTCGACGACCATCGCGTACTTGTTGCGTGATCCGAAGTCGGCCTCGGAGTAGTGCGCAAAACGTCCATCCTTAACCGAATGACGAGCACCGAAGTTCATGGGTTCATACTCGGGGGTGCCGATCTGCACCGACTCTCGGAAATTGAGCCAATCGCGGAAGCTGCCTACTGTGGTAATGCTGTATTTCTTGCCATTGTAGACAACGTCGACTTCTGTGTTGTGATCTACATTAGTTCGAGAATGTGTTACTGTTACGGTGACGTCCCGCACGCCTTCAAAAGGGGTGCTGAGCTTTGATGTGAAGCTCACTTCTTTGTCTTTGAACACACCATTAACCAACAGCGATATGACCTTCTCTCCTAGTTTCAGGTGAGCAGAAGAGTCGACTCGGTCGTTCTTCATCGCCACGGCAACGCTGGCACTCGCTTGCTCCAGAGACTCGAAAGGCGTTGTCAGCACGGCAGCTGCTTGCAAGCTGGTCGGAAGGTCGACGGTTGCATCCAATCTGAAGGCAATTGTCTTCTCGTTGTCCCACTTGAGTTCAACATTATTTCTGATGAGGTTATTCTCTTCTTCGTGGGAGACAGTCAGCAGAACGTCATCCAGACTTTCGAAGGGGCTGATGAAGTGAACAGAGCCTGCCATATTACGGCCATGAGCCACTGGCTGATTGGAACCAACCACTTCCAGGCTGATTCTCTGCTCGGGCTGCCAGGCGAGTTCAGCAAAGGAACTTAGATTGGAACCATCGTTGTTATATCTGGAAAGTAAAAGAAAACAATGAATTTTATTAAAAGAAATAAAAAATATCTTTAAGAAAGCTTATCACTAGTTCTCAACGCGAAACTTTTTCAGATGTAATATAAATTAAACATATCTATTTATTACTAAATCTGTAATTGATAATCAGACAGTATTTAATTATCTTTTCGGTTTAAAGAACTGTGCACTTTGTGATAAGTTTTTAACCACTAACCTATCAAACCACATGAAGAAATTTGATAAATCTACTAACTTTAATCTTCTATAATGTTAATCCAAATTTGAAATGCTTATCTTGGTAGTTAAGGATACTGAAAGGTCGTGCTTATCGATGCGAAATTGTGCATGTGAAGTCTTCCTACCCTCCCGAGGTGTTGTAAATATTCGGAATGGTGCAATAAATTTGAGAACCACAGATATAACATGAACATTAATAATAAAAAATTAGCAAATTTCGATCTTTTTATTAATAGAACTAGAACCAGTAGAAATTCTACGGTTGGAAATGTAGTTCTCCTAATCGTAATTAAGTGACAATTCAAATGTAAATAAGATCTTTTAATCATATTAAGTGAAAATTAAGTTAAATTAAAGTAAAACGCAAAAAAAGCCCTATTAGATTTCATTGCGAGCGGATTCAACCACTTTCTAGTTGTAGGAGGACGCAATAACAGGGATCCAGAAGTCGTCAGTTTTGTCTGAATTTCTTTTATTAAAATTACTTTAAGCAAAAATCAACAAGCTCATGCACGCCTCCACATCAGTACCTTTAATTTGATACCATATTTACCCCTGTATCTCATGTGGTTCCCGAGAAAAAGGGCTTACATACCCTTCCTTTTATATATATATGCACATATGTATAGAGAGATAAGAGTTCTTACCTCGCAGTTGAAATGATGTTCTTCAACCCTTCGAAGGATGTTGACAGTTGCATCGTGGCAGCCATGTCTGTTTTACCATCTTCCCTCTTCATGTAACCAATAAACTCGGCCAAAGCGTGATTATATTCGTTCCAGTTCACATCAGTTCTGACATTCAGCTTTCCGTTGTCTTGGGAGTATCTGAATCCAGTCGAAAAACTACTGAGAACGAACGGGCTGGTGATATTGATTCCACCCATCAAGTTGGACGTGCTCTTTCCACTGTTGTTATTTCCGAAGAGAGCCACTGTAAATTTGCGGTCGTTCTTCCACTGCACCGAGGCCTTGCTCTTAATCTCACGATCCGTGTTCAGATGATCTAAGGAGAAGACAATCGGTTCCTTCTGTGGTCTCACTATCTTCAGGGAGGTATCGAAGTTGATGTTTGGTTTCCAGCTGCGGAGGCGTCCTTCCGACATGACGGCGTACAGTTCTTCCGGCTGCTTCTGGGCTCTCAACTCGGTCTTCCACTCGGAGCCGTCGTTAACGTGCGTCAACGCCATGCTCGGGGCTTCCCAGCCACGGAACGGCGTGTGAGCGGACAGGGTGACGTACAGCTCGGCTCTGGATTCGTGCGTGACGCGATTCAGATCGAGAGCGATGGCGACGGTTTCCTCTGGCTCCCATCCGATTTCGGCCCTGGTGCTGTGGGTGAAGGAGCCCCGCCGTAGCTGTCCGTCCGTCTGTGTGTTGAAGGTGAGACGAATCGTGCGAGACGGGTATTCAATAGTAATGGCGACGTCATGGCCACCAGTGGGATGTTTCAGTTCAGTGTTGAACAGGAACCTAAACGGAAAACTATTTAATTTAAAGGGAATGTTTTCACAAGATAACGAGAAAAAAAAAAATCCACTATTATAATATTATTATAAAATATTAAAAAGAAAAAAAAAACCTAAAATTCCCGTTAGTATCTACTGTAATCTGTAGTTACCTTAATTTCAAAAATATAGCCATATACCTGTTTAAGCAAAAACACATTTATACAAATTAAATTACAAAACAACGCAACTAGTTTCTCCA
>JAFIDM010000179.1:11987430-12025934 GCA_023159025.1 Thereuonema tuberculata
CACATTTATACAAATTAAATTACAAAACAACGCAACTAGTTTCTCCATCGAGAGGTGGTATTCTCAAGGCTTGAGAATACCACCTCTCGGTGGAGAAACTAGTTGCGTTGTTTTGTAATTTAATTTGTATAAATGTGTTTTTGCTTAAACAGGTGTATGGCTATATTTTTGAAATTAAGATATTTCAGTACACGTAAAATATTTACATTATTCTGTGGTTATCGTAAACTGATAAGTCATTCTGTATAACTGAAATCTCTAATTATCAATCGGTAATAATTATGAAAGACTATTAGTGGAAATGTTGTAACCACCCTGTATTCTGGAAAATTCTGATTATCAGGTCAGAACCCATAATTGCCGGAACCCAATATACCCAATATTGTCAGAACCCAATATACCCATAAAGTATAAGAACCTTATACTTTATGACAATTTCTGAAACACTGCAGTAATCCTGTGATTAAAAACTTACTGAAGTAAATATAAATATAGAAAAAAGTACAAAAGTTAAATTAAAATATTTAATTTAAAATTGAACTGAAAAAAAAATTAACCACAACTTCCTGAGTATTCACTTTTTTACTTTAGAATAAATGATCTTGTTTCTTGTTAAAAAAAGAAAATTGTCAATCAAGTGAGGTCATCCGTGACACTGCAGTTAAGTGTTTCACACTTATTGACGACATCTGCATGGATGTCAACATTTGAAATCAACATTTCAGATCTTAGTAAAGAGATCAAAAACACTTTGGGATAGAAGTATTGCTAAGCCTACCAATGCTCGAATTCCGGGTGTGACAAGGACAGAACTATTTTCTGCTCAGGAATTACCAGACCCGCCTCCTGAACCGGAAGCGGGACTTCCCTAGAATTCTTCTTCCTTCGGCTATATATGGCCGTCGTTGCTTTCAGAGCGAGTTTAACTGATGCATGGCCTTTCAGACTCAATAAGCTCTAGCTAATGTCGCCAAAATGTTTGAAACAACAACTACTGTCCTCAAAATGAAAGATGACCGGCGGAAGTTTGAACTGCGCAGCCCTTCCGGTAGCTGATCAATTATGTTTTCCTGTCACAATGGATGACGTAGTCTGTTTTCACAGAGAAAGACATGTTGATAACGCCAAATTAAAACTTCTCTCGACTATTTAGCGTTATTTCAATACCAGTTGCTAACAATAAGTATTTATATAAATAAATAAATATATATATTATTTATAAATACAATGCTCTTTTGCAAAGTAATAAGCGATTAGCACAATGGCGGCGTCCTTTCATTAAATCAGACGGAAGTGCCTGACCAGACTAATCGATGATACATGCGCAGATATCACAAAAACAGGGCGGCCATCATTCATTGGGAGAACAATATGATGTTATCAATATAGGGTCTCACTTTATTGACATAACTCCTAAACAGCAATTTTTATTTTATTTTTATAAACGCACCATTCATTTGAGGCTAAGTGCAAATCTCGTATTTATATTTAATATTATTTAATGTGCAATTACTATGTAATGGATAAACATATTAAAAAATATAATGTATTTGAAGAACAGAACTAGAACTATTGCAATATATATGTTGTGAAAATCTGAAATATTAAGATTTTAAATAAAAACGGAATTAACGGGTTTTTTAGCTCAATGTGTACCTTTGGGAAGGATCAACGTCTGCATCCCATTTGATCTCTACAGTTCCTGACGTGACGTCACTTCCTCTCACACACTTGATTTCTCCCTGTATATGGCGCTGCCTGTCTTGTTGCAGATCGACCACAATGAAGGCATCGGTGTCTCGGTTGATGATAGAAGCTTTTCCAGAATATTCGGTATTGGGAAGTGTAATTGCGCCGTTTAATTTGTGCTCCTGTTTTTCTGAGTTCTTAAAAATAAATAATAAAAAAAATATGTAATGAACAACAATTCAATGGGTGTAAAATTATGTGATCGAGTTTTTTGATAATTTAGAATGTTTTTAAATTACTGTATTTACTTCTTCATTGACAATACAATATTTCGGTTGGAACCCTTGCCAACCTTCTTCAAGTATAATCTGTTAAGTTTAAAAAATATCAACAATATCTCATGAAAGTAATCAATTACACTAAGCAACAATGGAAATGTATCTTGAACAAAACGATTTGATATTTACTAAATCGAACATGCTTATCACGAAAATGACCATTAAAATCTCAGGTTAGCTCTAGTTTCATAGATACGGGGGGGGGGTGTCCAGAATCAGTTAGTGCTAAGAATTCATTTTGCCTGTGCTGAAATTGCCGTGGAAATCACACATATATTAAACAGCATTGTGTTTCTAACTCTCTTACTTCACATCTTGCAGTGTTGGAAGCCTATTTTTAACAGCAGTGCCCAACAACAGAGAAAGTGAACAAGATAAGCCCTGTGCCTCTCATATATGTTGCATATCTTGTGCCACAGGTCTTCGTTCGTGGTTTAATCATAAAAGATCGTCAATGGGCTTTGCTATTTCGATGATCTGGTGAGAACCATTAAACTACGTAAATTATTGTTATTTTTGCATGACAACTCCTTTAAAACATGGTATTTCAAAGAAGAAAAAGTCAGCATTGACGTATCCTAACATAAGATCAGCTGTAAGTCCAGTGCCTCATGGAGATGGACTACCTGTTCCCATCCCACCTGATTCTGATTCTTATATAGTTAGTGACGAGGACAGCAGTGACTCTAATGCTACTCATCACCTTCTAAACCGAGTACATCGAAAGATCGTGATTTCCAGTGTAATGAGGAGTCTACACAGTAGCACAACCTGAACGAGAGCAATCTTCCCGTGTAAAGTGATACGACAAGCGTCCAGTGGCAACTGGCAATTGACAAGTATTTTGAGTTCGTTTCAGGCAAGTTTTCGGGAGCGTGTATTGCACCCATAAAGGTTCTTTTCTTAACATATCACGGAAATGTTAATAACAACGAAGATCTCTAAAGAAACAACTTTTAGTTAGTAGCTTACGGTTAAACTTCTTACCCTCATATCCTCAAACAAGGATGAACGGCCCAGTTAATAGAGACTTCTGCGATCACTAGACCAGTGACAGTTATAGATATGCCAGCTCCTAGGCAAACTTGGACTTTAAATAAGATCTGGATCCTTTAAATAAGATGATACAAAGGTGAACGGGCCAATTAACTAATTCAACCTCGACCTCATACCATCCAACCAAAAAAAAAACATCTTTGTGGGCAAGATCAATAGATAAAGCATTGGCTATCTATAAAACCATCTTGGACAAACCGAAACGGTGGTTAGAGGGCCAATCCGACGCTCTCCCGCCTTTACCCTTTTGACCCTCTTACCATAAGAAATCCGATGGCCTTTTGACATAGGATTGAGTGAATCCAGGTCTAGAGCAGAAATAATAAGCAAAAAAAAAAAAAATCCCTATAGACTACTCCAATCTAATCAAGAGTTCGATACCAGAGACAGGGAAAAAAATTAAAATGTGTGAATCATAAATATTTAGGCTTAAAATCTTAAAATTGAATGACATGACTGTTGAAAACGATGTTTATTTCTGTACTAGCATTGGTATGAAATAATAATTTACGTAAAATCCACTGTATATTAAGCTTACTTAATAAATGCTGAAACTCACCTTTTGATATTCAGCACTAGCACCGTATTTCTTATGATCGTATTCCATTTCACCATTCACAGCGAAGTTATCTCCTCTCTCCAATTTTCCCTTGAGAATGACTGGAGCTTTGCTTGGTGCGATAAGATAGGTTCTGAAGATGTGTCTGAGACGACGATCGCTGGTACTGTCGTCTTTCATGTTCACTTTGAACTGCCAGTCCTCGCCCTCGTGCAGGTGTCCATTCAGAGCAAGCTCATACTCCTTATCGGTTGGTTTTCGTACGTTAGCATTGAATTCCACATCAACACCTAGAAAATAAATATAAAGTTGAAACAAAAGGCGTTTTAGCTCAAAGAAAAGTTAAAGATTCAAGCATTTAGCATTTCATTACGCCCGGTTGTGTTTCAGTCCGTAAACGAAGAGTTGCCAAACAAACGAGTGGGTGATCTTTCATTCTTCAAAATAATGGGTTTAGAGTAAGAAAACCCCACCCTTTTGTTCTTTTACCAGAATACATTATCCATATTACTGCATTTTCCCACCCATTTAATTCCTGTATTTATTTATGTTAAATAAAAATTTAAATGAAAGTTGTGTTGGGTTGTCCTAGCTGCCCGATAAAATGGATCGATTTCTTGCCGTTTTTTGAGCTACTGAAGAGAAAAAAAAAACAAAGCAAATAAAAAAACAAAGCCAAAAAAAGGCAAAAGAAACGATAAAAAAAAAATCCAACCCGAACGGCATTAGTAGGTAATCGATTGCGCAGTCCAGTCTTCTGTATGCCATCTACACAAAGGCTTTACGAACGCAAACTATGCTTTAAAACATAAATGTTTTATTTGCAGATAATTTCATTTATATTATTTAATTATATTTTGATATCAGGTATTCCCATCTTTTTTTTTTTTTCCCTTCCTGAATTGCAGATCGAAAACACTTGCCAACAATTTAAATGTTTACTCAATTGCAGTTCTTAATTACTTCATCGATCTTAATTCGTCGATCATTTCATGATGTGATACAGTTGTGGAGAAGGGGAGAACCAGGACTCCCTATCACCCCCTCTCCGGGCAACGCCGAATATTTTAAGCTAGTTCTTAATACAGAAAAGATAGATCGAAATAAAGTTTTAAACTTGTTAAAAAATTAAAAGTTGCTTAAAGTCCCTACGGTGAATAAAGATCCTCCCAGAATGCAACGCAGCTTATAGATTGAGCTTTTCTGGCCGACCACTAACATTGAAAGAGAAGAGGTCGCTTCTCTTCTCTTTCAATGTTAGTGGTCGCCCAGGAAAGGACAATCTATAACCTGCTTTGCATTCTGGGAGGATCTTTATTCACCGTAGGGACTTTAAAAACATATAAGATTTATTTCTTAATAAAACTTGAATTTATCCCCAGTACAGTTTTCTCCGAATTTACCTGGATGGTTTACTTGGAAGTCGATTCCAGCGTCGAGTCGCTGACTGGATTTACTGCCATAGTTTGCTTTAGCGGTGAATACTTTTCCCGGTAGGTAGTTAATGTTCATGATGTTGCTGTGGTAACCGCCTTTCTGGGTGTGTTTAAATTCCGCTTTCCAGTCGAGATCCGTGGAGGGGCAATGGGCGATGAGTAAAGCCACGGCTTCCGTTTGGTCTCTGCTGCGTTGATTCGAAAACACTTGCCTCAAACTCAACGTCTTCTTCTGAGAATCATGACCTGTACATCAAAAATAAAAAATAATTAACACACTGACTGAACAAGAGAAATGAAAAAATATTTCCCAATAATTTATATTCGCCCTCTGAAACAATATAAAACCTTACGCTCGTTATTTAATTTGAGAATTTGAGGAACAATTTTGTAATGGTGCCCCCATTATTTTTCTTTTGGTTGGATGATTGAAGGTTTGCAATCAAAATATGGCATCAGAAGGGGTTCTGGAATCTGTTAAATGCTTGGAAAACAGCTGTGCCAGACTATGGTGGGAAGAAAGCAGACAATTGGCTGATATGACTAAGGGCAGGAACGTAGCCAGGATTTTGTTAGGGGGGGGGGGGGCATTACATTAAATTTTTGTAAATGACTTTGCTTTCTTTAAATGAAATTTTAAAAGTAAAATGATCTTAACGCTAAAAATCTATGGCGAGAGTTGGTTCTTTGAATTTCATCAATTACACATGCACACTTGAACATGCATAGGCCTACTTCTTTTATTACTTATATTTTTGGGAGTTCCCTGAAGTAGGGGGGGGGGGCGGACTCCCCCTTAGCTACGTACCTGCTAAGGGTTATTCTAACAACATCCTGATGATTTTTTTTGTAAGTTATTGTAAGGAATTGCACGATTTTATTTCCTTTCGCTTGATAGTTTGTGCTAACTTTACCTTCTGTATTCTTAAAAATTTACTAGAAGTATATTTTTCATTCAGGACGACCTGCTGGAAAGCAGATACATTGTCGCTCGCGCATAGTCAAACGAACTATTGCGCTCCTGATACTCCTGAACCGGGGTTCGAATCCTGGAACTAAGTTTGGATGTATAGATCGTAAAAATGTAGATGACCTCCTATGGTGTGTCCTTGGCAGTGATTGATTGGACAAAATAGATCTTGTGAAGTCTAACATTTTAAAACCAACAAGCGTGGGCATGGCAAATAAAGGCACACAATTTTATACGTAGAATATATATATATATATATATATATATATATATATATATAAACCTTAAAATTATTATTTACCTTTGCTAATATTAAGAGTGTTTTCTAAGTAATTGTTGGTATGTTGGAATTCCCACACTACAGATACCACAGGTAGAACAGTTCCTTGGATTTCAGCGTTGGCAGTCAGTCGGGTCAGATCGGCTCTGGAGGTGTCGCGGAACTTGGTGGTGATCTCCATCCGTTCGCGCTGCTTTCCATTGATTGTATAATCGACACCGAATTTGGTTGAAACATATCTGTCGTTCAGTTGAGCAAACCCTTTAGCGTTGGCTACCACAGCTGATGATTTAAACGAGACGTCCACGTCGTAACGGTCGTTGCTGCTTCGGGGGACTTTGTTAGCGTCAACTAGAAAGAGAATCAAGGTTATAAATGTATTTGTAAAGAAGAAAAAAAATAGAATTACTTAAGTTAAAAAAAAAAAGGAAATTATAGATGTCAACTTTCGAATACCCGCTTGATAAAGTTTAAAAACTTATAAAGTGATATTGAAATCTAAGCCGATTTATTGTATTATTTATTATATTTTCAATTTCTCCAGATAAATACTTCTTGATTTGTTATAATGAATAATATTTTGCAGTCCAGCCGTAATTGATCGGCTAAGTAATCAAACGTTTGTGGCGTCAGCCTTTATTATAAAAATGAAATACCTTTACACAAAAACCTTACCTTTGAGATTGATGGGTGTCTCGTTAAGATATTCCAGGCTGAGGTCGACCCCCAATTTCCTTCCTTCGTGTATCACTGAATATCCTTGCAGGGAAACGATTGGATGACTTACGACCATGAAATAGAGGGTTGGTTCATAGCGGATCACTCCATTGTTCTCCTCTTTGCGTAACTCTGCCTTCAGCGCCAACTGCTCTTGTTCGTCGATACTAATGCTACCTTCCAGCTTCTTGAGATGAGGTTGATAAGCGTATTTACCTGAAATTACAAAGAAATACTTTCAACAACATAAAATAGAAGTACTTGTATACATATAAATCAAAAAAAGTTCAGTTTAAAAAATGCCGAAAAATATACAAAAAATGAAATACATGTTTCTGTTTTAATTAAAAACATTCTTTCGCCTATTCGATGCATTGAATAAATGAATCAACTTATGTAATTGGCTAAGTTCGTCTGTCTGTCTGTAACTCGATATAATTAAGCTATTAAGATAGATCCAAGGTTCTCAATGGTATCATTGAATCAAGGGTACTCAAATTGGATGAAATATTAGTTCATTTTGTCATTCCATGTTGTTTCCATGAAATTTTATCCTTCGGAACTGGCCTAGACAATGAAATTCTAACAAAACATACGTTCAAAACCAAATAATTTTTTTACCACTGCACCCATTTTAATGAAATTTGGCATACTTACTCAGTTTTTTACGCTGATTTTGAAACTCAAAACCATTTTTGCCGTAGAAGCTTCGTTCACAAGTTGGCGCAGTATTTAGATTACAAAGGTGAGTTTTAAATGCCTTTCGGCATTATGAGTCAAAAATAATAATTATTCCATTCTTAGTTTTAGTAAAATTTATTTACAAGCTCAAACTTTAGATATGGTTGGTATTTATTTCAAATCAAATCATCAATCAAATCAAATATCATCAACTTATATAATTGGCTAAGTTCGTCTGTCTGTCTGTAATTCGATATAATTAAGTTATTAAGATGGATCCAATGGTTCTCAATAAACTTTGGATATGGTTGGTATTTATTTACAAGAGCCTGTTTTTAGTCATGGACAGTTATATGTTGCTGTTTCTCGAGCACGTCGTGCTTGCGATGTCAAAATCAAAATTCTTGACCAAATAGATCAAGGACATCTGATAGAGGGATCCGATGCTGTTTTTACAAAAAATGTAGTTTATAAGGAGATATTTACTTTATAGTTGATAGTTGATAATAAAATGATTTTTCAGATTTTTTTATGCCTGTCGTCCGACTGGCTTTGCTGCTAGTTTTTATATAAATCAATGTTTAAGTATAACGTAAGTATGATGGCAATTGATAAAGTGTAAACATTACGTCTGATGGAAGTCATTATGAAAGAGTTTAAAAGCTCTTTTTATTCATTGACAATCTACCCTCACATTGCATTAACATTGGTTAAATGGCGCGTCTAAAACGCCACTACCGATGAATCTAGGCTATTATATTAATTAGACAAACAAGTATTTCAAATTTTAACAATGATGTCCATTTAGGTTGTAAAGGACAAACTAAAATTTACGTATTTATGGAATTTCTTGGTAAAGACATCAGGGGATCAGACCAAATCAGAATATAATAAATAAATAAATAAAAATAACTCCACAAAGTTAATAAACTTATTATTTTAACATCCAAATATCCATTTAAATAAGTTGTTCTTTACTGTTCTTTTTTAAAGCATTCAATTAAGATACTTTTCCGTGACAGAACTCTCGGTCCTTCACTAAACAATTATTTTTCAAATTTGAGTATTTCGTGCCTCAGACATTGTCTACTTACCATTGGCTGCTAGTTTTATGAAAGGTGTTAGAAGCCTTGCTGTGGCTGACCTATCAGGTTGGTTTAGGATGAACTCTGCAGTCACTTCTCTATCTATTGTGGAATGAGGAGTGTTGAAAGATATTCTTCCCGTTTTAATATACTCGTTTTCTTTCACCTTAAAAAAAAATAAATTTAAACGTTAGAGTTCGTTAAGATACATATCCTATACTGGACTCAAAATCATCTGCTTTTCAAAAACAAAATAAAAACAAACAAACAACAACAGATCTTTTCAATATAATAAGTTTCTGTATTATTTGAATAACTATTCCAAGCGAATAAAGAAATGAAGTAGTTTAAAACATGCATTTCCCGCTAAATTCTTTTTGAGGTAAACATTTAATATAAACATGTTTCATACTGAGACGGATATAAAATTGTGGGCGTAGATGGATTATAGAGGCAGAACATAAATGGGTCATGGCTCCAGCATTTATTTTCAAATTTTTGAAGAAAAAAATCATGGACGTTTTTTTTTTTTTTGGCTTGCTTGCTGGATACCTGTGGAGGCATTTCTATTTTGGGGGAGGGGGCTTTTCTAAATTTTGGTTCTTATGAGCACTTAGATCTTTGTCTCCGTCTATCTATCTATTAAATCCTAGGTATGTTCGTGATTGTATTAAGGTATTACATGTTGCGCAAGTAATCTAGAATCGTGTCGGTTTCAACAAGTTTTATCACAGCACTAGACGTCTAGATTAATCCATTTATTAGGTTACTTTTTAGCTTCTTTTGAATATTTTAGTAAATCTTGAGTTATTATTTTAGCCTAGGCTCTGTAGAAAGTTTCACTTGTATCCTGTTTAGATGAATACAACATTTAATTAACCATAAATTTTTAAAAGCAGCTTAGTAAATACCTCTGCTACTGAATTTAAGAACTGTCTAAGACTGACACAGAGCCCGGTAGCCATGTGGTAAGGCGCTTGACTACAAGCTACAGGAGTCGGGTTCAATCCTAAGCAGAAGTAACAGATTTTTTTCACTCTGAATTTTCCTCCAGACGGGTGCTAAGGTCCACCCAACCCTCTGAAGGATGGGTACCGGGTTTCCTTCTGAGGAGGCGGCATAGGCTGACCACCCGATTTCAACTTACTTCCGTTAATCAGAAAACTCCGGGAACCTTATTCCAGTGCCTCTGAGTGGCTTCTCGATAGGCTTGTACTGGGTTTTTTTTTAACTTAAAAGACACAAAACAGTTTTTGATAAAACGGTGATAATCAAATAAAATATCTAATATAAATCCCTATGTTCCTCGAGGACCGAACTGCTTTTGACTTATCCAAAAGCATACACCTGTATTAGGGCATTCACCTGCCCTTTCACGGAGATATAGAACACAAAACGATTCAAAAGTTGCTTCAACCATTTTCTGTCAGAGAAAAAAAAATTAGGACTGACATGTATGTCTTGGTAATAGTGTAATACCTGTTCCTTCTGCCATCTGTATTCAAATTCGTAATGGGTTAGAGTTGGATCTGTCTTCTGCCAGTAGACTGTAGCTCTGAAGGGGAAGGGCAGTCCGCCTGTGGAAGGACGACTGATCTCACTACAGAATTCCATTCCCAGAGCTTTGGTGGTTAGAGCCCCTGAGCATTTCTTGCTGGTGGTCTGGTCGACATCCCGTGGACGTCTCTCGTGTTTCTGATGAAGTAAATAGACTTCAGAACTGAAAGAAACAAGAAAAAGAAATTATTAACAAACAAATGAAACTAATCATTTCTTTTAAATGAATCTGGTAATCGTAATTAAATATCTCTTTCTATTACATTAGATATTTAAAAATCTTTATTTGTTTTATTCTGGTCTTTATCGCTAAGGGTCGTGACTGTTGTACCATGTTTCATTACAGAAAGCCAAACAAATTCAGCACTAAAATCCCAGAATCCTTTCCGAAAGGCTGGTCTACAAATATTTTAGGTTTGAATACCATGCTAATTTTCTGATAGGCCTAACAAATATTTTAAGGGTTGTTCTTAATCTCTGTATCAATTACTGCTCCATTTAATGTAATATTTATTAAATACCTAATATCCATGATTTCCATTTTCTGTCTTGGGGCTTCCACTTGTATTTTGAAAACTTCACCATTTCGCATTTGTAATTTACCAGTGAAGGCAGTGGAAGTGTGGATGGTGGTTTTGTGTCTTAGTCCAATGCGGGTGACTGGTGTAGCAACACCCATCGTTCCTGCAATTTCAATGGCAGCGCTGTAATAAAAAAACCAAAATAAGGTTGGAAAATTAATACGGGAAAATAAATGATGAAATAAAACGCTGATGTAGAACCACACCTGCTATTTTTAATAGTAGAATGAATCTCTTTTGTTAAAAGTCAACAAAGGTTTTCAAGATACAGTAAAACCTCGTTAAGTCGTCACTCAAGGGACCATACATTTTTGACGACTTGAGCGGAGTGACGACTTAGGCGGAGTGGGCATTTTTGAAAAACAAACAAAACAAAAAACACTGAAATACAGTATTTTCATGAATTGCAGTAGGATTCGGTGAGAAAAACAAGATTTTCAGAAATCAATACATGCAAATGAATAAGTGGAGAAAAAAAACCAAAAACACTTTTAGTAGTTACCACATTTTAATCGTTTTAAAAGAAAGGCAATGTCTGTCTTTGAAACGTTCCAGCCAACCATTGCTGCCGTCGAAATCTAAATTTCAATCCTTAGCAATTTCCATGGCTTTTTCTTTGAGAAACACAGCAGAAATCGGCACGTTTTGCGATCTGGCATGTTTTAGCCATTGAGCTAAAACCTCCTCGATCTCGTCAAACTTCGATTTCCTCATTCTGTTTCTTTTGTCTTTGCAGTCAGCTTCTTCAATTACTTGTTTCGATGAAAGAATATCGTTTAATGTAGTCCTGGGAATATGGTGTTCTTTGGCAAAAGCTGATTTCGAAACATTTGATTTTTTGCAATTAAGTCTTTTTTTTTTTTCTTTAAAAGATAACGAGGTAAGTTTTCGTTTCCCTGACATGTTAAAAATGTAATGAAACCACGAAATTGCAAGATAAAAAATAGCCCTTTCATTAAAAAATGAAATGAAATCACACTCAGTAGCGGTCAAGAAAAACGTCTACACTTGACAAGAGTCGCAGAGAGAAGTGTGTAATTTCCCAAGTGAAAATTCCCCGTAAAGGCTAGGCTTTCTTAAAGTGAAGGGGCGGGGCTGAAAAGATAGTAAGCAAAATTCAGAATAAAGATGCTTTTCGCCATTTTTGAGGGTGACGAGTTATCCTGAATAGTATTAAATTTGGTGACGGGTAAAAGAGGGTTATTTTACATTATTGTCTATGAGACCTTGTCGGGACCAAAGGAAAACAACGACTTAAACGGAGTGACGACTTATCCAGGTGACGACTTAACGAGGTTTTACTGTATAGTTAAAATACTGCACAATATGTCTCAAAATTGATGAATCTGATCCGATATGTTTAAATTACAATAAAGAACATACTCGCACATGAATAAGGAATGACTGATCTGTTTTTAGTGTTTTCGATACCGGGAATCCAGAACATCTGTTTCAGGTTTCCAAACCTTCATCAGTTGGATCCGCCCAGTATCTTACAGTCAGTGATCCCAAGAAACATAAAGGAAACAAAAGTTTCATAATGGCCCTCTATATTAAAAAACAACAATTTATAAAATAAGAATAAAAAAGGCAGAAATTTAATCCCGCTAGCAATCGCTAAGCTTAGGAAGAAAAAAAAGAATACATTCAACAACGAGTTTAACGTGCGAAAATAATATTATCAATATTATCCTGGTATCGAAAAAAAATACATCAGTGATTTCTTATTCATGTGCGAGTAGACTTAATTTTAATATAGTATATTGTTAAAGAATTTTAGAAATATAATTAAAATTGAAATCCGAAATTAATACCCTTTAAATTAATTTTTTAAAAAAAATACCAAGAGATTGCACTCATAAAGTTACCCAACATAGTTAATTTTCTGATAACAGAAACCGAAGGGAGGTGATTCCCAAAATTCCATAAAATAGAGGTAAAAATCTTTTAAAGATTTAATATATTTATGTATTTCTTTTCTTTGGATGATCGGTTGAAGAGACTTCCCCCCTCCTCCAGAAATTTTGCAGAATACTTTTATTTTGGTTGGAAGGTCGAAGTTGGCCCCTTCCAGAAATAAAAATCTTATGCAAATACTGCTTAGCCAGACGAAAGAGACTGGTCACGTGATTTACTGATCACGGCGATCTCTTTCTCGGCGTGAAAATAGGGGAGATGAGTATGTGCCGACAAGAACAGAACAAATGACGTATAAAGGAGAGATACATAAAATGAAAAATTACTGCACAAAATTCAGTTTAAAATTAACGCGAGAATAAAATACACACTCACACACAGAATAAGAAATACATGTATAATAAACTTATAGAATATTTCACTAGCCTCGCCCTGACGTTGTCAGGTTGAGCTAGTTACGTGGTCCATAGTTGGCCAAATTCGATAAAAGGAAGGAAACTTAAAGAATGTAATTTTCCCCTTTGGCCTGTTCCATTATTTTGGCAGTGTGCCAAACCCAGTTTTTATCGCTTGGGCAAGCAGTACATGGTTTTCGATTACCAAAAAAAAAAGTTGTAATTTATTGACACCTGTCTGCCTGCCTATCTACTTCTTTCTGCCTAATGACGTATTTATATACTGTCCATAAAGTTTCATGAGTTAAAAGAATGTGGTTTCTTGGTACTGCTTTGCTTGTTCTTACCTAGGCTTGATGTCAGCAGATAAATCACAATCCTTCTTGGAAATCTGATCCAGATTGATGTCTCCTTTCATTTGGAGGTGGACTACAGCTGAAGCATTCACTTGGAGGGTGAAGGGGAGACCTGAGCTCGTAGGAATAACGAATGTGGAATCGATGAAGTTGAAACTCTTGGTAAAATCCACTTGTTGAGAATCAGCCAAACGGAAGAGGGCGCCAAGGAGGCCTTCGCTTTCGCCACCAGGGAACGTAGTGTAGTGAATGTCGGTTCCGAGTACTCTCAGGTACATGGAAGCTTTGGGCTGGTCTGGGAGACTTTCTTTAACATCGAACTGTAAGAGAAAGTAAACATTTTTACTGATGACAATTTGTTTTTAAAAACTAAGTTGGTATAAGATAGATTTCGTACTTATTAATCTCTTTGAACGCTATGCAATGTTAGATGTTTCCAAATTACCATAGGACAATTAAAAGTTTACATGGCATAGAAACAATACTTATCAAAAAAACGTTTTAGGGGATGTTAAATCATTGAACACTTACGTCTTCGGCGATTTGGTTGAGTTTGTTGTCAGTCGACCGCTTCTTCCTCATAGACGTGAGGATTTTATTCACTGTATCTTCTGGCATGTAACCATTGTCACTGAAGAACTCCTCAACGTATGGTTCGAATCCCTCCATTCTTCCGCCCATCTAATAAAAGCAATGGAATATATAAACATCAATAAACATATACGAGTTCATCAGCATATTAATAACATAACGCCAAAAATAATTTCACTTTATAACTCACAAAGTCGGATGGTAGTACAAACTATTTATTTATTATTATTATTATTTTCAAATTAGAATTCTGAATAGTAAATATGTCGAAAACTAACAGGGATGAAATCTATTGTACCCCTGTGGAAAAATATGCACGTAATGATGGTACAAATTGTTTCGATTTGTACACAGCTTTTTTCTTCAAAAAATATTGTTTAGTTTTATTATTGCATACTACCTTCTTATTTTGTACATTGTTTCTATTCTCATTAAAATATCTTTTGTAATTAATTTATAAAAATTAATATCATTTTTGGTTAAAATCTGTCAAAATATTATATTTTTTTTCATAAAACGAGGGTAAACGTCGTAATGGAAAATTATCTTTTTTTTTATTGAATATGACTGAAATTCTAGACGGACTATCTCAAATAAACATTAGGACTTCAAGAACTTAAAATCTACTTTCCTTAATAGTTTGTAGGTCTTAATTTATTTTGTTAATTTTTTTTAAATACAAAAAATAACACAACGATAAAAACTAGTCGAACACAAACAGTCTACCCTTTTATATTTTCCAATTCCTGAAAATTGACTTAATCAGCAAATGCTAATTTACGTTTTTATATCAATTAATTTTAATCCGATCAAGCAGGCGCAAATTTAAAACGAATTACAATGCACTGTTGGATTTCATTGGACTTCAATGCGAATTCATTGTTTGACATCAGTGAGAGTTAATTGTTTCATATCATACAGTAAAACTTGGATAATTCGAAGTTGAAGGGACAAGAGAAAAAGTTCGAAATATCCAAAAATTCGAATTACATATATTCTCTCAAACAGAAGAGATAAATAAAAAAGATTAACTCCACGATCAAAGTTTTAACACATTAACTTTATCTAAGAATACTGCTATATTTTTTTCATTGCATCAAATATTTTTTACTAGCTTAATTATTCATCACTTTAAAATGAAAGGCAGATATTTTTAATTGCTTCGTTGAATGCAATCTTTGAGTCATTGGAGAGGGTAACAACAGAGGTGGACAGAAAAATCCTCGGAAATCCCCACGTAGTGACATTCCAACCCTCGCTTTTGTTTTCCTTAGAAAGACCGTTAAAATAAATAATGCACCTTAGCTGAGAAAAGTCTCAGGAACAATTTTTACCGTAATATTTTAAGGACAATCGTACGAAAAATTCGAATTATCCACGATTTTTTAACATTATTTTAATCCAGAATTCTAGGGACCGAGCAAAAAATTCGAATTATCCAGAATTTCTAATTAAACAAGTTCGAATTATCCAAGTTTGACTGTATTTCTTATGGAGATTTAAGCACAAGTTTCTCCAGAGGAATTCCAAGATATGAAACACTTAATGTCGTAAATACGTTTATCAACATTCAAGAAGATCCAATCCTTGGTTTAAAAGCTGTTACGTGGAAAGCACACTTGCAAAATAATTTTTATGAATTTAGACTTCCTCAGGAATTAGGCTAAATAAAAGCTCATGAAAAACGAATTCTTAAAAAAAATAGAAGAGGAATGATGACTTAGATGTTTACCTCTAGAAGATTGACGGGTTTGCCGAAGAGGTTCACGGTCAAGTTGGCTCTCGCTGATCGTGGAAGGTAAGACTGGGGACTGAATACAACTCCACCGTCCATTTGGGCGCCAACATTCAACTGATCGGAATGCAAGCCTCCACCGAAGACTCGGGAGAATTTTCTGGCATCCGTGGAGAATTTCTTAGCAAGGACTCGGTCGTTCAGCATTGATTTCAGCTCCTTCAACTGAGGATCTACGCTGTCCTGGATTTTATTAAGATGAGACCAAATAAACGATCCAACTATAAAAATGAACAAAGAAAAATATTAAGTAAAATACAGGGTTTCCCTCGAAATGCTTTCGAAATTAATCAATGAAGACACCCTATATATATAGTGGATAGCCATCTTGAAGCAATTTTACCTTGATTGACGTTCTCCTTTTCGAGAACCTTCTTAATGTAGTCCATCACTTTAGATGTAGGACATCTCATGAGAGTGGAATAAGCCGCAATCCTAACTTCTGTGTCTTCATCATTATTTTCTAGAAGTGTCTTTAGAGCCTCTTCCTAAAGATAAGATAAACAATGCGTGTTCTTAAATAACTTTTTTTTTACTTATGCGTTATGTATAAGTTTAAATAGATTTAATATGCAGGCTTTGAAATAAAAGTTATAAACTGTATTTTCGTGGGCATCATTTCCTAGTAACGATAATGCATTCATGTTATAACAGGGGTCATTCTCACGAAATTATTATCACAAGATCATTTATTTAATACAACTCAAGATTACGTTATCTTTTTAATGCATGTTACTCGTTCATACTCAAGTTATTGAATTTTTTGTAATGACAAAAGGATATTAAGGGGATTAATACATTAATTAAGAAATTAGTCTTACCTCTGTATCGCAAGGCATGTTATAAAGTGCCTCTACAGCAGCAACACGAATTTCCACTAGGTTCTTGTGATTGGTAAAGCATCGCCTGATATTTTCCGAATTGAGAGTATGGCCAGCATTTCTTATGGCTTTAAGAGAAAGTACAATCTGCAAATAAAAACAAGAAGAAAATCATACATAAAGAGTTTAAAACCTGTAAGTGCAGTATTTCTCAAGAAAACAAGTTATTCACAATTAACAAATAGCAAAAGCACCCTTGCTCGCTTCGTTTACATGATGAGAAATCTGCTTTTTAGTGCCTGATCTATAAAAACTTACATTTAAAACGTTGTCGTCATTTTCGGCGTTGCAACCATTCTCGAGAACTTCGTCGAATTTCCTCAGCGCCGTCTTCACTTCTTGAACCATTTCGCAGTTTTGTTGTTGCTTACAGAAAGCACCTACTACAGCTGAAAGACTGAAGGTTGCTTTTTGTTTTATTTCCGGGATATCTACTAACGCCTGAAATAAAAGAAAGCAGAAAATCAAGTTTAAATTATAATTCACTATGAATATAATGATTACGAGCTTAATATTAAAAGGACAAATTCAACACTTCACGAATATTCTTCTCAGACTAAAAGAAAGCTACGTGGTTAATTAGAGCTCACTCCAACAATGGTTTCCTTGACAACCATAATGTGACCATTTAAGAAGCAGTTTACATTGTTGATTTACATAAGTACTATTATTGGCCTTTTAATTTATACATCTGAGAATTGTAGCAATTTACTCTATTTCGTACTGAGATCTCGAAGGACTACGGACTTACGTTAATGCAGTTTTTTAACAAAAAAAGTGTCCATTTATATTATTTTCTGGGCCTTTGTTAAATACCTTAATCTTCCTATTTGCTTTGTATTCTTTGTAACAATTACTCACCGTGAGGGCACTGATAGTATCTTTTGTGGGATTGCTGACAAAGGACATCGACAGAAGCCACATATCAGTTGCTGTAGATCCGATTTCTTCCCTTAGAATAAGATCTCTCATCAAAGACGCTGGTCCTGGTCCAGAAGACATCAGCAAGGCATCGACGAAAAATTTCCTACGGGATTTCAATTCAAAAATTAAACCAAATGAACTCAGTAATTAATAACTTAATAATTAACTAATATTCTAATAGATTTCTTTTACTCTCTACAATTTTAATTTCAATGTGCAGTCAAACTTGGATAATTCGAAGTTGAAGGGACCAGAGAAAAAGTTCGAAATATCCCAAATTTCGAATTACATATATTATCTCAAACAGAAGAGATAAATAAAAAAGATTAACTCCACGATCAAAGATTTAACATTTAAACTTTATCTAAGAATACTGCTACTTTTTTTTTCATTAAATCAAACTTTTTTACTAAGTTAATTATTCACCACTATAAAAAAAAGCAGATATTTTTAATTGCTTCATTGAATGCAATCTTTGCGTCATAGGAGAGGGTAACAATAGAGGGTGGACAGAAAAATCCTCGGAAATCCCCACATAGTGACATTCCAACCCTCGCTTTTGTTTTCCTTAGAAAGACCGTTAAAATCAATAATTTATCTTAGCTGAGAAAAGTCTCAGGAACAATTTTTACCGTAATATTTTAAGGACAATCGTACGAAAAATTCGAATTATCCAAAGAAAAATTCGAATTATCAACGATTTTTTAACATTATTTTAATACAGAATTCTAGAGACCGAGCAAAAAATTCGAATTATCCAGAATTTCGAATTAAACAAGTTCGAATTATCCAAGTTTCGCTGTATTCCAAAAGAAAAGTAAATTCAGTTTTACGTTGTTGTTTTGTTTAAATCTTGATCAATGATCCTGACATAAAACAATATAATTCTATTTTAGAACAGCCTACTTCTAATGACTCTTAGCTAGCCCAGCAGGTCGAAGGTTCAAATCCCGGGCCAGGATTGTTTCTTTTTCTTGAAGGCTAGGGATTCTCTGAAATCTCCTATCTCCTTCTTTCTGACTACCTATAGGCTTGTGGAATGGACCGGCAAATCACGTAGAGTTTTCTTCTCAAGGGAGGGAGGAATAAACTCATCTACCCACAATGCAACGCACAGCCCAACCAAAACATGCAATCGTGCGTATGTGGACAGGGGAAGGAAATTTTCCAGCATCTTAACTTTTTTTTTTTTTTTTTAGGGAATCTTATTTATGCCAGGTATAATCTTAGACCAAATTTATATATATTATATATTATATCTATATACAATTATTACGCATAAGTAGATAACTTTAATACATTGTAAGTAGCAATACCAGAAAGAAAGTAGAATAAAGTACGTATTTGAAGAGAGATTAAATTAATAAATTGAATTATTTGTACTTACTTTCCTTTGCTGTTTCCCCGACATATGGTATCAACATTATTATAGATGTCTTGTAGTTGGCCATAAGTGAGACGTGATATTTTACCAATATATTCTGAGAATTGTCCTGTGGTCGAAGGCCGTACATCTTCAATGGCTACTTCACATAATCTTCTTAAAGAGTTTTCAGCTTCTCGTTGTAAATCTTCAGTTGTTCCTTGGTCTTCATTGAAATCATATAACATGGATGCTTTGGTAGGAATGTAATCTTTAAAAAAAGGAAGTTGTAAGAAATTAGTTGAATTTCCAATAAATCTGCCATCAAGTTTACGTACAGTATATAGGAATGCTTTATTTTGAAATATAAAAGATAAGGTGCACTTAAACTAAAAAAAACTAAACGCATTTCTACTTAATCGAACTCCAGAACCACAAATTCTAATCAGCTGTAGTTAATATTACGTTAATAGATCAGACTCGATCTACAAATAACAAACAAAATAACAATATAATTACAAAACTTTAAAAAGGAAAATGTCGACAAGCAGGTCATTCAGCTGCTAGGCTCAAATTACATTACATACATTGATGTACTTTCAAAATTGAATAACATAAAATTCAAATCAATTTTAACCTATTTTCTCCCCCTCTTTACAATCTGTTTTAATGCGCTGCTGGTATAGTTGGTACAGCACTTCTATAAGCAATATATAACCATATTTAACTTTCCTTAAGTGTTTTCTCTTTTCAATCTTCTTTTCATTGTTATTTCTCCATCCTTCAACTTTACCACTCGCATAGTCATACTCATACAGCCATGTTGGATCTCGTCAGCAACGAGAAATTCCGTTATATATACTGATGGACTTATGATTATCATAAAAATCCTTACCAATTTGCTGTATTTTCCCAGCAGTTTTGCAGCCCAGATAAACTCGACATTTAACTTTTCAATTGTAAACTGCTTCTAAATGTCCAAAATAATAAGAATTAATAGTAATTTACCATTTCCAGTAAGATGTCCTTTGTGAGAGTCAGAGAACGTGAGGGTTTGCACTGTGGTTGCGGCAGCACCAGTCGATTGACTTGAAAACGGCTGGAAAAGGTGTTTCTCAACACACTGAGCTGTTTGGATGATGCCATTGGCAACAGTGTGTTCACAGTCGTGGTTACTTTTCAGCAAAGGTAGAGATTTGATCGCCTGCAAAGGAGAAATACCAAATATAAGGATACAGCATCAATGAAGTCAACAGCAAAGCATTCGATAACAACGGAAATGGATGTCACATGTTCTTTTACTTACGGAAGATGCTGAATAGGGGGTGGACTGAAGTAAAGACTTATATCCATGGCGGTCTTCACAGTTCAGAAGGTCTTTGCTTTTCTTCACAGTAGTGGATCTCCAGCCACGATTGGTCACTTCGTAGTTGGCCTGGCATCGACCTGTAACATCAACCTAACAAAAAGAAATAATAATAATAAGTATACAATTTTTAAACTATTAAAATTTAAAAAGCTACTCTGTTTTTGTTTTTTGTTTTGTTTTGTTTTTACTGCCTAGATTCTTTACTTCTGTATAATATTGTAAAATTACTGATATTTTTACAGATATTATAAAAAATAAACTTATTTTACAACTTTCAGTTTATTCAGTTCATAACACTGACTTTTGCAAAGACGGAATTTGAAATAAGTTGAATTTAATGCAAATGATATCGTATGATCCCATACCTTTTAACAATTTGGAATGATAACTAAATAAATTACACTACCGAAGTCATCTGGTGCACTGAAACATGCATTTTAGAGATATAAGAACATCATCCCCATCCTAAAGGACCCTAACTTGTTTATTTAACGAATTTACATATTTGCTTCGTTTTAGCCTTGTTCATAAGAAAGTAAATCAATCTGTCTCAGTTCGGTTATGAGAGAAAATAAAGTTTGAAACGTATTATATACGTCAACAATGACTAAAACTTAAAATTTGAATATTTAAAGCTGATCTCAACCTCCCACAATGGAAATCTATTCATTTCCGCTAAAACATTTTGATTGTTTCCTAGGTATATACGTATGTTAAAAAAATGATAATATTTTTATTCAAAATTTTTTATAAATTATATTTTTAATATTTCCTTACTGGAACTATCATCTCGAGTCAGAACATTTTTTTTTTCAAAGTACGGCGCATGCGCAGTATATTTGTTGTGGAATGACTCTCTGATGCTTACTTTTTGGAATACCGATTCTCTGAATCTCCTACATTTTTATTTATTTATTCATTTATTTAACACAAATTAAATTACAAGTATTTACTCCGCTAAATTTGCCTGCTAAACATCTACTATTAAAAAAAATAATAATGTCGAATTCAAACGAAATCTGAAGCAGAGAACCTTATTAGAATACACCAATGTTGTCATGGCAACAGCGGAATTGTAATAAATTTCTAATATGAGAGATTGAGATGACGTCAGCTATAAGAAAAATATATTAGGGATAGAAAACGTTCGATGCACTAATATGTTTTTTAGATTCTCGGCTAATCAATTTTTGATGAGAAAAATAACAGTAACTTTTTTTTAAAATGAAAAAAAATAAAAATATACAAAGCTAAGATGATTTTACGTTTCTGATTTTCATCTGCAATATCATTATTAGGGGACGGTTAATTAGGTGCCCAATGCTTGAAATTCGACAGCCTATTTTTTTTTGTTTCGGTTGGAAAAGAAGATTCTCAGGATTTCGAGTGGCATTATGGTCATACGTCCTATGTGAATCTAACCTAACACCCACTGAGGGGAGAGACAATCGAATATTACAAAATGTTACCTCTTCCAGTGTTTGGTCGCTATCCAAATCCTCCATACTGTTTTGAAATACAGTCAGGATACCCCTCTTGAAGTTGAGTACCCAGGGTAGTTCATCGTCTGGTGGACACAGCGTCTCTACTCGGCCATCTTGGAAGGCAAAGCCAAGAGGATATTTCTCAATTTTCTGTTGAAACTCCTCCGCATTCGGCGGCGATTGCCGGGAATCCGGTCTGTCTGGATCACTTTCCAATAAAGTAACATCTCGAACCTAAAAATATCAATAAAAATGAGTAAAGTAATTAATATGATTACTTTTATTTTTAATTCGTTACTTTTAAATGCAAGAAGTGCAATTGATTTTTATAGGATAGTAAGAGGTCTAATATATAAATATATAAAGTTCCTATCAATGAAGTGAGAACTAACGTATTCCAAAGATGACAAAACATCGAAATTAAAATTTGAAAGTCACAAAATCAAAATTCCATTTTACACTGTAAAGAATTACGATTAAGTTTAATTGGAGCATTGGAAATTCAAGACTTATCATACAAGGAGAATACAGTTATGTTTTGAAATATGCTAAACAGGTTTACGTCTTTTATGTATGTTTAATAATGGGTTAGATTTGAGACGTTGAACGATGACGATAACTCTAATTATTTATGGGCTAAAGAGTTCGAAACAGAGTACAAGTCAAACACGTTGCTTAATAGGTTAGGCCTTTTTAGCTATTTTTGCAACTTTCAGTAATAAAGTTTCATGATATATAAGAAATAGTTACTATATTCTGAAATA
The DNA here is from genome assembly GCA_023159025.1 of Thereuonema tuberculata. Lineage (NCBI taxonomy): Eukaryota > Metazoa > Arthropoda > Chilopoda > Scutigeromorpha > Scutigeridae > Thereuonema > Thereuonema tuberculata. Next base: position 12,010,219 of record JAFIDM010000179.1, read on the forward strand.
TTATATCATTCTTAGTAACTATTCTATATTATTTCAGAATAAACAGTTTAGCCTTAATAATAAACAAATAACTTTATATTAGAATAAATAGATAAATAAATGTTCATTAAGACGATGGATTTTTATTACTATTGCTATAATATCAATTACATTTAAAAATAAATATATCGATAAATTGATATTTGGATTAAAAATACAAGCAAAGTCCACTGAAATATCTTCGTTCCACAATCTTGTCCTTGGGTTTTTATGGTTGTCCTACTTCATTTTACTTTTTGTTATCAAATGTGAGTTCAAAGTGCAAGATTATTGTAATATTGCCTCTAAAATTCACAAGGCTGTACAGCCATCAGTAATTATTACGGAGTAAATAAGCATAATTATCGCATTCGAAATGAGAACTAACAACTGACAAGACCTGGTTTTGTTTTGTTTTTTTAAATACCGGTATTAGTGTTTTGTAAACAACAAGTTTTTAATTTATGGAGGCATTTATTTGAAAAACTATAATCTGTAATCATCATGCACAGTCTTTACATTCTTATATATTATTTCTCAAAGATGTATTATTTCTTGGTACGCCATATCTCCCTTAATACTTCATCAAAATCAATGATTGAGACATCATTTTGAAGATTACGTCCCCCGCTAATGACGAAAAATAAACAAATTGTTTAAAATTAATGTTTTCGTTAAAAAAAAACTGTATTTTTAACACCATTTTATAAAAATGGAAAAGACGCCATCTATTGATAATGTGTTTAACTAACATGCACCACAGCTGTTGGAGTTGTTTATTGTTTCTCAAAGGTGTTTTTTTTTTTTTTTTTTTTGCGAATTATTCGCACGGGTCAACTAGTTAAGTTCAATTAGATTTGCTTCAATTTGAAGATGAAATTAATTAATGAAGATGAAACATTTGAGTCGTTGATTTTGAAAGGCCGTATTAAGTTATTGTTGGACAATTAATGGTTTTAAAAATCAACAAAAAATTAATATCATTGACCAAAATAAATTACTAGTAAAACCTTTACCCTGTTATTTATAGATATGATTGTGAATTGATTAAAAACAGAAATTTTAAGTTAATTTCTAATGATAATTAGCTGTAACTTTTTTTTTTAACAAAATGGACTTGCCTCACTTTTAAAAATCAACGGATCATTTAGTAAAAGCAGGCGTTAGCTATTTAATCACAAAATTCTTACAGATTATTGCAATTTTTTGATAAGTACTTAATATTGTTAAGATTTAAATAAATATTTACGAATTTTATGAAAAATAATTGAGTTATATTTTTTTTCTTCTAAAATTACCTCCAAAAACCTTAAAGAAATTAATAGAAATATATTAAATCCAATTATATAAATATCATTTTTACCATTGTGATACTTTGCAATGACGGCAGTTTCTGCTAATAGGCTTAGCATTCAAAATACAAATATAATATACAATGTACAATATTCATATACATATAAATTACATTTTGAATATTAAGATTTTGTGAATGGCACTGACACCATTGCTACGTATAACAGAAGGTAGTTTTGTGGTTGAATGAATAGTATTGGAAAATTAAAGATTTTTATTAATAAATTTATTATTCGAGTCTTGAATGAATATCACAAAGGCGAAATGATTTTTTTTTTTTTTTTTGTAGAAGAGGAAGAAGACGCAAGTTTTTTAGTAATGTAGAAGCTTCGAGATGTCTCACACTTACCCTCATGAGAAGGTTACATTTGTTGATTGGTTCAATTTCTACTTTTGCTTTTATGAGCAGCTCCGAAAATTTTTCGGGGTCGCCCAGACTCGCCGTCGTCGTCTTGACTTCATAATTGTAGATATAATTTGTTCCTTTTTCATATATGAATTTATTATTTTCTGTGAAAAAAAAAAAAAAAAGGAATGATTAGCAATTTCAAAAAGTTTGCAGAAAGGTTTTTTAAGAATCTGACAAAATAAAAGTTTTTCGTCTACATAAATTCATTGACAGAGTTCCGAAAGCCAACTAGGAATTATGGCGCATCAGAAAATAAACTAAACATTCATTTTAAATAATGTAATGTGGTGAGTGTGGGTGGCAGGGAAGCCGAGCACCGCGACCCTGGGTCTATTGTGCTATACCATGGAAATAAGAACAGACGGAGAGAAAGACTGAGAAAGTATGGTGGGAGAAGTGCAGGGAAAACGGGAGAACCCCAAGAAAACCTGCCCAGCGCGAATCGTCCACCATCACGAAACCCACATGAAAACCGAACCGAATCGGGTATAAATTGATATTTATAAGACACGTGTAATCCGATATTAAATTAAAAAATATTTACTAGCCATCATTTATCACTTTCTCTCTAATTCAAATGGAAGATAAATATTATGAATATCTTTTTACTTCCAATTCAAAGTGTAAAATCATTTTTAACATATTATTATTTATTTAAAATAAGTTTACAATCAAGGACTAATTTCTGATCAGCCATGGCAAACTGTTATAAGCCATTAGATGTATAATGCTGTAATGAACGTAGATTATACACTTAAAAAAAAATACACAAGTATGGCAGTGAAAGCAGACGGCAGTAATATGAGAAAATATCTTAGTTGAATGTGGAAACTGCTAGGAAAAATTGTAAGGCACCAGTTTCACGTTGTGTGATTACTTTCGTAAGATTATTGCTAAGGTTTCATTGGTCCTATATTTTTTGGGTAATTTTTGTGATTACTGTATTTTAAAATACTAATTAGCTTTAATAATCCGTAAACACAAATATAAATATTAATTTAAAATTTCTTTTCTGTTCTGAGAGGTGCTGCTCTCTCTACATCTCAATGAATGCACGAAGGGCTAATTTGACTATTATTAGCGGATATTTTGTAGAATGGCGCCAGAACTCAGGAACCACAGGAAAAAAGATAGCTTATTGCAAAAATACGTACAAATAGTTTTTGGCGACAAAAAATAAAAAGAACGGTCTACTATATATTCTCCTAAAGTTTTTGTTTTTTGTTGACGTATAGATATATTACAGTAATCACTGATTGTAAGCATTGCTGTTGGGCATTACCAATTGAATTCTCAAACCGATTTCATATGAATGAAAATAATTCATATAAGTGGACGATGATGATACAGATCGTCGAAGAACGCTTTAAATAGTGGGCGCTTCAAGATAACAATATATTGACGCCATATTTCGATTAAGTTGTCATGCCAATAGATTATGTTACCGTTGGTTATATAATAATAACCTTATTAGATCCAAGTCTGTAGCAATATGAATTTGAGGAAATCCACTTATCAACTCCAGTGCTCGACGAGCACATTTCAAGCAAACCACAGCTACCATTACAAAGAGCTTCTGCTATTAAATTGTCAATATATTCCATTGAAGCTAGGCTGTATTGCAAAATGGTCTCTTTAACAAAACGGTAATTTGCATAAAATTGTGTGCAACTTCCTTCCAATAGTACCACCAATTTTCCTAACCAATAGGTTTTAGCACCATTCAAAATCTATTAGGCTTACCCAATAGCCATAACCTGCAGGCAAAATTACAGAGACATATAACATAAATTTTCAAGAATCGCCTCAAAAGATTCCTACATTGAGTGCCTTGTATATTAATGCCGATTATTTTGAACATTACAAAGTGATTTACAGTTTATTTTATAATCTTTATTTATTATCAGGCCTATCCTAACAGTGTCTGGTCATTGGCCTGCCAAATAGGCTACATAAGAAATTTCATAGTCTCCGTCATCTGCCAGAAAAATAAAATTATCCCACTATTGTTCTTTACAAAATAGTAATTACTTATGAATATATATTCCCAAACCGATAGCTACTGTCAAGTTTGTTCTTATAATAGCCTTATTTGATGTATTACTTTTTGGCTAATAATCGATGAATCAGGGGTTTTGCAAATTCATTATATTTTGAGGGAAAAAATATAATCCTATTTCATTAAAATAGATTTCCGTCGACATTATCACTAAAACCTGCTCTTATTCGGAAACTTGGATGAAATATTGTGTAAACTATAAAAAAGATCGAATATGCATTGGACTCACAACAAAAACTGGTTATTTTTATCACAGTAATTAGAAACGTGTTTAAATAGCTAAAACTTATACTAAACATAATATTATATGTTATAAAAATCCGTTATAAAATATGTTATAAAAATAATCAGTAAAATACCCTACAATATGTCTTTTAACTAATGGATTCAATCACAGTTTGGGATATATTTTATTTAAGATCGTCTGCAGTTACGCATTCATTTGCAAACGGAATGACGACGATAAATCCTACAAAATGCTATTCACTTCCGGTAGTCCAGGAAATGTTGCCACATCGAAATCCTGAAATAATCGAAAACCTGAAATCTATCTGTTTACACTTAAAAATCCTTAAAATCGAACTGTAAAACCCCTAGATTTTTTATCCAAACGAAAGGTCAATAAAAATAAATAAATAAAAAATAAACCAGTCACAATATACAATCGTTTATTCCTATTAAGTTTATTTCCTATTGTAAGTTTTCGTATCGCGTTTTCTTTATTCCTATCAGGCTTCGAGATATGAAAACGCAGCTGCTAGATTTCGAAATTAAAAATCACTCCAGATTTCTGTTTTAATAATGATTATTTACCCTGTCAGGAATTATATTTATTTTTTGGCAGAGGGGAAATATATATGTTTAAGAAAAGACAAATATAAATAGGCCTACATATAAATGCTGACAAATTAGCATAATATCAAATTTTTAGTTCTTTTTATTTCTTTTATTTTACTAAGAAAATATTGAAATCCTAGAAGTAAATTTTTAAAATAACTACAAGATAAACCTTTTTGCTGTAATAAACGTAATTGAAATGTAATCTGGACTGCACAGGATAGTCAACTTTCTCGTTTTGATATTTGATATAATAATTAGCAAAAACGAGTTAATCTGATAAAATTAATCAGAAATCTTACATAAATATGGCTTTAATTTCCTTGGAATATTTTCTCATGATAAAAAGATTTCTAACTTTATATTTTTTTAATAAAATTTAGAAAAAAATTTGTTTTACGAACTTTATCTAAAAAAAAATTAAAAACAAGTTAATGAAAGAGATACATAATATATTGTTGGGTTACGAAAGCCATAAGAATATAAATAAATATAATTAAAATAAACAAATAATGTATTTTTTTTTTAAGTACGGTAATTTTAAAAGAAGTGTTACTAATTCGTAGGCAGTATCAGTGCATACCACTGCTGTTACTTGTCATACCAAAACAATTAGCAAAACTATTTCTAACTAAAGAGTTATATAAAATGCTTGCATATTTAAATAAAAAATAAAGCACGAAAATTAATAAAATACCATAATTAATATTTGCATAAGATCTATTTAAAAAAAAGTATCAGTATTTAATAAGCTTATGTTTGCTTGAACTATTACTGTATTTTCACTAACCTGTACATTGGGTTGCACAATGGGAGCTACCTCTTTGACCGGAAGGTCCTAGAATCAAAACAAAAAACAATTAAATTTATGGAATAATTATGTGAACATAATAACTAATACATGTGACCATACTTTCACTGAAATAATATTCTGAATTCTTTTAATAAAGGTAATTTTATTAATGTCAGAAATTATTGAACTATGGAAATGTTCGACTACAAGGCAGTTTGATTTTAGCAAAAATGAAATTTTCTTTTAATATTTCCATGATAAAATACATATTTTTATGATCATCGTATGTCTTTCAGGCTTCTAATTAAATTGAATATATTAAATTAAATATAAATTTATTAATCTATAAAACACAATGCTTCTGTAATGCATATATACAATATATATTTAGATTTATAAAGTATTCACTTTGTTTCTTGTTCACGTGTAGAAAATATGCTTTATTTTTTTTTAATTGCTGTTAAACTGCTTTGAACCGGAATTAAATTATCTTTAAGTAATTTGCCATTGACAACTTTCGACCCCAGTATATCAGTTCATCACTAATAAGTTCTTATATCTTCTTCTTCTTTTAATTTTTTGTGCATGCACTTTTAAGTTTTGATTAAATATTTATTTATTTTAAAAATGAGAAAGATGACATTAAGAACATCTCTAATTTACAAGGCGTACACTGTAAGATAGAATAACAACAAAAGGGTCTATGTTCTTATGTAATTTCAGAAGTGTAGCTGAAATTATTGAATTATATTATCCTTTTGCATTCTTTCGACCTTTCAGAAGTTAGTTACCACTGCATTACATGTATGTTTTTTTTTATATTAATAAACTGAAATAAAAGAAAAGGACAGGGTTTTGAGAATCTACTTATGTTCTTGAATCAGACTATTGAAGCTTAATGGCTATTCACAGACAATTCATAGGTTAAGCAAGACATTGCTCGTAACAAAGCTCAGCATAGGAGACAGAGGCTCCAACCATTAGCAGTAGAAAAGAGATTCCCGCCCTAGCTCCACAAAAGGAATGAGAAACATATTTTACAGACGACGGACTAAAACATTATACTAAAGAAACGACAATGGAATGCATAAATTGTAACTCTGAAGTGAACTATGATTTTTAAAAGAATCCATTAAAAAAAAATTGCGGAATAGTATTTTTCATGGCCCTACTACCAAAATAAGTCTAAGACATTCTGCATGTTTCTATGCTATTCCTGTGTTTGTTAATTTATCTATCACACAAAATACATTTTCGGCCTTACATGACAGTTCTATATCTTTTTCTGGAAAATTCTTCTAATGCAGTCACTGAGTTCAACTTTTGAGCGGGAATTGTAGGACATGAATTGCTTGAACACTGTTATGTAAACAATCCAACCCACAGCTAACTATTGTACAAATTTAATGTTAAAAAAATTCCTGAACTTAATTACAATATTTAGAGGGGAGATGCCATTTTCGCTGTATTTATGTAAATTTCCTTGCATCTTTCTGATTGCGATATCGTTATTATTTGGTTAAAACAACAAAAATAAGGTAAGAGCATTGTTTTTTTTTTATTTTTGCTATGTTGTAAAGAATTGGAATGTTTCAGCTAAGGCTGGTGGGAAATATTAACAATCTATGCATCTTACCCTTGCAGTGGCGTCTTACCTCAGGGAATGTGCATGTGTAATATTATGATTATAACTTTTGGTCTGGTAAGGCAAAAAGGCTTAATGGTGGCATCTTCCCCCTGTTGCTACTATACTGTTATTTATATACGACGTTACTACTTCTGTTTACGTAAGAGAAATAATAATATCAGTAATAATGATTATATATGAATCATCCAGGACATTTGTCTTCTCAGTCAGCTTTCAACAAAACGACAGAAGCAAAAAATACAGCTTTAAAAGTTTGCTTGAAAATTGATAATTTTATTTATTTGTTTGTTTTTTGGGATTTTGGGCTAATATATTGTATTATTAGAACATCATTACCTTGAAAAACATCTTCTTTATTATTCTTAACATTATTTCATTTCTTTCAACAAGAAACTTCTTCAGGTTTTACTTGAGGAAAAGAAAATTTAAGTTTAAAATTTGTATTCATAACGAATTATAAAGTCTTAGAGGAAGGAGAAAGCTTTTCTTTTCCTCAAGTAAAACCTGAAGACGTTTCTTGTTTAAAGAAATGAAATGTTGTTAAGAATAATAAAGATTTTTTTTTCCAAGGTAATGATATTCTAGTATATTTGAAACATACGTATAGACTTTGAGGATATTGCATTATTGTTACTGATTTTTTTTCTTTTTAATTTATATCTGCTTGGTATATCAATTGTCAGTTTAGGCCTATGAAGATTTACAAGATATCTGTCAAAGTTTATTGTGGTAATTGCTGAACTTTACAATCAAAAGACAAATAAAAAATAATTAAGGAACTTTTTACAATAAGATAAAAAAAAAGTAAAATAAATATGTTCCATACTTATTTTTATATAATTCTTCGTCAAATTCTTAAAAAATAGTTATTTTTGAGCTTCTAGGAAAATGGCGTCATGCGATAACCACGCTTTCCCATTCGCAAGGAAACGAGAAAAAACCAGAATAATATACAAGTGAAATTTTGTTCTATGAGGCTTTTTGAAGAAATTATAAGTAACTCTTGTCTGTGCAAGAACTACCTAATCATGCAAAAAATATATATGAAATAAGAGAGATTTGAATCTATCTTTATAATAAATTCAGAAGATGGCAGGCAAGTAATTACATGAATGAAGAAGCACGTGCTAAAATGTTTCATTAATTTCCCTGAATTTCATCCTAGTTATTCAACGTGTATTTTTTCCTGAATTACGCATCATTTTTAACGAGGGTCCAAAGTATTACTGGCCTCGCAGCCGCCCTTGTATCTCCGAATGCTGCAAATATTCATCGAAAGAACGACCATTGCCCCGGTCTCACGCGCCCGGCAAATCAACAACAGGTTAAAGGGAATCAGGACGAAGTTCAACTGATGAAAAGTAAGAAGTTCCGATAAAACATGGGTGATATTGAGTTTCGTTCACTGCTTCTGTGACAGCTATCAGTCTTCCCGTTAGAAAGTCCACCAGTGACCGTTATCGAAGTTGTTCCTCAAACTGCCCCTGATGCAATGACAACCCTTCGACCTGGGACAAGAACTCGCTAGTTGCCAAGTACTCGTACTGACCTCGCTTGACCCTTCCACATGAATGGATGTTATGATGGACGATGGATCCAGAGAAGATTCAGAAGAAAATGTTTACAGTTTCGTATTACTAATCAGTCAATTAACATCAAAAATAACATCCTTATTAAAGGATTCATCTGCGGTACCTTGCTAATGGAACTATCTGATAAGATATATCAGGATTATCGCGTTTATTTGTCCCTGCTTTTATTCAGAATGCCTTTGGTCAAAGTCCCGAATAGGTTTATCCGTTAATTCATGTTTTCATATATAATGAAATACAGGAAAGAAGAATCAAAACAATTAAAGAAATGAATTAGTAATATCTCCTTTTTCACAGTTCTAAAGTTTCATTTACATTTCCTTTCTTCGTATTACAGCTTTCAAACCAATAAATGTGGTTTTCAACATTGCATCTACAGTTCTGGAATTTTTTAAGACACCGTGATATTTTTGCAAGGAATTTGAATAAACCTATTCCAAATTTTAAGTATTTAAATGGTAATTTTTTTTTTCATTCAATATTTAAGACTTTCCAGTGCAAATCCACTGATTTCCGCATAATAAGTATCATAACAGCCAAGGTCAAAATTTTCAGTGAAAAATTATTGTTAAGTTACCAGTAGCACAGGGCACTAAAGCTTTAATTAATTCTTAATTTTATACAGAATTAATAATGAATGTTTAACTTCAAATCTATTATTTTTCTTGAAATAAATATGATTTTGCTTTATGCTTTGTTTATTGGTCAAGTTAACTTTCAAAGCAAAGGTCCTCCATTATGTATCCATCTACTTTAGCTAATGTCAATATTGTGGCTTTCTTGGTTATTTAGCCTACTTTCTTAAGAAAGTTAGGCTTATCGAAACAGTCTGTGTGTGTAATAACTTTTGAACTGTAGGTGAATCTGCTTAAAACTTGGCTTGCTTATTTAAGGACTAAAGATTTTCATATCTGGAATTTTTACCGTATAGGTTTTTATCAAGAAATTACAGCGAGGCAACAAGAATCACATATAAAAGTACTCAAGCCGAAATCTATTACAAATTTCTATTAATTTTGTATTGATGTCTTAAACAATCGATATTAATCCGCTTATTAATCCTTATAACGCGAGCTTTAACATGATTAAAAATTAACTGGATACTTACGTATGTATTTGTGATTTAATTAGCTTTTTCAGGAAAAAAAGCAGTTTTTTGTTTTGTATTATTTTTAGGAATTTTAAAAAGTAAATAAATAAAAAGATAAGGTTTCATGAAAGTGAGTTTCTTTCAGGAACTTTCTTGTTTCTTTTCAAAATCCAATGTTTATGGATTTGTTTCGATGATAAGTTTTATTTACAGAGGCGCTTGTCAGCTACAATCAGGTCTCTATTGATATGTGTCCTGTTATTTCAGCTTTCTAATAGAACTTCAGCAAAAATCGAAGTTAGAAATACTGGAATACTTCAATAATATTTGTTTAGATAAATGACATCTGAAATAAAGATAACTCTATTGTGGGCCTCAGTGTACAATACATATTAAGAGATTGTTAGGCACCAGAGAAGTAATGTTTGTAGAACGTAAATGCCCTATTAATAGGGACCCTATTTTGTGGTAATAACGATATCCACGAAATTTTTATTAAAGGTTGTATTTTTGCTTTTCATGGAGCAAATCGCATAAATCAGTAATTTTAAAGGCGAAATGAGATTATTAGTACGGAATCACGAAATAAGATTGAAATAATAGTGGAACCATTAAAAACACGCGAAATAAAAGCTAAATGAATGTGAAATCGTCAAAAAAATGCTAAAAGGATAAATAAAATAAAGTAAAAACACTTTCGTTCGTTTGTTTGAGGTTTTAGTTGCTTTAAACAACAGAGGGAGGACCAGTACGCACGCATGTATCAAGCTAGCGTCATCACCCGGCGTTTGTTTCGTATAATTTTGCGGTGTACGAAATTTAATATCTCAATTTTTGTGTTTTCTAATATTTAATTTAATGAAAAATTATAGCTTATTTGTCGAAATGTAGAAATCTAATATGATAAAATAAACGCGAAATAGTCACCGCTATGGAGTCTTTTATTTTACCGCTAAGAACAGTTTTATTTCACCATAAAATAGGGTCCCTACCTATTTATTGAATAAAACATTACTATAATGTATAACCACTATGTTTAAAATCATTTCTCAAAAATACATAAACTGCCACACGAATGTTCGCGGCTGTTTCATACTATAATATTAAAACTAAGATTTAAAACTAAGTTTGTGAAATCTTACTGTAACGACCATGGTATTGTTATATAATCTACATTTTCATAGACATAAAAAAAGTATCTTTCGCTTATCTTATTTAAATGGTCTCACGAGGTAATTGAAAGATTATTGCAATTCAGTAACATTTTGCCATGGAAAGAGTGCGTTGTAATGCAATAAAAATATTTCACTAAACTGACAGTTCCCAATCAATAGCGTGTAAAAAGTAAAAAGATAAACGTAAGAGCATAAAATAAAACCCCTTTACGAAATTTTATATGAAAAAGATATAGTTTTTTAGGAATCTTAATTTGTCCCCGGAAATCGATGAGAAATAAAAGAAAAAAAGGTGAAAAAAATCCCTTGATCAGAGAAAAAAAAAACAACAACAGAGTTTCTGCCAGATATGAGGCAACGCTTCCTTACAATTTGGAGTCAACGTAATACACTACCCTACAAATATGATGCATTCAGTCAACCCCAAGTTTCTTCTCTGAACCAGCTTTAACGAATTATCACAGAATTTTAGATATCTGAGAGCGGAAATGAGTATACAACTTGAAGAAACCTCTGCCCTTAGATATCATCAACAAATTACCAGTTACAATTAAGAAAAAAGAAGTTTAGCTATAAGGATAGCAGCGAATGCAACCGGCGAACCGAGGGGATCAGGAAACGTATAGAATATCTCCTCTTTTCTTTCGTTTTTTGATTGGTTGTCCGGTCCATGCTCCCCTTCCCCAGAAATTTTGAAGACGACCTGTTTATATTTGGCTGTTGGAGATCGCACACGTCCCATCCCGAAATAAAATCCTGCTCATGTTAAAGACTAAAGCAGCCAAAAATTTGTTTCTGTGATACATTTTAATAAGGATGTAATCATACTTAAAAAAAAAATAATTGCTGGAATTTAGATGTTGTCTAATGTAAGCGCGAAATCAGATAAAATTCAAATTTGTTAGAAACTATTCATATTGCAGGTGCAATGTTATAACTGTAAGTGAAGGAGACTTCAATTTCCGGAGATGGTCAGGGACTTTTCCATGGTTGTTTCTCCTCCAGACGGACCCTTGGGTTCATCCTCTGTCTTAGCGGGTTTCTTTTTCGGGTGTCAAAGGCTTGATCATCCGTCCTCAACTAGTCCCGTTAGTCAAGAACCGCTGGGTGCCTAAACCTCACAAGGACTTGCATGGTTTGTAGTGGAACACCTTTTAAATGATCAGATAATAATCAAAGGAAGGTCATTGGTCTACTGATTTAACATTATTATTAATAAACTATTACAAAAGTTTCAGGTAAATTAGTTCATTGCTTTGTTTCTAAATAATAAAGATATGTTATTTACATCAAGACATCGTGCAGTTTATCCTTCGACACAAAGTTATTTAGCTTTCTGTTATAATAGGAACATTTCATAAAACAATACTAAGGGAAGGAGAGGAATAGGAAAAGGCCTACAAATCAGCGCTAAAACCAGATGATTCTCATGTGGGGTTCGTGATGGTGGACGATCCGCGCTGGGCAGGTTTTCTCGGGATTCTCCCATTTCCCCTGCACTTCTCGCACCATTCTTTCTCTCCGTCTGTCCTTATTTCCGTGGGATAGCACAATAGACCAACGGTCGCGGTGCTCGGCTTCCCTGCCACTCACACTCCCATAACATTAATCCAGATGAAATGATTTCTATGTTCCACGTATGTGTATTGCGTTTACTTGAGTTACGTATGGTACCGGAAATTGGGGCAATGAAGACCAGTTTATGATTCAGTCTGTAAATAATGGCGTTCAGTATTTCTAAATCTCAGCTAAAATAACTCTACCGGTACCGAATGTTTCGTTCAGAAAAAAAAACAAAAAAACTACGTTTCCAATAACTTTTTGAGTTAAATTAAGCTCCACTTCCTCGCACAGCAAGGCCATAGCAAGGCCAATCGCAGATTAGGCCTATTTGTCAATAGTAGATTCGTATTTCTCCAGGCTTACAATTCTGATCATGGTTGTTGTTGATGTACTGGACATTACAAGCTTCTAATAGGAAGGAATAAAGTACAGCGATGAACGGAATTATACCACGATTCAAATGGAAGCCATTATTCAAGAATAACAACAATTTACAAATATATTACAGTACTTAATCGTTGCAACATGCTCTTATCGATGTTGGTTCTTTACGAACCGAAGACGGCCTCTGTCGATAGTTTTATCCTACTTTCCTAAGCAAAGTTAAGCTTATCTGTCCTCTTCTAATAGACTTTTGAATCAGTAAATGGATGTTTATGAAACTTGGATGCATATTTGGGGATAAGACGATCTATGTTTTGGATTTGAAAATTTCTTCGTGCACATCCCTTTAGAGAAATTTACGCGTGAAGGTCACGTAGGCGAACATTTAATTCTCACTGATAGTAGGACATCTAATATTGCAGTAAACTGAAATTTATAATGTATTTTTTTTTAATTTGCTCTTGATTTGTATTATATGTACAAGAATTCAGCAAACAACAATGGGAGAGACCAAATTGTTTACCAAGTGACATCCTGGAACAGCTGTTTCACGCTCTTTGGCGATCATCAGCCAGGAGGTCTTTATTCTGAGGCTAATATGAATGACCATCGGAAGCGCAGTAGTGCCCCAAAGGGAATAATACACAATGAAAAACTCACCAATGAAAAATTCGCAGTTTGAATTTTCATGGTTTTAAAAAAAATTATTGAGGCCGGCGAACGGCTGGCGCATGAATTTTCTCACTAATTTTTCATTAGTGAGTTTTTTGATGTCCATTTTTTTTTTCTTTTGAGGCACCACTGCGCTACCGAAGAATTCACCAACTTCAATCAAATTTCGTCATTTTCAGTTAAAGGAATACGTTAAGATATATTGTAATACTCAGCATAAAAAAATTACAAATTACGAAAGAAAAAAAAAGAAAACGCCAATATAGGGTGTCTCAAAAAATGTACTAACACTTTGATGTACTAACTATCGAAGTGTTAGTACATTATTTTGAGACACCCTGTATTTCAACAAAAAGTTTCGTGAAAAACCAATCCCGTTTCACACGTACGGATACAAAGTTAAAAAAATTTCACAAGGGCTACACGAAATGTGCATCAAAAATGCTTAAAAAATGTGAGTGCTAAAAAAACAAAAAAACTCCAGTGAAATTTCCCAAAGCTGTTCAATTTTAAAAACAGAACATATAAAATAAAACAAATCAGAATAAGCATTTGGAAGATTCTAATAAACAGGTATTTATAACAAATTCAGACAATTAACTATACTTAAAAGCCTCGGAATTAATCTTAACAACAAGAAGAACGAAATGCACAACATATCACTGTACTACCTTCGGTTTTCGAACTAGAATTTTAGGTCGTAAGTAAAAATAGCCCACTGATAATGTCCATTTGTTTATTTCTTTATTCTTGTTGCCGTTAATTTCTAAGCTTAAATTTCATTGGAGATATATTGCTTTTAAACTAATAAGTCTTGAATAAAATTTGTAGCTAAGCGATATTGTTAATCTTTTAATATTTACACTTGCTTTATTTGAAAGGATCGATATTTCGTTTACGCCCATTTAAGGATTCCATGACTTCATCCTGATCACTGGATACTTTCGGCTGATAAGGATTCATTAACGAAACAAAACTTCACTTCTATTTTGTTGATATTGTCAGCAATTACAACAATTGCAATCAGTTACAAAAATGATGATTAGTTAAAGAAATGAATATACAGTCGGACCTCTATTTAACGAACCTCTATTTAACGAATCTCTATTTTGCGAACTTTTCTCTGGAACCAAGAACATTTTGCTAATTTCTTTGTAAAATAACCTCCAAATAACGAAGTGAATTTTCTATTTAACGAATTTTTTCGTGGTACAAATTCTATTTTTCTTTTCCTCCTTGAAATGTTTTTATTATCAACATTCCCTTATAGCAGTGTTTCTCAACCTTTTAGTACTTGCGACCTAATTTTCAATCACAATTCTCATCGCCCCCCCCCCCCTACAATAATTTTTTTCTAAACTGAAAAGGTGGACTCAAATAAATTAAATCTGTTCAACCAAGAAAAAAAAAAAAAACCTCCAAACCTAGTTTTTAATAAGATATTTTTCTTGATATACTTGCGCCCCCCCCCCCCTTTACATTTATCACGCCCCACAGATTGAGAATCGCTACCTTAGAGGAAATGAAAGAAATGTGAGATACAGCTGAGGGAAAAAGAAGAAATTAACGATGATGTGCTGATTGATGATTATCTTACACTTGATTTTGAAGTTGATACCTCGGAAACACTAACTGAATCGGATATTTTGGACAGTGTGAAAAATAAAAACAATACAGCTATGAATTGCGATGAAGATGAAGATGATGAAAATGGAAATGATCATGATGCAGAAATTAAAAAAAAAAACCTTCGTATGATGAAATGCTAAAATTATTTGAAACAATCCGACGCGGATTACAATTTAAAGAAAATACTGAAGGTTTTTTTTTAGTGCATTGCAAAGATGCAAGGCGTACTATGAGCGAAAACACTTTTTCAAAAAAAAAATCAAGACAAAATTAACAGACTTTATTAGTAAAATTTAAGTACGCATGTGGTAATGTATGCTTTACGTCATTAAAATTATTACTTTTTTTAATAATATTTATTGTTTATGTATTTTAAATCTGTTTTATGTAGTTTAAAGTAATTTTAAAAGGTGAATCTCTATTTAACGAATTTTCCGTATAACGAACTTTTTTTCGGGATTTAGCGACTTCGTTAAATAGAGGTCCGACTGTAT
>JAFIDM010000179.1:12025944-12056855 GCA_023159025.1 Thereuonema tuberculata
TATATATATATATATATATATATATATATCAGAAACGTAAATAATAGCAATTGTCCGTAGCTAATTAAACGACTGGAATTTCAGTTTTGTTGTTTATAAAAAATATCTTCTAAATTACAACAGAATCGATTTGTTTAAAAAAAATGAAACTCGATCTAATTTTCGTAAAAGAATTTTAATTCAAGTAAATAACATACTACAAAAATTAGATATACAAGATCTCAGGATTTTTCTTGTATTTTATAAATTGTGAATTTATCGTGAAACACCACACGAAAGGCAACAATACAGAAATAATTCGAAAAGAGCAATGACCAAAGTAGACACATTTTTGCAACTGCAGAAGAGTTTACGTATACATCAAGAAGACAATTCAATCTAATTGTTGAAGTACAGAATCGTTTTTAAATCGATCTCATTTTATTAGCAACGAGAAAGAAATGACTTCATCACCAGTCGATAGATGATATGAATTGCATTTGCGTTCTACAATATGTATTCTTAATAGTAGTGTTAACACTTAACAACAAAACATCAATTCCATTTTATATAGGAGAATATTACTTGTTTTTCGAATAAGATTTTAGTAACAGACATAATGAAAAACTATAATTATCTTTATAAAGCCGAAACGACTGTTGTGGTAGCAAAATGGAGGGAATAAAGCTAATACCGTATACCGATATATTTTAATAGTATAAGCTTAATTTATAGTTGCAAGATCCAACTGCTTCTTCTCCATAATTCGAATACAAGATAAATATTCAGCTTCGTAGAAGAATAGGGTGATAATAACAAAAGATTACTATACTAGGTCGGAAAATGATTGCTCAAATGAAGGAAAGAAAAAAGTATATATATAATACCGCAATAACTGTACATTTGTGAATATTTCACGTTGAATAACTTTTTTCTCCTTGGTTTTTTTGTTTACTTTTAAAATAGACCAATAAAAAAATAAGATTCTTCTAATGCTTGCTCCATTCTCAGCAAGTTTAAAATATCATCGAAATCAATCAATTAAATCGGACTTCAGTTGGCCACGCATTCCGTTCTCTCTCTGCAGACATATATTATCAAAAATGTCCGCACAACTTTCCAAAATTGCATTGCTGAATTGGAAAACAGCAGATGGTTGCGAGTCTTACAGAGAAGTCATCTCCACTTCATCCATATCCGATGTTGATCAATTGTCACTACAACTATGAGCATTTTATATTGCGTTTACGAAAAATGTGTTATCCTTTTTTGTTCTTTTTTTTTCTTCTGTAAATTCGTCGAGCAAGACTTATTTCCCTACAAATTCCCTCTACATTCTAAGACAGTTCAGACAAGATTCAATCTCAGAACATAAAGCAACTTACATGTCATTTTGTAAAGGTTAAAACAAAAAAACAAAAACGAAATTATTCTGTATTACTCAAGCTGAATAGGTTTGTACAAGCGACAAGTTCTCTAGTTTATTAATTAATATATTATGAATTCATAATAAAAAAATTAGCAATGAAAGTGATATAAATAATAATTTATAAACTTCGCGCTCAATTTAAAATAGAATAAGTAAAACCATTTCCTTTTCATTAGTATCAGAAATACCAACAACGCGTTTGATGTAATTTTTAACAATGATCTTTTGATAAGCTGAGATAAAAATAAGGATTAGATGTATCAGCCGTCACACCATCCAACTCGCAAATGAGTCGGCCGTGATAGGAATCCCATAATGCAATGCGTTTCCCCCAGCAGCTGTGGAAAATTCGAAAAAATCGAGGTTTTGAAACCTCTGATAAATTCTGCCGCATACAATTACTGCATTTCAGTATGAACTTTATTTATGCATGAAAGAAACTCGCAATACTCTGATATTCATTGTGTACGCGCTTGTCTTCGACTCGAATCGGTGAACATCGTTTTAGACGCCATTTCTTCCATGGGCATGACGTCATGACTGATGTGTTCCAACGCTGCCCTGTGATTGGGTAATTCCGAGCGACTTCGAAGCAACTTTCCGAGTTGCCCGTGCACAACCAACTCGAGTCGGCGGACTAAAGTTGGTGGCAAGTCGCTGAAAAACTGGCTCAAGACTGTCTCTACCAACTCGTGACGTCAAAATCGGCCGACTAAGTTGGTGCAATGTTAGATGGTGTTCGGGGGGCTTTACATTTCGAAATATCAATGTTATTCGATAAGGACCTACTTTTCCTCTAGAATGTAAACAAAATAAGGTCTAGTAAGAAGCGTCATAGACCAACAGAAACTAACACATAAGGGAACTATTAAAACAACTATTGTCCTCAAAATGAAAGTTGGCCGGCGGAAGTTTGAACTGCGCAGCCCTTCCGGTAGCTGATCAATTATGTTTTCCTGTCACAATGGAGGACGTCGTCTGTTTTCACTAAGAAAGACATGTTGATAACGCCAAATTAAAACTTCTCTCGACTATTTAGCGTTATTTCAATTCCAGTTGCTAACAATAAGTATTTATATAAATAAATACATATATATTATTTATAAATACAATGCTCTTTTGCAAAGTAACAAGCCTTTACCGTAATGGCGGCGTCCTATCATAAAATCAGACGGAAGTGCCTGACCAGACTAATCGATGATACATGCGCAGATCTCACAAAAACAGGGCGGCCATCTCTCATTGGGAGGACAGTAATATGATGTTATATTCACAAATGAAATCATAACATAACTAATTTGATTCACATGTAGGATCTCGGTACAACCGTAGAATACAAAGTAATACTAAGAATTAAGTAAGGAAAATGCAATTTACTATATGTATGATTATAAGTTTAAATGTTAAAGACGTTATCTAGGTGCATTCAGACATTTGTATAAATTATATTTCTTTTATAATGTACCTTGTTAATTTTACTTGAGGACGAATGTAAAAAATTGCACAAATTGTATTAAAGCTTTTTACACTTCTTTTTTCCTTTCTTTCTTAGACATGTCATAATACTGTTTTGGGTTTGCAGAATACACTGAGAAAGGATTAACTGAGCATTTATTCATACCTAACAAAGCCACGGTAATCAGAAAAACACGGTCAGTAAGCTGAAGACACTGAAAATATTCCTGGAGAATTCAGCGAAAGAATTATGTGTATATAACATTCGCTAGAATGATTAAATTAGAATGGATTCTGATGATCCAGTATTTACAATCATATCAGAAGTAGGAGTTGATCAAAGGGAGCAAAATTTGCTCTGCAAGAACAAAAATAAATAAATAAACCAGTGATTTGTTTATATCAAATATACAATACACAAACATATCAACGATGTAATATAAACATTGTTACTTAATATGTTATTAAATAATTAATTACATTAGGATTCGAAAGGGGTTTTTACGATCTCCTGCCCTTTCCTTTGCTACCCCTCCGTACACAAAACAAAAGGCTACAGCAGAAGCTGTTAAGGTGGCCCTAGACGGTCAATATTTTGACCAAAACGGTTTCGTCAATCGATTGAGTCAAGCATGTTTGACCGTTTAGGAACCCGTTGACGCGCGTGCCAATCATTGAGGGAGATTGATAGAAAGTTTGATTTACGTCAATCATTGAAGAGGGCTTTTGACCGTCTAGGAGGGTTTTTATCAATCTTTTCCTCAGTCATTGCTCTCGGCACAAGAAATGGAGTGCACATCCCTCGATTTCCACAACGAAATTCATTCCGAACGTGAGTTTACATCAATTTTAATAGATTTATATCGAGACTGCCCTGAATTATGGAAAGTAAAAAGCCAAGATTATTTTAATAGAAATAAAAGAAGTGCGGCATTACAAAAAAAATTTTTTCAATATCTGATAATTTTTTTTTTTTAGTTTTAATAGAAATTCCATCTATACTTACTGAATTTGTATTTTTCGTATTACTTATTACATATTTTATTTCTGAAATATCAGGTTTTTCTATTACCATTGTATAAGTGATATTTACCGTATTATTTAGATTTTTAAGTAAATTTATCCCACAACTATTATCAGGCTTTAATTCTATCTTATTATAATAGGAACAGTATTAATTTTTTTCTTAATATTTAATTAACCCATCCACCACATCAGAGATCATTTTCTGTTTTATTTGTTTAAATGTTTCATTTTGATTAATTTTTATTTGACTGAAAATTTTGTATTTAACGTAATTTGTTAACCTGTATCCAAAGTTGTTTTTAATTTTATCCAATTTAAAGATTTTATACCAGTTGTATCTAGTATTTATTTCTTCTTCTTGAGAATTTCTTTCTCTTAGTACTTCAAAATAATTCTTTATCAAAATTTTGCATATAAATTTTTCATATTCCATATTTTTTTCTTATTCTTATTTTTTCTTTTTTTGATTTATATTTAAAATTTATGTATATATTATTGAATATCTTCATAGTCAATTTATTTATGTTTTCTACTTGTTGTTTATTAATATTGATCCAACATTCTAGACCGTAATTTAAGAGAGAATCCACAAGAACTTTGTAAATTATAAGTTTTTGTTTAAATGGAAAAACGTTTTTGATATGATAGATAAGAAAAGAATATGAGTTCAACTTCCCTATTACAAACTCAATTTGCCAATTTAATTTCTTTATTGTGTCGTTCAACTGTATCTAGTAATTTATTTATTTCAACCTATAAATTTGTAGGTGATTGTAGAATTTTTCTTAGAGTTTCAAAATAATATTTTTTTATAATTACTAATTTTTTGTTTTAACATATTTCTATATTTTTTTATATTTCAATTTGTAATTTGTATTGGTTGGATTATTTTTAGTTTGTTTAAAAAGTTTATCTTTAATATTTATCTCATTTATTAACTCTTCAGTAATCCATGGTTGTTGCTTTCTTTTTTTTTTTTCATTCCAACCTTATATTTAATTTCTTTATTTTATTTGCTGTTACAAACAATAGTTAATATTTTATCATCAAATTCTTTAGAATCTTGACAGTTATATATATCCTCATTATTGCGTAACTCAACAAATTACCTTCCATTAATTTCATTTTTAGTTTCATTAGTTGAAACTCCACTATGAATGAATTTTGTTCAAAAGAATGAAGCGTGCGTCAATCGATTGCCTCCCTCTTTTGATCAAACGATTGACCGTCTAGGACCACAGATTGATGGGTTATTTGAGGCGTGCGCCAGAATTGACGAAACCGTTTTGGTCAAAATATTGACCGTCTAGGGCCACCTTTAGAATTCAAATTGGATTGAAGCACAATTAAGGATTAAGCTGAGTTGAAAGTCAAGTAAAGATTATCAGAATTCGTTAAATAAAGGACGATGAATTAACTTATCGACTGAAATAGAATTTTATGAATGGTAGACATTGATACATTACTACGTTAGGCTTATCTAAATGGAACTGACCCATTTGCTGAAAGCGTTTTCACTGAATTACCAAAACGAAGTGGCTTTGAAAGGAAAATTACAGGAAAAATACCTGAACACTATCTACACCGATCAAAAGGGCTAAGAAAGAAGCCCTAAGCAAATGGAAATATATTGAAAAACCAATGTTGAGAGTAAAAATAGAGGATCTACAAATATTTGATAAAATAACTGGGAATTGTAAATAGGTCAGTAGAATAGTTTATGTGGAAGATCAGTTTGATACCAAAGTTAAAACTAATTGGAAGTAATAATAGAAGCAGCTGCCATTTATAAAATAAAATAGTTATTGAAACAGACAGTGGAAAGCCTAAATCTAACCTTAAAATAATACAAATTTTCAGACAATATAAATTGTTGATATACTATGACGGTGTAACGGAAGATGCTATTTGAATTCGAACTTTGCCCTCTACCTAATTTTACTGAAACCAATGGAACATTACATTGAATAATATCCAATTTATTCACATGAATGGTTCAAAAATTCACAATTTTCCCAATTACACATTCATACTAAAAAAAATTAAAAATCTTCCTGATCTTCAGGAAAAGTATATAAATTTTTTTGGTAAAGAAACTTGAATCCAAATTGCAAAAAAAATTGGAATATATGCTGAAACTCTTTGAAAACTTTGACTGCAATACCAACTTTGAAAACACTTGTTCATTGTTACATTATTTCCCCTCAAAGTAGCAAAAGCAAGGGGAGAGATTGCTCCAGAACAGGAAATAGGCCTATCACTGAAAGTGAAATGTGAATGTTTTCCCCCTATTTCTATACGTATGCGTTGTGGTACAGAAAAAAACATATGCTATTTTTTTTTTTAAACCAGCTTTAAAAAAAAAATATCGAAAAATCACCTAAGTTTCAATAATCTCATTTCTTTTTCAAATTGAAGTTAGTAAATCATGTTTGCAATGTCAAGACAAATGAAATACTGAAGATAAGAATGCGCATTGAGTGAAAATAATGTAAAATAATTGATGGAACGTTACAATAAATATATAAACATTATACATACTTTCTCCTTCAAATTTAATCGATATTTCATAGAAGTAACGCCTTCCACTTCGTTAAGAAATTTAAATTACAAAGGGATTAGCGTAAGAATGATATCATACAAAGCTACATTAATAGACTGTTTACAAACAAAAGATAGACAACATAGTCTACAAACAAACAAATTCCTAGGAACATATATGATGTTACGCACAGTATAATCAGGCAAACAATACAACAAAATAATTCAAACGCTGAAACAAAAAATTGCATTGTTTTTCTGATTATACTGGGCATGACATCATATATGTTTATTGGAATTTGTTTATTCGCAGACTACGTTGTCTTCTTTTTCTTTGTACACAGTCTATTAAAGTAATTTTTCATGGAGTTCATTCCTATATTATTCCCTTTGTAATATTAAATTTCCTGATGAAGTGGAAGTTGTTACATACCTGAAAAATAGATTAACTATATATAATTTGAAGGAGAAAGTATATATAACGTTTTGAATATTAAAAACTATCGATTAATCACTTCATTATATTTCGGACCTCCACAATAACATTTAATATTAATTATTAACTTACGATAGTATAATACACGTTATCATTCGTGTATTTATTTATTCATCAGTTCTAAAATATTAGATTTTAAACTATTGTAAGTTTGTTTGTTTTTTTATGAACAACTAAGTATGGTCTAAATGTTCGTATGCAAGTATTGAGGTACTATGAGTATAATATAATGCTTTGAGGTATGAATTCGTTATAATATTTGTTTTCAAATGGAATATGTTGAATCGAAACTTGGAAATTTTCTCGACACTACTACATAAATAAGTAAATATAATGAGTGAAAGTATAAGCTACAGGGGGAAATATAGGCATCTAAAACTTCCGGGAACTTATGTGGAGAAGAAGCAACAAGGAAAAAATTCCCTGAACACCTTTTCACTGACATACCCACATCTCTTTCCATTATTAGCAGGAACATTAAATTTTTATATATCGTTTATTAATATAGACTGAAATTAATGAATTTGATAAATTTCATTTGGTTTTGGAATAGATAAACAGATTATTATTATCATTATTAATATGCCAAAATTATTGTTATCATTCATGTATTTATTTTTGGGAGTTGCGAAGACATAGATAATTACTTATGGCATTATTGAAAGAGTACATGGTGGAATACATACTATCTATAAGTGTGTACAGGACATTTCTCAGCATTTTTTAACTTTTCTATTTGACTAAAGCTCTGTGAAGAAGGTCTTAAAACTAGCCAAGGCGTCGGAAAAGAAAAACATTACGATAGTGGCTCTTTGGCCATACGAAAGGAGGCTTCGAAGCAGCTTCCTATTGTACAGCAGCATAGTTTTGTATTTAATTATTTATAGTTTAAGAACAAAGTTGCACTATTCTGCTGCATTCATACGTCGCGCTAAAACCGTCAAAGAACTATTATCGTGATATTTTTTTTTCCGCGCCAAGGCCTGTATTTTTGGTTGATCTCGAAACCAGCACCGTGACGTGTATCTATCACTCAACAATGAAGCTCAGGGGATAAAAGCAAAATGATTTTTGATTATGAATACTGTCCTTAAAATCAATCGAATCAATTGAAATAAAAAAATAACATGTCCAAATTGTAAATAATAAGTTTTTGCAATGGGAAAGAACAAATGAATTCAGTTAGAAATACATTCAGATGATCATAGATTCTATGATGATTTACAATGGAAGGATATCATAAATAATAATCGATCTATCTGTAAAGTCAAAGCATTATTTACCTCGAAAATTCGATTTATTAGCATTTTTCTTATTTGAAATATACATATAACAAGAAAGAGAGTATAAGTACCTTTATTATTATATTAATGTCTTAGAAAGACGATAGTGTAACAGATAATAAGTCAAATACGAATATTATTATATAAATGTTTGGATATTACCTGATAATCTGTAAAAACTAAATGTATATATTTTACAAAATCTACAAACAGATCCTACAGGTATAGGTATCTCGTAGGACTGAATTTGTAATTTATTATTATTAAATAAATAAAATAAATTTTATGGATTTTTTCAACATGGTCATTGCATTGTATAAAATTTCATTATTTAAAAAAAATAAAAAATAAACTGATTTATAGTTTTTGGTTAATTAATTCAACATTTATTACATAGTTTTAAAAAATGCAAAAGTTATTGTTTAGAAACCATGTCGTGCTTCTCTGCCTTGGTTAGAATTCATATTGTGTGGCTAATTCGGATAAAGGACGGATAATCAGGATTCAAGATTTGTGTAATTTTATCCTCTGAGTCAGATCCTAAGAGTTTCATAACCAAAGGCGTTTCACAACTACAAACTTAATGTAATCGACCAATGAAAATCTAAGTTATTCGTTAGAGTAAAGCGTTTTTTAATTTTGTATGGGTATTAATATTGTGTATTATTATTATGGGTATTAATATTAATACAAAGAAGTAGAGCAATTAACAAATTCTTTAATTTTTCTACTTCTTTGTTGTTATTTAAAAAAAATTGTAATGTACGTGATTTTAAACAAAAAGAGCATGCAAGGTAGCATTAATTCGCTTTTCGTTGTTATTATAATTTAGGTATTTATTAGGTGGTCGTGCGTTATATTTATCTACTGGACGTCAAAGGAAGCAAAATTCCAAAAGTAATCACTAGATGGCGGCATGTTTTACATTCCCGGAGTATCATTTGTAAAAGATTTATGAATCTTTTCAACCTACATTCTAATGTAAATTGAATTTAGTCGTTAATTTGAGTGGTTTTGCTGTACATATTTATAAATAGCGATCCTGTGGGTTCAGTTGTTTCATGACAACAGACAAATAGTCAACAATAACAATTTCTTGTGCGTGGGTGGGGGTAAAAGAAAATGTCAGGTGTTACAGAAAATGGCTAGAGTAATTACATTGATTGCAGTTCTATCATTTGCCTTTAAATTGTAGAAACACATTTTTAAAGAAAACTTGTCATTAGAACAGTCTAGATTGAAAGAATATCCAGCAATTTCACAAAATCCTATGGAATTTTATTGTGATTTAATTTCTCTTAACTTATGAGTTTAAAATTTTAAGAGTGTATTAACAAAACATTGAAATTGTGACGGAGCTATACCCTTTAGTTCCTAAAATTCATGTTGTAACTTCTGTGGTAACCCTGCATTTGCCGGTGTGTCTTTAAAAAAAAATATTAATATTATTAGAAGGACTACAGCTTAGGAAGCCCTGGTCTAATATTAGCCTGCATTTGCTCTTTTGCAACTCCAAGGGAAAAGTGATCCGCTATGTGGAACAACGCTGTCACCCATAAACTATGAGAGAAATAAAGAAATTACCATGTTTGAGACTTGGGCTTCGATTATTTTTAATGCAACACAATAATGGCATTCCTTTAACTTCTTTTATTCACTCAATTCTGTGGCGTACTTTATCTTGTATTTCTTCCAAGGCGAGGGCTTGATATGAAATCCTAATCTTAACTTCGATACAAAGAAACCCAAAATTGACTAATTTTAAATAATACGTATAGTTGGGGAACGTCAAATAGCAGCGTGATTGTGTATATTTAAATAGTGCTATTGTAGACTCATTAATCATAATATAACATTAAACATCAAATAATAATAATCTTATATACTATACATTTAAATTTATACAAGATTATTATACGTTTAATGTTATATTATAATTAATGAATCTACAATAGCACTACCACAAATACATAATCACTTTGTGTGTGTATGTATGTTATTAAATATTAATTTAATACATAGATAATATCGAAAAGTTAAAAAAAAAATGTTTTAGGGCCATATAAAAATACCTAAAACATTATTATTAAAATCTGTCCCAAACGGGTCCTGAAATTTTCACGTAAGGTGAAAAAAATCCTCACAGAAAACCAGTAGAACCTAAACTTCTACATGTCATAATCAAAGAATATTAATTCTTTTAATATATCCAGTAATTTGCGCGTGATCAAAAGTAATCCCATTTATACCCACAAGTAAATAATGCGAATTTAATTAATTTGATCAAAAAATGGAAAATTTCTGGTGAAGACAGCTAATATTATATTTTGAATATAATATGAAAATAATGTTTTTACGGCTATTTAACTTTCCAACAAATATATTCGAAATTTAATTTTTTTGTATTTTTATTTTTAAGAAAATAATTTTATTTTTATTGCGAATTTCGTAATAAATTAATTTTATCAAGCAAGCTAAAAAAACAAATTAATATTATCAGTAATAAAATAGGATTCACGTGAAACTTATAGTAATTTAATACTTTATCGTTCATTAAGTTTTCTTCAAGTTATAAAAAAAAAAAAAATCATTACAAAAAATTCCTTAGCAAGGACAATTTTTATTTTATTTTTTTTAAATCTCATTCCTTAGGGTTTTTTTTTTTTTTTTCCTGGAATGTATCCTGGAAACGATATTAGCCGCGATTAGAAAACGGATTAAATAGTAGAGCACTTCCTCATTGTGAAATCTTTTGATAAAAACTCTCTTTCCACGAAGAGATTGAGCTTCATTTCATCGAGATTATGGAAATCCCTTGTGGAATTGTGTTCGCTGACAAAATCTCGAAATTACAGAAATCCTTGCTTAAGTCTGTTTTCGTCTTAGTTACGACTGGAAAGAAGTTAATTAAATAGCTAATTAGAGTTGGTTCGTTCATGTCAATATGCGTTGGAGGGGGTGGGGAAGCAAAAATTTTGAATTTTTAAGTTTCATGAGATTCTCCCATAGAGCTGTAGGCTGATAATTCCAAATAGTACAGTCAACTCATGTATTGAGAACTTGAAATCAATTCTTTAGGAGAGAATTAATCCTTACCAAAAAAATTACTTATTTTCACTGTTTTTTTTTTTTTTAACTTTTTAGTAAAATGGTAGATCACGTTCCGATTTGGGATTGTTCACAGGCATATATAGTGGGAGGGTTGAGGGAGTCTTCCCGCTCCCACTCGCGAACTCTCGAAATATAAATAGCTGGGGTTTTTTTTTTTTGGTTGGATGGCCGATTGAGAAGAATTACCCCTCGAAATTTTAAAGACATTTTTTTTATCTCCCTAACTTCACACACACCAAAATAAATCCTAATATACGCTCTTAGGATTTTTGATTTATTTTTACGATCTTACCAGAGGAGGTTTTAGATTAGAAATTCTAATTAACTATGCAAACCATCCTATAATAATAATAAAAAACACTGAAATTTCGCGCGCTACGCTTTAGGCGAAAGATAGATTACCTCTGTCTAAAACCGCTTCTCGGTCGTGTTATTCACCAAGTTTATGACAATCGGCCCAGTGAATACGGTGTTGTTTTACGCGCGTGAAAGACAGAATTTCATAAATGCGTTTATAGGATTTTATTTCGGAGAGGGCAGTTAGCCTACCACAAACAACCAAAACACATCATCTTTAAAATTTCGAGGGATCGCGGGACGTAATGTTCCCTCAAGCCTCCTCAACCTAATTCCCGGTTACGAATCATCAAACTTTTTCCCCTAGTTTTCAATATTTTTCTTTTATAAATAAAGGGAAACAATTTACGAAGAACTTCACCATTTTCTCGATTTTTTTTCCTCTGTTATTTTAAAAGAAATATTTCAATTAGCACTTTAGTTACCAAAATTCATTACGAAGACGTTGTCTGATAATCCTGTGGTTACGATTGTGAGAAAACTTTCTATATCCAATCGAGCATTCAAAATAAAATTCCCAATAAGCATTCCAAATTGGAAATAAAGAAATACAAAGAAAATAACACAAAATTTCAATGAAATAATAACTTATAATGATACATCCAATTCACAAAGGCTTTCGCTGAATTTAAAACTGAAATTGTTTCAATTTAAAAACCTTCTCGCTGCAGTTGACGGCAATCAAAAGAAAATTAATAATTAATATTGTTGTGATATTTTCTTTCTTTGTGTGTTAAATGTTTCAAATCTTGCAATTTTGCGTAAATTCAGGATATACCAGATTTGAGTTGAAATTGATCGTCTTTGTATTATTTCCTCATCGAAATATTAATTTCACAAACCAAAATTTACATGGTTTCTTAAAGTTATTTTCGAATAGTGCGGGGCGTCTAGCGAAAGAGTTAACCTGAAAATACAGCGATGTAGAAATCATGTCTTTATCCCAAAGAAAAAGAAAAAAAGATTGAAATCTTACCTGCCACTGCGCCAGCCACCCAAGCTGCCCACACGAGTAAGCTTCCCACTTTCATGGGTGCGGGTTTGTGTTAACGGGCTCACTCTTTACTGCGAGTCTAGCCACTACACGAGATAGATCATGTAAAGAAGAACGGATAGCTTTGCAAGAAAAGTACTCTAGTCCTTCTTATACTTGGACTGGACTGCTCAGATCTCATGCGCCTTAAACCCCGAACTTTCACCTTCCAATCGGTTTCCCAAGTGATAATGTTTGGCCAGTTGCGAATCTACACTGGGATGTGACTGATAGAGCGCTCTGTGACCGCCCGCTATCTCGTCCTAAGTCAACGACGCAACCGGCTACGACTGCTACAGAGGCCCCTGACGGACATTACTCACCTGGGAACTTAAGAAGGGCTTCTTCCAATTGGAATTAAGAAATAAACGAAGTGAAACGAGTAAAATCAATGGCTGCCCATTACACTCAAGAGCAATGGCAGAAAAACAGTACAAAATACATTTTAAATTCATTTAAGAATTGAAGAGCACAGAATAAAACTGGTTTTAAAAGAAATAATGAAATCTAATTTGACCACTTTTAAATATAATAACAAATAAAAGAAACTGAAATTTATTTGGTGAGTTTACAGACTCGTAGGGTGCCAATCATTTTGTCCATTTCTCGTATAAACTCGCCTCTTACAGGATAGATTTTCATGAAATTTTGTATATTGCGAGATTATTAAATTTGTCGAATTATTCCAAATATCATCGAGATCAGGAAAAATTAGGAGCAGTTTTAAAATAGCTTTTTATCCGAGCATTAACTTGGCTATTAATAATTTTTGTTATTCTGTGATGTTAGTAATATTAAATGATTTCATTGTTTTCTTTTCATCATTGGTTATTCTACATTTATAAGAAACATTCCATTGGACAAAGTGGGGGAAATTTCGAATATAAAGGACAGGAAAGTGAATTCCGAATTTCGCCTATAGCAAAGTACTTTTTCGTTACGTTTTATAATTTCAAAAACGATATTTTATAATAAATTAAATAAAAAAAAATATTTTCCTAAATAGCCTTTATATTATCTCATCAGACTTTAAAATATAATTATAAAATAAAATCAAGTAGTCTTTTGGAGATCTTCGACTAGAATAAGTCACAGTGGATACTAAGATTGTAGCTGATTTTGCGTCAAGCCTCTGAAGCAGTTGTGCTTCCATGTCTTCTAAATGTAGTCTGATTTTTTTAATATTGTAGGTTTTCATCTGTTTCGCCTAGTGATCACAAAAGCCCTGCATAGACTACTGTTCTACAAACAATATGATACGGTCATGATGCTTTTTTAGTATATTAAGAATTTATTTTAATAAATAAATATGTAAATGTTATCAGAAAAACAAGAAAATTTAAATTATTAAAAAAAAAAAGGAATTCTATATTTTAAATTTAATTTTTTCATTTCCGATAATTTCGCTTAAATCGTGAAACAGAGCAACATCTCCCCGATTGCTATCAATGGAAGTTGGCGACAAGCTATACAGAAAAAAAATTAACCTTTTTCTCTATTGATCTCTTCACTTCACTGTCGTGGATTTAATAATTTACGAACATATCATTCAGATAAAACAATAAAAGTATTTTACTATATTAAAAATAGAAATTAAGAAATACATATATTTTTGACCGTTAATATTTTTTTGCCAGAAATAATAATAGGCCTAATAATAACAGCTGTAACGTTATTTGATTAGCTTTTCTTAGAATTTAAATCTTCATTTTATGCGCAGATTTTGAGATAAACTTCTTGACTTCTTAAAGACTTAAATATTATTTCATTCTGATTTTATGCCTGGTCTCAGTTTCGTGTAACAGGAGATGAGAATTCTGTTTGCTTATCTCGTAAAGGAAAAGTGATATTACTGCTGTTCCTATTAAGCTGAGAGTGTTTTAGCTTTTGGTTTTTCAAGGTTTCTCACTGCAATTTCCGTAAATAAATGGAAATTAAATTAACTTTAACCTCCGTTTAAATTGCAGTGGAATCAAAATTTCAAAAATTTTCATTTTGTGAAAAATCACAAAATGAAATCTAAACGGAAATGTACCTATGGAAAAAAAAAAAAAATGTAGGACGCTATTAGCTGATTTGTTTGGATTCCAAGACAACTGTTAATGAATAATCAGTTAACGAAGAGCTTCGTAGCTGTAGAGCGCATGAATTCACTCTCGCTCCCGGCAGTGGTTGCACACAAAGGACAAAAGAACATCATCGAGAAAAATTACAACAACAGATTCTGAACCGTGCAGACTTCAGAACCTAGTGCAGATTCTGAACCGTGACTGTTTTAAAAAGACAGAAGGGCTTTTTAATTTTCACCCGATATTGATGAAATTTGGAATTTTGGTCAGTCAACTTTATATATCTTGATATGTACAAAAATCATATCAATATACGAGTAATAAAAATAGATTTATTTCATGAGTATGTACCAAACGAATTTAATAGGAAGCTTACAGGTAATGCAAAAAAAAAAAAAAAAAAATACAGATGTGGTTTAAGTTTTCACATATAGATTTCGAATTCAAAGAGTAATATTTTGATTTCATTAATAATCCGAGGATTTGGCTGTGAAAGCCAATAAAAATGTTACTATATATTTAATAGAAACGAGAATGCAAATAAAAAAAATAACAGTACATGAGTTTCCACTGAATAGGTTTTTGATCGAATATATTGTTATGATGATGCAATGTTAACACAATTAAAATCGTAGCGAAAACAGCAATGTATGGAAAATTTTGGGGGTGAAATATTTTGAGGCCAATGACATTAATTCGAAGTGAAATAGGCTAGCGATCTTTCTTTAGCAGAGTTTCGGGAATATTGAAATAAGTAGTTAGTGGGTAAACTTACGGATAAAAATATAGCTTTTGAAATTGTAGCTGATGATCTATCGATACATAACGTAGAAAATTAACGGAATATTATGCTATAGCAGAGTTTATATTTTAAAGTGCGGAAAAAATTACATTAATTAAAATAGGAATATGCCTACATATGCAAGTAATGTAAGAAATATATTAAAAATAATTAAACTCGACCGGTTTCTCGCGTATCCAACGGGTATCATCAGGTGAGGAGATGACCACTCATTACATGGGAAATCTGTCGACTTTAATTGTTTTTTAATATGTCTCTACGTTACTTAAGCGTATAGGCTTATTCCTAATCTAATGAATTCACTCACACGCATTAAATTATTTTAATCAAAAATGTTACATCTTTCTGATTAATTCACAATGCGAATTTCTACTGTTTCACTTGAATATTTTTCACGTGTTTGTCCATTTGTCTATTTATATGCGCATTATTTTAAAATGGCTGGGCGGATTTTCTTTAAACTTGGTACATAGCTTATTTATGATCCAATTTCAAAGATACACACAATTGATTTGGTTTCATCATTAACATTTCTCTTACCTCTCAGAAATACCCTCCGAAATTTCTCTCTAAAACGGTTGTAATGATTTCTGTTTAAAAGTAACATATTGTATTGTCCGGTTGGCGATTTTCTCTCCATTTATGAATACGGACGTTAAACTTGCTTTCATAAAAACAATTGAAAATCGACAGATGTCGCATTTAATGAGCGGTCATCTCATCGTTCTTTCACCTGATGATACGCGTTAGACACGCATGAAACCGGTCGAGTTTAATTATTTTTAATATGTATCTTATATTACTTTCGTGTGTAGGCTTATTTCTATTTTATCTATGGTCCAACTCAAAATACGAACACCGTTATTTTGATATCTAACAATCACGCCTTGCTGAGTCTCAACTATGGTTATATATCTGAATTACTCCTAGTTATAATTAACACGTTCTTATCATTTGGCTACTGGACTCACAAATAGGTTACGTCCGAAATTGTATAGATATCCGTTCAGGTTTTTTCATGTGATGGTATGTACAGACAAACAAGCGGGCAAATGAACTAAGTGAAGATAAATGTTCAGGTGAAATAGTAAGGCTTCGAACGCCCACTCAATTAATATTTCGATGACATAATTAATGTGTTTCACTTCGATGTCCTTTTTCAAAGTACACGATTAGTATAAATATTTACATACTCACCGTATTATCAGGTAAAATTACAATAGTTTTTTTTTTTTTAATTTATTATAAACAAAATCACAATTTCAGTGCAATTTTAAATTACTCAGGTTTCAATAATAAAGTCAAATTGTAAAAAAAAAAAAGTTCAAATTGAAATGGAGAATCTTTTTAGGGGAATAGTTGGAGAATTAATTATTTTAATTTACAATCAATTGTTAATGATAAGTTCAACAGAAATTGTCTTTTTATTGAAATAGTATAGAAATACCTACCGTATTTTACGGACTATAAGACGCACCTTAATTTTTAAGCAATTTTTTTTTAAATCAAACACTGGACATTTTTATTTTAATTTCGAGTGTAAGACGCACCTGAATTTTGGAGGCAATTTTTCGAAGAAAAAAGTGCGTCTTATAGTCCGTAAAATACGGTAAGTATTGAAGAAAGAAAAGGATTTGTACAAGTGGTCACATAAATAATTTTTCTAAATTACGAAAATTGAAAGTATGTTAAATATTTAATTAGGCCTACAGTTCGAACATTTCATTTTACATTTGTGAAAAGAAAAAAAAATTTTCTAGCACTCCGTTCCGAATCTTCACGACAACTGCATTTCATCTCAGGTTAAAATAAGACATGAGATGATGGGAAGTGTTGGATAACAATGTGTAATCTGGCGCTGTAGCGCTGTAATTATAATTTGAATATCAAGAGCCAGATGGCGTTGTATAACCTTATCTGTTTTATGTTTTTTTCCAGATGGAAGCCAAATCTGGCTTTACTATTGTATTAGAAGTATATTAAATGTTTTGTATGTAAATATTTTCTCCTATATAATTTCACTGCGGCAAAACACTGTTCTAACAGAAAGAACATCTCTCCAACGTACAATGAAATATTGCATAAAAAAAATTAATTGGCGCAGCTTAGCCGCAGCTGCTTTTGCGCCATAAAACACCAACCCACCACAATATTGCATAAAAAAGTAGTTATTCTTTTCAGAAATGCATTATCTCCAGGTAACTTGATATTTGTTAATGATTTTGTCTAAATTAGGCCTACCAATAAAAATTAAGGTAAGTTTTAAATTAATTTAAAAAGAATTTTTCAAAATAACTTACAGCAAATCAAAATAGTGATAACATATCCTCTTTGTGAAAAATACTATATTCCCTAAATTTAAATTAATGAAAACGAAATCAATTTGAAAGTCGTATAAATAAATGACGGTAACAGATTTGCTTCGTCGTTAATTAATATTAATTATTACTTATTACTTAAAAGAAGAAAACAAATCCTAGATATTACGTAATATCGAAAAACAAAATTAGTATCATCTCTTCGTTATTATCGGAAATGCATGCAAGGTACACGGTTATCCTTTTTTGCTTCACTTGAGAAGCCTGGTTTATTAATACAACCATTTACTTTATTTACCTTTCAGTTTTACATCAGCGTAGACAGAATACATAGAGTATTAGCGTAGATTACATCCTGTTAAACGTGTAACATAATAAACGTATGCGCTTCTGATTAACATCGTATAATTGAAAATCTACGACCGATGCAGATTGCTCTTATTATTAATAAAATGAAAAATCAAAACAGGTTATCCGAAGATCTTGAAAGAATTAATTACAGAACACGTCCCCGCCACCCCCACCCGCTATTAGGACCCTGAATCACCCAAGCGAACCCTCCTTTCTACAGGTGCAACATTTGAAATGGGGAATCCCTTTCCAAAAGCCCCGTGACGTCATCAACACAGAATACGAAAGATACGTGTTCCGCCTTCAAACGGAGACTAAAAGATAAGATTTGCCGTGGTTTATGAAAACACATTGTTGGCTTTCAGCGTTTGTCATCTTAAAATTCAGCAAAAATTTTGGACTTTGTATACTTTTTTTTTACGAAATCATTTATCTTCAAACAAAAAATAATAAGTAGTTCCTGAAGGAACTTAAAGCCAATTTTCCTTTAAAATGCTAATTTTTTTAATGTCATTAAAATAATGTAAATGAAAAGTTCCCGTTCCTTTTTAAATTCAAATATTCCCCTAACACACACAGTCTCTCTTTCTTCATTCTTTACTTAAGTTGCCTTAATCCAATTAATCCTAACAAAGCATGAGAATCAATAAACATCGACAAGTTTCATTGTTCCACTTCGAATACTTTTTGTACATGAATTTTTGTATCGTTCACGCTCAAATTTCTCAACAAGGTTTCATTTCTTGCCTTTCTGATTCGTTTAAGGGAAGGCGAGGGTTGGGCTGATGAGTCCGTAGAAGGACGAAACGGCCGTTCCCAACTCCTTCCCGTAATCTGAAATCAGAAAGGCAATTTCCTCTTTTGTTCAGGTACTGTTTTTCATTTTCTTTTTCTTTTTTCTTAGTTAACAAGGTTTCACGCGAAACCAAAATCAAATATAGAAATTAGGTCATCTTTAGTCCCGTAAATATGCAAGCACAGTTTTAAGAAGATCAATTTATTAGCTCAGAAGTTGTTACAGGGAACACACATACATACACAAACATAGACAAGTCTCATTTTCCTAAGATAATCAATTATAATTTTCGCCCTAACTGGATATTTCAAATTGAAAAATTTATTGTTGTTTTTGTTTCAGAAACTGACATTTTGAAGTTCTTAAAAATTTGCTTTAACTTAAATACACTTCTACAGGTTCATTATTTAGTTGCTTATCAGAACAAACATTCTCTTTCTGGATGACAGTAAAAAGTCATCTTTCTGTGTAGATAGAAAAATACCAGAACTTTTGGGTTTAGAATTAACGTAGCAATGGGAAGACAAATGGAACCTCCACAAATCTAAACTAAAAACAATAATTCACATTAAAAATAAAGAAAAAGAAAATTCATGTGCTATGCTGTGTTGTGCCAGCCTCAATGAATTTGCGATGCGCATTTAAGTAAATAAAAAAGCGCCTAAAAATGCATTAACATATTAAAATTGAGACCAATGTTCATTACTGACATCTCAAGACAGTCTGTCCCCGCTAACTTGGCGATCATCAGTTGAGCTAACTTGGCGCTAACTTACTTTTAATGTGCGTGATTGTTTTTAGTTTAGATTTGTGGAGATTCCACTTGAACTGATGATCACCATATAGCGTCAAACAGGCTGTCTTGAGATGTCACTTATGAACATTGGGCACAATTTAATTTGGAATTTCAGCAAAGCAAATATTTTCAGCATAAAATTATACATGTACTTTTGTTTCCTTGATACAGACAATGGGTGGCTTGAATCAAGAATTTTTGAGATCTCTGTGTCTTCTATGCTTTTAGCCTATCAATCATGATCAAACGTTTTATCACAATCGATGAACATAGTGTGTGCTTCTAAATGAATTCTCTAGGTTTTTTATTATTATCTGACTTAAAGCGACCATATGATCATTAGAAAAAAAAAAACGAAGTAAAAGTAATATCCAAACCTACTCCTTATTTCTCTTCTTTTCAGGGTCATTAGGCTACAAATAAATTCTTTTTTCCATTCTTAAACATAAAAATATATTTAATAACGAAAATTTTTGGAAAACTTCCACGTCTTTCCTTTATCAAGCTTTCCATATCAATTTCGAAAGAAAACTTAAAAAGTAACATGAATCTAACAAATATATACATATCAAATACAAACATTTTGAGAAACCGATTCTTCAAAGGATTGGCGGTAAACAAACATACTTCATTTCTGTTATTAACCGTCAATGCTTGAAGAATCGTTTTCTCGAGGTGTTTGTACTTCATAACATGTTACATATTTGTTAGATTCATGTTAGTTTTTAGTTTTGTTTCGAAATTGATATGGAAAGGCGAAGAAGTTTTCCGAAAATTTGCCTAATTAAATATATTTTGATACATTTAAGGATGGAGAAGAGGTTATTTATAACATAACGAAGAAAATCTTCAGTTTTGGAACCAACTTTCGATTAGACAATGGTAAGATTCAGAAATTTTTGTTCCAACAGACGTTTAAGTCTAATATTCAGCATTTCTAAGTAATTAGTTATTTATTTATTGTGATGAGTTGTGTAATAACGATTTTGGCTTTATGCTCTTCACTGCCAACTTGTACGACAACCAATTCATGAGGATTTTGTTTCGACTACCATTACAGTATCACTTATAAAAGATAAAATAATTTTTAAGTTCTCTTCATCTAAGACTGATGGAAAGCTAGCTTCAACATAAATATGCGTTTGTAATTTTTTTTTTATTTTAAAGCTTTTAAAATAGCCTATTTTGATAAGAAAAATTAGGATAATACAATCTGGCTTTATCCACGTGTCCTCTAATTTGCACCGATCAACTGACCTATTAAACTTAGCTCGAACATTTACGAAAGAGACCATCTGTTAATAGCACAATAAAAAACATACACGCACATAAAATAAGGATTCACTGGACTGTTTTTTAGTATTTTGGATACCGGGAATCCAGGACAGCTGTTTCTGATTTCTAAACTATCATCAGCTGAATTCGCCCAGTATCTTACAGCTCAGTGCTCTCAAGAAACATATAACGAAAACAAAATTCGATAAGATAATGGCCCTCCACATTGAAAAACAACAATACATAAATTAAGAATAAAAAAGAGCAGACATTTAATTCCCGCCAGCAGCCGCATAGCTTGTAAAGGATTAAATTATATAAAAAGAATACGTATAACAACAAATTTAACGCGTGGAACTAATATTAACATCACAATAAAAAACATACAAGCACATTTATATGCGTGTATGTTTTTATTGGGATGTTAATATTAGTTCCATACGTTAAATTTATTGTTATGTGAGACCATCTGTCGTTAACAGTTGAAAATTGGAGCGTAAAAGTGGCAAAACTTTCAAGAAAAAAGCAGTGGACATTATAACTCTCACTGAAGAAAACCATCCATATCCATCGAGAACAAAGGCATATTTTCTGTCCAGTTGTGATTTTTTCTCTCTACTTATATATTAATTTGGACGTTAATTTGCTTTTCAATGAAGTTATGATGATTCTTATTTGTAATTAAATTCCTTAGTGCCTTTCAGTGCCATGACAAGGGATTAATACTGTGGATTTCGCAGCATTATTTTTTATTTGTTTGTTTTTGTTCTCGGGGGCCATTCCCGGGACCGAGAATGCTTTTACCTTAGCTTTCGCACAAACTGAGCCAAACATCAAGGGTAAATTTTGCTGATGATTCCTAATAAGGATGAATCAGCTGTTCAGAATTCCCGTTGATGTTGGCTCAGAGTGCGAAGGCATATTTACTGTCTAGTTGGAATTTTTTTTCTTTCTACTTATATATTATTATGGACGTTACATTTGCTTTTCAACCAAGTCAGTTCTAGAACATTCTTCGAAACCAACTTCGAAGGGATCTTCCTGAAATTTGACTTGCATATGACCCTCTTACTTTTTATATTTGTTTTGTTTTTTTTTGTTTTTCTGTGCGGGTCCTTATCGAGAAACCACTACATGAAGATGAGAGAAATTCCCGTGAAAAACACTGCTATCTAATCGTGGGTAGTAATTCTTTTAGCTAATCCAGTAAATCCCCGTGATCTGATAGGATTAGTATTAATGGATTAAACTAATTAAATGATTAATGAGGACTTTCTTTCTTCTTTCTTCGAGTTTGGCCATCTGAGGACCGCGTGAAATAGCTCATGAAGCTCAACGTTTCTTATTTCTCTCGCTCCAGTATCTTTTCATTCTTTCACTGTGTTCTTTCCTTCTCTCATCAGACCATGAAGCTCCCGTTTTTCTCCTTTCTCTTTCCCGGAACCCCTTAAAGTCTTTGATCTTTCTTCTAAATCTGCCCCTATCCACAATATCTTTCTCCGTCAAACCGATCTGATGAGGACTTTCATTTTTTTTATTTTTATTTTAGAAAATGGAAAATTTATTTCTCAAGAAATATTTGACAAGAAATTCGAAGAAGTTGAAGCCTACTTAAAAAGGGATTTCTTAAAACTTCCCTTTTTTTTTTATTTTTATTTTGAAGTCATGATAACGACAAAAACCAAGGGTGAACGTTTATTTTGAAATTCTAATGCAAACAGAACAAATTTCCCATTTTTTTTTTAAAGTCGGCATTATTATATTTTAAATTGTTAAGCCGGCTTAATTTTAGCCACGTGCAATGGATTAGCAAATGGATTTAACATTCCTTGGGAGATATTAATAGAAATAGGATAGAAAGCCATTGTTCAGATTCCAATGCTTTGTCGTCTTCCCGCCCTAATTTCTCGACAACGATCCATTTGGAAAAGATTTCAAATATAAATGTTAGATCGTCCCTAATCCTTGAATGTGTATACCAAGTTTCAAGAAGATCTATCCAGTGGTTCAAAAGTTATCAATGGACAGACTGAATGATTCGACGAGTCTCGTCGTCCTGATGTACAATTGGCTAAACGTAAGCGGAGATTTTA
Source organism: Thereuonema tuberculata (assembly GCA_023159025.1). Taxonomy (NCBI): domain Eukaryota; kingdom Metazoa; phylum Arthropoda; class Chilopoda; order Scutigeromorpha; family Scutigeridae; genus Thereuonema; species Thereuonema tuberculata. Next base: position 12,049,155 of record JAFIDM010000179.1, read on the forward strand.
AATTCGTATGGTTTTCAAATCGAGAAATTGGCGGGAAAAGACGTTAGAAATTTCCATAGATAAAGTATTGGAATCTAAACAATGGATTTCTATCCTATTTCTATTAATATCTCATTGTCTCAAATAACGTTCCATTCCAGTAAGTGCGATCCCCGATCCGGAGGTACGCGGTCGATGGATGTCTAGTGTCGCACAACGGCGAACCCAGAAGAAGCCATAGACGGACTAAGGAAAGAAACTGGGGTAGTTTCCTCTTGTCTGCCCCAGGACGCCATTACGGAATGACGTCAGACCGAAAAGAAAGTGAAGAAGAGGCTGACAACACAGAAAAGGAAATTGAAACATCCATGCTCTCGACCGGGATTTGAACCCGGGTACCGGCACACTGGCCTCACGGCAGACCGACGCCTGAGAACGCGCGACCACGCCGGCACGGCTAATGTTATGTTAAATAAATTTATGATCCACTGCACGTGGGTTTGAAACGGTGATTTAATACCTTTTTTTTTGGACAAAACGGAAATATTCAGTAGACATTAGAATTTTCTTTTTATCGTTTTCACGACTTCACAACAGGAAAAAAGTAAATAATAAATAAATAATAAGAAAGATCATTTTAAGGAAAGTGGCTGCTATGTGCTTCGACCTTGTTGTTCAATGTCTGCCATTGCATTATTTGTTGCTGAAGTGAGAAATGAAATAACTGCAGGGAAACTCTAATCTATCTTTATCGAAATAGATTTCCTTATTTGTAGGCTGTCAATTTTCTTCTGGTTTTTCGTTTTTTCTCATTGTTTTGTTTAAAATGAAAGCCAAACAAGAAAAATAGAATTGACGCACCAATTTTCGAATATTCACAGGGTAACAAAATAATCGTTCAAACGTACAGTGATAATGAAAATTACCAGTAAAGTTTAAGGTTCACGAGATAATTAGTTGCTAATGTATCAATATGCTGAAGTTACAATGGAAGCTAGTGTCGATTTCTAGAACTAAGATCTTCATGTAGGAGCCCAAATTGTATCAAAATCAATAGAGAGCTTATGTTAATAAATTTCTTGGGATTTCTAATGAAGCAGTTCTAAGTAACTATGTTTTAATGGCAGAGGAATGTGGCCTTAGGAATTATAAGTCCTATAAGAAACAAAATCAATGTAGATCTTGTTTGTAGTAATCTAGACTTACCATCAAATGCTTCAGCTTTCTAGGATATACAGTAGGCCTATTTGAATTATCTTCTTCAAACAGCGGACGGACAGGCATATTTCGACTTAAAATTTCCACTAAAAATAAGAAAAAAAAATTGTTGTAATTATAATTATAACACTTGTTATAATAATTTTTCTCTTCCATGCACTGACTATATACTTGAAACCAGTGATTTCAAACTCAAATTCATTTCAAGGATCAGAATGAGATGTTTCGGTTTTGCTAAGGGCCATCTGCAAGTAGACAAAGCAAAAATTAGTGACTACAAAACAGCTATAGTAATAGAAATATCTACGATACTAATAATTCTGAAGGTGAAGGTTTTTATTTCCACAATAGGAAAGGCCCACATGTTGAATTTTTATTTTTAAAAGCTGAAGAAAATACGTTAAAGCAGTTCTTTTCAAAATGATTCGCACAAACTGTCATGGAACTATGAAGGACATTAAGAAATTACAGATCTATAGATTTTTAATTCATAAAGTATAAAAAACTTGAAAAACTCAATTCATCATCACATATCACTACATTTCGCAGAAAAATACTTATTCTGTTTCATCAGGCATAATACAAAGAAAATATAGAATAATATAAACAAACGATAAGTAATCAAAGTTGTAAACAAAAAGGCAAGTTATAAAACAATAAAATGTTGGTAATGTTACCATGTTTACAATTCAAAATAAATCCTTGTTGCGTATGTACTGTTTAAAGAAAGATAATAATAAAATATTACAATTATTTAAAAATTTCTTGATTTTTAAATTGCTTTTGAATTTTTCTAACAAAAAAGGGCTTATATCTACTCCTTTTTGCTTATTGAAGCAATCAAAAAATATTATGATCTTTATTTAAACAGTACATACGCAACAAGTATTTGTTTTGAATTGTAAACATGGTAACATTACCAACATTTTATTGTTTTGTAACTTGCCTTTTAGTTTATATCTTTGCCTACTTATCGTTTGCTTATATTATTCTATATTTTCTTTGTATTAAGCCTGATGAAGCAGAATAAGTAATTTCTGCGAAATGTAGTGATATGTGATTATACATTGAGTTTTTCAAGTTTTTTATACTTTATAGTTACGTGGTTTATATATTTATTTTTAATTCAGTTTTATTTATTTATTTGTTTTAATAATCCATCCCCGAATTTAATTGGTCTGCTCTGGGATTAGTTGGAGCACTGTCTCAAAGAGGGTGAATGTAAATCAGATAAGAACAGAGGAAACCAAAAAATACTGATAGGCTGTAACTTTAATGACAAGAAACCTTTGTGATTCACGTTGTACCTTCTATAATGGAGTCGAGTCAACTTGGAAGGGGTAAAACTTAAAGAAAATGGAAGTAGAGAAAATTTTCAATCAATGTCTACAAGTTTTAACATACGGAGCCGATACTTGGACGTTGACCCCAGAAAAGCAATTCAGAGGCTGCACACAACTCAAAGAGGCACAGAAGGATGCACATTAGGAATCACAAAGTTTAAAAGGAATGTAGCAATTTAACAATTCAACAAATTTAAACATATAGGCAATTACGGCAAAGGTTAATATTGCATGTAAATGGGATTACATTATTATCAATAAAGTATGGTTTTACAAGTTAATAAACATTGATTTCATGTTTATACAATTAAAATGTAACAAAATATTTTCATTAAAATATGCATTATATAATTATAACAAACATAGAATTAACTGTGGTAAAGCTTTAAATTACATGTGAACGGGAATTACATTATTATCAAACATTGATTTCGTAAGAAAATATTTTCATTAAAGTATGGTTGGACACTCTAAGAATTGTTAATTTTATGAATATATAATAAGATTTAACAATTGGACTGCTCAGAAGCCAAACAGTGTAAGTCAATAAACCAAAAAATGAAATAGGTTTTTCTTTAAAATTATGTACCAAAAAATAACAACGTTTATAATTTGAAGAATGAATTTTTTATTGAAAGATAACATAACTACTGTATACACTTGGAGGAGTGATTTGGGCACTTTGTCAACCGAAAGTATAAACATTAGAGTATGACTTACAGAAAAAATTTCAATTTAAAAAAAATGACTTACACTGATTGGCTTCTGAGCACTTCAATTATTGAAATGCTTCATTTTTTTTTTAACAATTTTATTTAAACCGTCCAACTACAAAATCTTTTTCATCATTGCTATATTTCGCAGGTAAAACTTAATTCTGCTTCTTCAGGCTTAAAAATAAAAAAATAAATTAGACAAATTTAAAGAAAGCTGTAAAAAAAAATGAAGCATTTCAATAATTGTTAAGTCTTGTTATATATTCATAAAATTAACGTGTACCACCATGAGAATGTTTTGTTACGAAATCAATGTTTGATAATAATGTAATCCCCGTTCACATGTAATTTAAACCTTTGCCACATACTTTAATGAAAATGTTTTGTTACATTTTAATTGTATAAACACGAAATCAATGATTATTAACTTGTAAAACCATACTTCATTGATAATAATGTAATCCCATTCACTTTTATGAACTTAAATATGAACTTTTGCCATAATTGCTTTTGCCATAATTGTTTGTTATAATTATTCTATGTATTTTTAAGCCTGAAGAAACAGGTTTAAGTTTTACCTGCAAAATATAGCAATGATGAAAAAGATTTTGTAGTTGGAATTTTTATTCATAATGAATAGAATGTCATAAAAATGTCGGACGACAGGCATAAAAAAATCTGAAAAAATCATTTTATCAAAAATCAACTATCAAATATAAAGTAAATGTAATCTAAATACTGTGCTAACTTGTGAACGAAGCTTCTACGGTAAAAATGGTTTTGAGTTTCAAAATCAGCGTAAAAAACTGAGTAAGTATGCCAAATTTCATTAAAATCGGTGCAGTGGTAACAAAATTATTTGGTTTTGAACGTATCTTTTGTTAGAATTTCAGGTAAAATTTCATGGAAACAACATGGAATGGCAAAATGAACTAATATTTCATCCAATTTGAGTACCCTTGATTCAATGGTACCATTGAGAACCTTGGATCTATCTTAATAGCTTAATTATATCGAGTTACAGACAGACAGACGAAATTAGCAAATTATATAAGTTGATATATCTGTTTATTGAAGTATTATACCAAAGAAGTTCTATTTAATTAACAGAATGAGAATTCCGTCTTGACCTATACTGAGTTCAGAAAAAGAACGGGAGTGACGTCGTTGAACCACGTTACACAATATCCGTCAGCCCGACACATAATTCCGTCTTTCTGGAAATATCGTACTGCAATCAAACAGTTTTGTTTGATGTGAAATTACTTTAAGTTCGGACTGACATGTATAAAAATTATTTTTGGGGGGAAATTTTCAAACTAGTAATGGTTATTACGTTGTTGAACTACTTGACATCACGGCTGGCTCCACTAGCTCATACGTTTCTCCTCAAATATACTTTAAAGTTAATCGTAAAGCTCAATCTTTGCGTGGTCTTGTGAAACGGATAATTTTAAACATTTATTCGCAATTAAGAGAAATGGAACAACAGTTGACTGTGGATGAAGTTATTCGAAAACAGCGCTCAACTCAGCAGTAAATTGTCACATCTAATTATACCAAAAGAATTGGTATTACTCAATTTCGAATTATTGGAAATTGTGGCATTTTAAATATTTATGTTTTCAAATACCACACTGGTGAAATGGTTCAAATAAAGGAGCCATCCCATATTAAGACAGCCACCGTATCAAGCAGAACTTAATCCTGACCTGGAGCACGGTGAGGGGTTACGTCGCTCGTCACAATAAAACATTTAAATTAAAGACGTGAAGGGCTTATTTGAAAAGGGCATCCAAACAGTAACACTTGAAGTCTGCAGAAATGTCGTGGAACATATTGTAAATGTAGAAGAGCAATTCTGGAAGCTGGATTGTTTGTATGAGCAGCAACAACAGCCTTTTGTCGTTAATCCCAACTCCGATTCTTCTGACAGTGAATACGATACAGATGATGAACTTAGTGACTGTGAGCCTTTATCGGATGGCGATGGTTAGCTCAGACCTTCAAAACATAGTTTAAGATAAATTAAAATTCTTTTTTTGGTTTTTGGTAAATTGATTAGGGCAAAAAAAAAGCATATTATTAATTTGACTGGCGAGAATAAAATTAAAATATCGGTAATATAGACAGGATTAATGAAAAAAACAAACAAACTAAAAACCTGGAGAGAGAGAAAGGAAAAACAAAATAAAAAAAAAAGCATGTAGGAGAATCGATCTAGCGAACGTTAGCATGAAAGACAGATGCTTAGATCATTCCGCCATCACGGCAAAGGGAAATTACACCTGACGTTGTATGTATGTATGTAATGAAGGTGGGTGGCAGAAGCCAAGCACTGCGACCAGAGGTCTATTGTACTATCCCACTGAAATATGGACAGATGGAGAGAAAGACTGAGAAAGTATGGTGGGAGAAGTGCAGGGGAAACGGGAGAACCCCGAGAAAACCTGCCCAGCGCGGATCGTCCACCATCACGAAACCCACATGAGAACCGAACTCGGGACTCAGAGGTGAGAGGCCGATGTCTTAGCAACAACGCCAACCGCGCGGCCTACACCTGACGTTACTTCCGTTTTTCTGAAACTCATTATAGTTTTTGACGAAATAGCAGTTAAATACAAGCAGCATTAGTTATTATTATTATTATTATTATTGCTTTGATAGCATTCATTCTAAAGGATATTAACATTCTGCACGTGATGGTGGTAGGCTTGTATTTACATACAAAATGTCATCACGCATTACAATTTTTGAAGGATTATTAGTTTCAAAAGAAACTTCCAGATGAAATTAATGTAAATAACACAAGATATAGTTTTTGAATGATGATGAAGGTTCCAAAAAAATTAAAAAAAATACCCTTACCAGTAAAATTTTAGCTTTAGATGATTAGAATTTCTGGTACCCCAATGGCCGCCCGATAGCCGGCGGCCGTCGCACTATTTTGATCATGGCGGATAATGTGAAATGAACAATTAACTATAGTAAAAAATAGAATGCTTATTTCAAAATGGTTTTTCACTAGAAAAACTAACCCTCAACTGGCTAACTGCGATTTTGACATAAGAATACGCATGGCGGGCGGCCATTGGGGGTACCGTAATCTAAAGTTTACGTGATAGCAACACTTCAAAAAAGAGAACTATGTATTTAAAAGCCTGGTTATTTTTACCATAAATCACTAATGCGTTCACATTCAGTATCACTGAAATATCGTAAAAAGTTTAGCCTTATGATAAATCGTTTTTAAGTTATTGTGGTAACTATGATTTAGACTTAAGGGCGACTGGTTACAGAAGTTGTTGTTGTTTTGTTTTGTTTTTGTCCCTACTCTTACCTTTCAGTGGAATCCAAATTAAAATCAATAGCGATTTTCTTTTAGTAACATAAACTTAATGGCTAATACTCCAATATTCTAAAATAGGTACCTAGTTTTCAGTCAACCATCAAAAGGTCGGTGGAGAGACATCAGGTGAAATTCGATCTAAAATTGCATGTGTTATTTTCTGATATTTAATAAAATGACAATTTATATTTAAAACATTTTGTAAATATAACAAATAGCTAAATTAATTTAATAATTAGGTACAGGTGCTGGTTTTCTGCGACTTATAATATTTATTATTGTTTTTTTTTTTCTCTTTATTATCTTTATTTTATTACAATTGTATGTCTGATTATAATTGAATATAATCTTAATACAGTGCAACTTGGATAATTCGAACGTCTTTAATTCGAAATCGTGGTTAATTCGAAGATTTCTCTTAGTCCCTTGAATTTCTTCTTAAATCAATGTTAAAAAATCGTGGATAATTCGAAGTTCAACTTCCTTATTTCGAAGTTTTTTATAAAAAATTTCGAACCATTACGATTTTTCGGCATTTCATCGTTAAGAAATTCGACACGTGACAACTGGAATTCCCTTCCCGCCACCGTTCGACACGTGACGCTTCAGACGCCACTCGAGCTTCCTGCTGTCAGTGTCACCATGTCTTTCAGTAAACCACGCGTGTACAAGAATTTAACGTTCGCTGAAAAGGTCGCCGTCATTCGCGAGGTGGAAAAGGGTGTGAAGAAGAAATGCCAAATCGCCAACGAGTACGGGATAGCGCCGAATTTCGTCATACAGTGAAGGACAAACCAGCTTTAGTGAAGCTGTTTTCCGTTCACTAAAAATGCTTGACGATTTTGCTAACCTTAAGCGACTGAATTCTACAAAACAATCAGACATTGCATAATTTTTTTGAAAAACTATAATTTTCTGTATTGAATGTAATATGTACTGTAGCTTACTTAATATAAATCTTATTTGTTTACATACGTATAGTGTTTAAGTCTTTCATACCATGATCGTTCTGAATAAATATTTACTTATTGACAGAATAATCTTTTCAAGCATTCAGTGGACCTGAAATTAAAGTTAAAAGATGTAACTTGTTTAA
>JAFIDM010000179.1:12056955-12087477 GCA_023159025.1 Thereuonema tuberculata
ATTTTCACATAACGAATCCAAGCTTGGAGGATAACAATCATACACTTGATAAAAAACCCTATGCAAAAGATGAGGGTTTGAAACGTCGTGAGTTTTTAATCTGTTATTTTTTAACTGTCTCACATCCGTGCTTTTAATTGCAGGCTTTTATTTAAATTTTATCCAGCACGTAAAATATTTTTATCTTAAAATGAATGTTTCTTTGTTTATTTGTCCCGTATGCGTTCCTATAACATTCATCAGATTGCAATGAAACTTTGGTGGGTTGTTGTGCGGACGACCGCGAAAGGTTTCTGAATTAGTAGAACCATTTTACAATATCTAGTGCGCGAGGCGTTTCAACAAATGAATGTATTTCCGGTGCGACTCGCATTTGCAATTACCATCAACAAAGCACAGGGACAATCGCCACAAGTGTATGGGCTAAATTTGGAAAACCCATGCTTCACACATGGACAGCTGTATGTGGCCTGTTCACGCGTCGGAAAAATATTGTTTTTCACTTCACCAAAGCACTTTAATAAACAAAATTAAAACACAAACACTTTCTTTCTTTGAGTGGCATTGCAACGCATGCCGGGTAGAACTAGTTATTAATATTTATCAAAGTAACAAATTTAGCAAGAATACAATTTCCATAAAGACATCATATATACAGGGTGTCCCAAATTGAAGTATACACTCTTTGAAGCATTATAACTCAGCAACGAAATGAGATAGAAATGTAAGGTGTGTTGTGTAAGATCCATATACGGCGCTGGAAAAACATAGCAACTCGCTCATTGCTGTTCATTTGTTTAGAAATCAAAATGGCGGTGAGACTTTCATTCGATGAACATAAGTGGATACTGAAGTATTATTGGAAAGTGGAGAAAACTGTTGAGGTGCAACGACGTTGGAGGGTTGAATTTGATACACCACCGCCAACAAGGGTAACAATAACAAAGCTCCGAAACAAGTTTGAAGCTGAAGGAATAGTGAAAGATGTGTTGAAAGGTCGGTGCGGGAGAAAGAGAAATTCCACTGATAACGAGAGTGTTGATACCGTCATGGAGGTTTTTGCACGATCCCCAAACAAGTCAGTGAGGCAATGCTCTCATGAAATTGGTATCGCCAAATCCAGTGTTCATCGAATTTTGCGAGATCAAAAATGGAAGCCTTACATTCCGCGACTTGTCCACGCACTAAATGAGGACGACCCAGATAGGCGACTGCAATTTTGTGAGTGGTTCCTGCACAAGTGTGACGAAAGGGAGAATTTTCAAGACTTAATTGTTTGGTCAGATGAAGCAACATTCAAACTTAATGGCACAATATTAATCGTCATAATTGTGTATACTGGGCTAACGAAAACCCAAACATCATTGAAGAAAAGGCCGTCAATCTTCCAGGGATAATGGTATGATGTGGTCTGTCCTCCAGAGGATTACTTGGGCCGTACATTTTCGAACGTACTGTCACCGGTCAGACTTACCTGCAGATGTTGGAACTCATGATTCCACGTCGTAATGATCTCTTCAAGAATGGAAATGAGGTTTACTGCCAACAAGACGGGGCTCCACCTCACTTTCATATCGATGTGAGAACTTTCCTCGATCACACATTCAATCACAGATGGATGGGACGAAGAGGAAGTGCGACGAAGTTCCCGCCTCGATCTCCCGATTTAACCCCTTTCGACTTCTACCTTTGGGGAACTTTTAAGAACACAGTGTACGCCACAAACACTGATGGAATTAAGCGATCAGATTGAACATTCCATCAATGACATTCCATTGGCTACATTCCAGTCGGTATGTCGCTCTGTTCGACGTCGGCGTTGGGAGTGTACTGTGGCAGAAGGTGGATGTTTTGAACATGTACGGTCTTAAGGAAGTTTACGGAATGAAATGCAACGCACCTTATATTTTTATCTAATTTCGTTGCTGAGTTATAACGTTTCAAAGAGTGTATACTTCAATTTGGGACACCCTGTATACTCTCTCACACATACACAGGTTACATGGCATTTAATCCAAGCAATTATACAACATAATATAATAATCAAAAAAATTATAAATAATAATAACAATAGTAATAATAGTAATTCCAATAACAGAATGGAATTCGAAATCACCATTTAGCAATTACTGATATTTCTTTCTTTCTTTAACTTTTTAAACTAAATATTTGTTGTTTTTTTCCCTAAATTTATCATTGTAAATATAATTGTAAACTATTATTTATAAATAAATCGCTACAATTTAACAATACAAGCTAACTGAATTTTTATTTATCGGTTGCTTATAGTTAAGTCCTTCGATCAAAAATTCGTTTTTTTTTTCTTTTTACGAATCAAGTTAAGGAGTCGAGGTCAACTGGAATTTTTCGTGTCTGATTTCAATAAATAATCAAGATACGTTACGGCTTTTATTCTTCAACCAATAAAATGGAATAAGGAAGAACTCGAACATTCCAGATCAGAGAGGTTTTGTTAAATCGATGGCGGGTTCGTACCGTTAGGAAAAAAAGATTATGAACCTCCGTTAAATTTAGAGTGAAGAAAGATTCTTATCTGATTCACGGGTTCAATCTCGACTGAACTTCGACCCACCAAAGGGAAATAACCCTGACGGTGCTCATTTCTACAGGGCGTGATAATTATTGCAGCCGCTCCTCTACTTTGCAACCTAAATAACGATTCTATTTATATGAGACTAACTTCACGCAAGAAAAACCGGAAATTTCTCAATCTGTTATGTAAGGCGGTGGTTCGCAAACTTTAGGCGTTTAGACTCCACTTCAATGTGTTTTCTACATTCAGTAACAAGAAATCAAATGTAAATTACGTCTTATGTAACAGTAGCAGCTTTTCTAAAGTAACTAAAAACGTAATAAAATTGTTATTCTTCATAACAAGGTAGGGAAAGCGATTAGTAAAATGCTGCGCAACGTCTTCTGATAATTGATATTGCTTAATTTCCTTGTGTTTATTTCCAATAAACGCAACAATTTGCGCCTCTATAATGCAGCTCTACAACAATCACAGTAATCACTATAAATATGATTGTAGCGAATGCAAAAGGCGCAATTGTTGCGATTGTTGGGATTGTTGAGTTAATGATAATTTAATGAGATTTTAATGATACTTTCCTATGTGACAGACAAAACGGGAATATAAGTCAGCTGAGTATAAATTTTTGTAATTGTTTATAATGAAATGCAGGAATATAATGATGTTAAAACTATTCAAGCAATTCTATAATAGTTTTTACTAGTTTTATTACTTTTTTCATATTTTTTTTAAATGCCTTTTTATAGCATTTAGTAATAGTTATTTATGATAGAAAGTATTCCAAAATTAATTATTCCTCCTTGGGTGTCAGACACCAGAGTTTAAGAACCACTGAATTAAATATTTCAATCAAATTTTATGAAGGAATAAACGGAAAACATACAGCATAATTCTTTTGCGTCAGACTTCAGAAATGCAAAACTCAGGAGCAAAAAAAATAAATAATAAATAAAAAACGTAGTCTTCGTTGTGGAACTCGTCATTTTCAAGGTTATAGGGATTAAAAATATATGCGTTAACTTGGGAGAACTTTATTTGAAACATATATGAGATATCCAATAATAATCAAAGAGAATTTATATATATCTTTCCAGTGTTATATAGTTTTTACATTGAAATATATTTATATTTAAATGGGAAGTCTATGAATGTTTTATTTAATCTTCATTTACATTTCTATGATTGTTCGCACACGCGAAACTTTTGCTTTATCATGACGGCCATTCCTTTTTTTAGGATTTTCAATGATAACTGGACGGTCATTGAACCCAGAAGAAGAAGAAAAAGAAAAAAAAATGAATTCGGATTCTTGTGCCTATAGTTGATCCAAATTGAGCATCACGAATTAATGCTCCATCCTGTTAAAAATATAAAAATCTCGCATTTACGGTGGCGCAGCATAGTCGTCGTTGCTACTGCACGATAAAAACCGCATTTTCTCAATTGCCTTGGATGCAAAACCTCATCTAAAATGTAATCATATACACGTTTATTTTGAGAATTAACATAACATTTTCATGAATGTGTAAATATGTAATAATAACAAAGGGCGAGACCAAATTATTTACAAGTGACATCCTGGAACTAAGGATGTCACTTGTAAATAATTTGGTCTCACCCATTGTTATTATTAATAATTCAAATGCGCAGTTTGAATTTTTATGCTTTAAAAAAAATTCATTGAGGCCTGCGCACCGCTGGCACATTAATTTTCTCACTGATTTTTCATTGATGAGTTTTTCATTGTGTATTTTGTCCTTTGAGGCACCACTGCGCTTCCGATGTCAATATATAACTTATACTGTTATCAGTCGATTTGTAGCATCCCAACGTTTCGTTTGCACTTTTTCTCTTTTCCTAAATACATAATGAAATTGTGAATGACCTTGTTTCCGCCAGGATTACAGATATTTTAAAACAAGTGAAGTTAGGAGATGAAAGCATATTTAACGTTATTTATTCAATACGTCTTAACACAAAGAAAACACGAAATTTATGATATTCAAGCTAGAAGACCAAATTTTAAGGGGTACCCTGTAATCATAACATAAAACATCCTTAGATTAACTGCATTATATCAATATATTATTCTTTCATGTTATATTGAAGTTAATCACATATTCAAACATGTCAGTTCGAATTGTCAATAATACAATTATGCAACAATGAGATAGATCGCGGGCAAACGAAAAAAATATACAGTGCAATAAAATAAACTTCTTTTTTTTTAAGGATTTTTATCCCTTAAGATTGTAGCACTTATTAAATTCGTTTTGTCTGTCTTTATGTATGCTTGAAACATGATTTTTCTCACAAAATCGATTTTCTCTTAATAAAAATTAAATTAAAAATTTAATTAAAAATTTATCCGCCTATTCTGAAATCATCGCTTTCAGTTGAATATTAAATTCCTGTCATTTTCATATATTTTTAGATTCCTAAAAAACATGCAAGTGGTAATGAATGGATTTCCGTTGGACGTATTCGAAAAGAAGTTATTTTTGTTTAGACCACATGAAATTTCATTAAGTAATAAAATTTTCAACAGTAATTTTGCGAAAAGCACGGTTACGAAAACTAGATGCATTAGAAAGCTATCTGCACAGGAAAACGAGTACTGATTATACTAAGTACTTTTCGTAAAACCTGTAGAATCTTTTTCATCTTGATTGTCTGAAACCCAAAAATAACACAATGTGTTTTAATTTGTGGTATTTGATTGCGAGCTTTTTAAAAAGTAAAATGTACGGATTAATAAAAATCCTCGTAAGAAAACTCGTAGTCTGACTTTGGTTTTCTATGAATGATTCTTTGTGTCTATCGTTTTTGATTCAGATATCATACCTAAAACAGTGATTTTCAAGCTTCAAATCGCATACTAAAGCCAGAGCTTCTCAAACGGTTGGACTTGAAGGTTCTTTTCTGACGGAAAAGCCTTGAAAAATAATTACATTTCAATTAGAAGCGGTGTCAAGTTCAAATTTATTCGTGGATCAAACAGTCAGAGTAATTTAACAGCGGCCAACATCTAAAAAATATGGTTGTTCAAATATAGTTTAAAACAAAAGCTTCAGTCAAAATGCAATGTTAGGAACAACAATGGCGCAGTTATCATGTGCTTTCCATTTATGGTGGCTTTCACTGCACACACAACAAATTTTAGATAACATTTTTATAATCATTTTTGTTTTCTTTGCCTAACGAAAAAATTCGAATACTGGAAATTTGAAACGACGAATTGTTTTAATTTTAATTGCTAATATATGTGTAAAAGGTGCATTATGGTATCTTTGTTTACTTAATCTAAGAAATAAATTAACTTAAAAACTTCAACTTTCAACACATAAATAATAGTTTACAATTTATAAATGTAATACAATTTAAGAACATTTCAAGGAAATTTATACAATTTCTTTTTGATTAACATTCAAACAATGTCCGAACGACGTAGTATAGTTTCACAATAACGTTATCTAACCATTATTTTTTTTTTTTTTTGTTAATAAAGTTAAATTACTAGATTGAACATTGCCTTCCTACTAAACTATAAGATAATCGTTCTAAAAAAACTTACTTATCATTCTTCCTTGCATATCTATTTCTACATTTTGGATTTCTGATGAGTAAATATTCAATTACTTATAATTATTTGATTATTTCTTAAGATACGAAACTATTCAGTTGAAGTGAACGTGAATAAACCAAGTTCCCATGTTGTTTTGTGCTTTGTTTTTCACTGTGTTTTGTGCTTTGACACCTGTGGAGTCAAACTGTCTCAAAATCATTTGTCATAATGTGACAGCTTTCATATTTGTAAGCTAAGTAGTAGTTAAGTTATTTGATGGACATATTTCGATTTAAAAACACATTCTAAAACGTATTGTTCCGATTCTTTTCGTTTCTAGATGATACTTTAAGAAGTTTTACATAAGTTAATCCAATTTCTAAGGCCATAATCGAGAGATGTAAAAGGAAGGTAATATTACGTTGGAATCAACATTTTGTTTTTTTCACCCTGATTAACACTACATACAAACTTCTGAGAATCACTGTCTAAAACAGCATTAAATAACAAGTGAATATAATTTTGTGCTAAAGCATAAATTTAATGGCGACCCAAAATAACAAAAAAAAAATTAAAAATAATAATAATAAAAGGAAGTACATTCCCTTAAGGAAAAATAAAAAAAATAGGAAAAAAATAAAAAAACATTAGGAAAATAAGAAAAACAAAACAAAACACGCAGACATTGAGAAAAAAAGATTAAGAGAAGAAATAAACAAACAAAACAAAGTAGATATACGAATTCGAATAGAAAACCTTCAGTATATGAGTCCGAAACCTTACTCATGTACAACTGAAATGAAATGATGCATTTGTAACATTTAAGCTAATAGCGAAATCCAATGACAACAAATATCTCGAACATATGGGGGGGGGGGGGTTCCTGAAAATACGCTATTCCTACGGTGTTTGGCCTCTGAACACGATGGTTTGTCAAACATGAATCGTTCGGGAGTAGTTAGGGGTGCCCAGATGCAGATGGACGGACAGGCAGGACAAACGCAATCTATATTACTAAAATCTTTTATTTCTCTGTCCGGCGCAATTTCCTGTGAGAATGGAAAATATAAATAATTTTTATAATGAAACGACGGGAATCGAGCCTGCAACCTTCTGATCCGAAGTCAGACGTCTTATACATTAGGCCACCGGGACTACAACTCACTTTATTTTGTTTTGTTGACTTATGTGTCCTTCCCATTCGCCCCATTAAATAATGAGTGTTTTCAACCTCTTTTTTGAATCTCAAGATTGTTTATTTATTTCCGATCCGTCTATTTATTTGTAATTCGAAAATGACAATTAAAACTATCATTGCCGAAACGTTGCAATATTTTAAATATAATATTCTTACTTAACCAAATCTATGTGATACAGAAAAACAAGCGCGTGTACACGGGAGATGGCCTAGTAGCTACTTAATTTTGGTCGCTAAAAATAACAATTATAAAAAACAGAAAAATTATTATTTTAAACGGAATCCACAGCTATACTTATTATAAACATAATAGTAATTCATCGTGTGTAGACTGTATATTAGAAAGGTAATATACACACAAGTCTTTATAAACAAAATTGTATTATCTTTACACGATATGTTTCGAGAATTTCTCGTCCTCAGATATACACATAATAAACTGAAAACATAAATTAACCATAACTACATCATTGCTATATATTCCTTGTATTTTTATACAGACTTGTGTGTTATCTGGGGGCACGGCAGTGCCCCCGCCAAGACGAGCCGAAGGCAGGAAGGGCACTACGTACCTTTTCTGGAAGTGTTTCGTCGTATTTTCGAACCCTCATAGCTTCGGCCTAGATAATACTAGAGAGCTCAAATTTTCAGGATATGATGCAGTTACCATACTAATGAAATAGCTAAGTTTCATTTATTTAGCTTTTATACTTTGGATTTTATTAATACCTAAAATACGTCGATTCCGTCACTGACTGACTGACTGACTGACTGACTGACTGACTCATGATCATCAAAACCTCTAGGGTACTTCCTGAAGTCCTAGAAAGCTGAAATTTGGTATGCAGGTTAGGATTAGCACACAAACAACAAAAAAATTAAGAAATCTGTAACTTTCACATTCCAACCCCTCATAAAGGGGGGGTCTGGTTATGTATTATCGAACCCTCATAGCTTCGGCCTGGATAATACTAGAGAGCTCAAATTTTCAGGATAAGATGCAGTTACCATACTAATGAAATACGCTAAGTTTCATTTATCTAGCTTTTATACTTTGGATTTTATTAAGATCTGAAATACGTCGTACCCTCAATGCTTCGGCCTAAATAATACAGTGTAATAATGTGATTTCTTCCAAAGTGCAAACAGCTTGTATATACAAGTTGACCAATAGAAAAACAGAAAAGTAGGGTATTGAAAAAAAATCCATTTTCTAAATAATCTTAAAACTAAATTTAGTTGTAATAGATAATCCCACCCAAAACATTTCATGTAAAATAAGTTGCCAAGATTCACATGCTCATAACGCTTTCACTGTTAAAAAGTTATCAGATCTCATCTTACAAAAAGAAATGAAATCCCACCCAAAACATTTCATGTAAAATAAGGGGTTGCCAAGACTCGCATGCTCATAACGCTTTCACTGTTAAAATGTTATCAGATCTCATCCTACAAAAAGAAATGAAATCCCACCCAAAACACTTCGTGTAAAATAAGTTGCCAAGACTCACATGTCATAATGCTTTCACTGTTAAAAAGATATGAGATCTCATGTAGAGCCAAGCCCCTAATTCTACAAGGCCTAACTCTACAAGCCCCAACTCTAAAAACCCTATATCTTGGTCAAAAAGTATGGCTTGGCCGTTTCATGGAACTATTTCATCTCACCTATTTCATCTGTTTTGACATTTCATGTAAAATATGTTGCCAAGATGCTCATAACGCTTTCACTGTTAAAAAGTTATCAGATCTCATCTAGAGCCAAGCCCCTCACTCTACAAGGGGGCCTAACTCTAAAAACCCTACTATCTTGGTCAAAAAGTGTGCCTTGGCATACTCCATATCCTTTACATAACTCCATGGGATTGTCTGTGTGACAGCCATGAAACGGCCAAGGCATACTTTTTGACCAAGATATAGGGTTTTTAGAGTTGGGGCTTGTAGAGTTAGGCCTCGTTGAGTTAGGGGCTTGGCTCTACATGAGATCTCATATCTTTTTAACAGTGAAAGGATTATGACATGTGAGTCTTGGCAACTTATTTTACACGAAGTGTTTTGGGTGGGATGATCCTTTCTAATAATTATTCTAAACATCTAAATGGCAAAAATGACTTTTCTTATTTTTTTTTCTCAATGTTATTGAAAACTTATTGTAGAAACTGTATTGTAAGTCAGCAATAGAATTCACAAGAAAGAGACCACACAAAACTAAAGCGATTTTTCGGAGAATTATTCCATCAGACACGGTCTACAAATGGCTTTCTTTTTAAGAATATCGATTCTGATGACGTTTCAGACATGCTTAATATTAGGTACATCAGTTGTGTGGTTGCTGAGACTTCCGTCACATCCATGTTCAGATATGGCGTGGAAGAATTTTTTATTATCCGATTTCAAGCTTTCAGTACCTTTTTTTTTATTTCCAAAAAAAAAAAATCGACCCCTATGACTCGTATAAGAGAGTTAAAGTTCAAAGTCATCGGTAGTGTACGGTAGTTGCTGAAATCTAGTGGTTTATTCATTTTTTTCTGGTCACGGTTACAGGCGGAAAAATGCCGGTATTTAACGATTATTCCTTATAGGCTAACGCCTATTCCAATTTTTTTTTTTTTAGTTTTTAGTTCGATCTTAATGCTCTCTATTTAAGTGCCAAAGTTCATGATCTTGGGTATTGTAGTTGCTGAAATAAGATATCATTTTTTTTAATCCCTAGGAGAGAGAGCCGCTTCTCTTTAATGTACTGTATTTCGACATCGTTGATTGTCGTATCGGAGCTGCTCATGTCAGGGACGGAAATGGATCAAGTTGTATTTTTATTGTAAAATATCTTATCTTTAAATGAACAATTCAACTCAAAGTTATCTTGGATTTCTTAATCTATATCTAATCACATCGAATTATTTTCAAAAAGCTTTTTGAATTCTAGAAGGAATCTTTTGATAATGGAGATTTCATTCCCGCGGCATCAAATACTATATTACAAATAATTTGTAACCCTTAGATTTCGCAAGGAGTTCCAATTCATTATTTGCTGCTTATCATTTATCTTATCCGTGGAGGTTTATCGTAAAGGCTTCCTTTATTTTATTTGAACTAAATAAAATGAAAACAGATAAATATACTCCCTTCACATCTGCTGATTATTTGAATATAAAAGAAATCACCGACTTTGACAGATTAGAGGATTATACGATAAACATTTAGTTCCTAGTTGCATTCACTGAAATATATACTGTCCTCCAAATGAGAGATGGCCGCCCTGTTTTTGTGAGATCTGCGCATGTATGATCGATTAGTCTGGTCAGGCACTTCCGTCTGATTTAATGGCAGGACGCCGCCATGACAGGTAATCGCTTCTTACTTTGCAAAAGAGCATTGTATTTATAAATAATATATATTTATTTATTTATATAAATACTTATTGTTAGCAACTGGTATTGAAATAACGCTAAATAGTCGAGAGAAGTTTTAATTTGGCGTTATCAACATGTCTTTCTCAGTGAAAACAGACCCCGTCGTCCATTGTGACAGGAAAACATAATTGATCAGCTACCGGAAGGGCTGCGCAGCTCAAACTTCCGCCAGCCATCTCTCATTTGGAGGACAATAGCAACGATTTTCTTATAAAGCAGTAGTTCTCAACTTGATATAATCAAGCAAGCCTCTCAATTATAAATCAAAAATTGATGCTCTGAGATTTATATAAATATGTATACGTTTTTCTTTTGTATTTATTAATATAGTAGTGCTATGCCCGAGTGCACCAAACTTCAGTTAACTTTGATGACTGCAGTTTGGACGGAGCTAAAATTAGTGGGGGGTGCTGCTCCAGAAAAATTTTAGCTCTGTCCAAACTGCAGTCATCAAAGTTAACTGAAGTTTGGGTATAAGTCTATCAATCGGATTCGGACGCATGGTCAGCACATGATACTGATGCGTGTGAATCGGGTTCGAATCCCGACCTAGGCTTCGACGTTTCTTTCTGTCTTCGGTGTACGTTTCTCTTTCTTTACAGTAAGTCTTTCGAAGTCTACAGTCTTATCTGACAACAAACAACATTAAGACATTGTACACGTAGTAAAATACAGATTGAATCTCTTTATTCCGGCAACCTTGGGACGTGGCCATTGCCGGACTAAAGAAACAATAATTTATGTTTTATGCTTACGTTTTTTAGCCCTAGTGCCATCTTCTGCAGCTCCTAGTCTCTTAGATAGCATCATTAAGGGCTAAAAAAGCTAACTATATAAAATTAACAGAATTGTCTCATCAAAAATTCGGTTTCAGTGTAAACAAAGTTGGCGTATTGGCGCTGCTAACAGTTGGCAGATCCACAAACTAATGGCGGCAGATTTAAAATGTGCTGGACCATGGTAGTTGCCGGATCATAGTAGAATGCAGATTGAATAGATGTAACCTGTATTAATTAAATAGGTGACACATTCTTTGTAATTACACAAAAGAAGATAAACGAGAAAGAGCTAGCTTTGTACAAGAGTGATATTGAAACAATGCAAAATTATTACCTCGTTAAAATGATAATAGTAGATTAATAGTATTAATTTTTAAGGAACAATTAATTTACTACTAGGAATATCATTTGCTTCTGGAAAATTAAATGTGTGACTCTTCCACATATAAGATAAATATCGTAGATATCGGTCGTAGACTCCACTTTTTTTTCCGGTCCCGGCAATAGGTGGAAAAATGTGAATTTTCGACGATTACTCTTCAAGATGTGCTCGATATCCTGTTTTTTTTGTTTTTTTTTTTTCTACCAAATATTGATCTTAGAATCGACTACGTAAGTGGCAAAGATCACCGACATCAGTAATGTAGTTGCTGAGACAGGCCTTATTTCCAGCTCATATGTATTGAAAAAATTATTCCGCGCACGCTCTTAACTTGCACTACATTACTATGTTTACAGAAAGAATCGCAACGACTGAAAAGATAACAAAAAGATAAGCAAAAAAAACAACAAAACAAACATATTTTAAATTACGAATAAATTTAAAATCAAAAAGTAGTTCAGAATGATTAATATGCAGTAAAAAATAAAATGGAATCGATTATTTTTATTATACCTAACGTTAACTACAACAACAAATTATATATATATGTTCAGGATGTATTTGGTAAAATCTTAAATTTGCTACTGAAACATCAACTTGTTTAAATAAAATTGCCAGTTAAATTAAAAATTGTTCTTTTTAGCTTAATACTTCGTAAGTATTAAGGAAGGAGGAGGGTCTTAAGATCATTCTGTCCACCTCTGGACAGAATGTAGAGGTGGAAGGACCACCTCTACAGGACAGACTGTAAGGAGGACAGATATGAGAGATACATTTTTGGAAAGCATTTTTCGATCTGCGATGACTTCCTGTTCCCTCCTCTTGATAATACCTAAGGAAGAAGCTTCTCAACACTTTACGGACATTCTGAGTGGTTTTATACATCTCGTGTTCGTATCCGTGACGATAAAATGGCCAATCAAATCACTCAGGTGTTCGGTGTGGTTGGCAGGAAAGTCGAGCACCGCGACCTTAGATCTATTGTTCTCTCTTCAAGTAAAGAATGACAAACAGTGAGAAAGAATGATGGAAGGAGTGCAGGGGAAATGGGAGAACCCCGAGGAAATCTCCCAGCGCTAATCGTGCACCACCACGATACCCACATAAGAACTTCTGTACTCAGAAGTGAGAGGCCAATGTCTTAGCGACAGCGCCGACTGAAATCAGTCTGTAGGTATTTTCTTCATTTCTTTCTTTCAGCTCTTTTTTATAGCCATTTTTCAGCTATAGGCCTCCCACCCTGGGGGTTATTGTCTAATCTCCTAAGCTGACCAGATGAGTTGGGAGATACATTTTAGACTGCCAGATGTTTAGGAACAGATACTGAGAGGGTTTTCCAGACCGTTTCTCAGGGAATCATGGAACGGCCTCAGACCGGAAGAGAAAATGAAGACGAGGCTGACAACCACAAGAAAGGAAATGAAAGAAACATCCATGTCGCTGCCGGGATTCGAACCCAGGTTCCGACGCATCTGCCACACGCGAGGCCGCGGTGATAACTTTCGAACCTCTGGATGGATCTTCTTGAAACTTGGCATGAAAATTCGAGAACTCAGGTTCATCTAACTTCTACATTTGAAATTTATTCCAACTGAGTCTTTAATGAGAAATCAGGGCGAGAGTGCGACAAAGAAATCTAATAGAAAAAACATTGGAATGTAAACAGTGTATTTCTACCCTATTTCTTGTAATATTTCATTTGTCTTAAACAATTAATATCTAATCCAGTGGGAGTAGTTTGGAACTATTAAAATTAATCCGATTTAGACAATTTAAGTAAATAACGCGGATTTAATTTATGCTGTTTCAAAAAAAAGATGGAAAATTTAGTAATATTTATATTCAGTAAATATAATTTGAAAATAGATCTATGCTTTATGTTTTTATCGTTTTCAAACTTTTAAGAAAAAAATAAATAAACAAAGGAATTTTAAGAAATTACATTTTAAGGAAAGTAGGCCCTAAATTTTTTTATTTACATCGATTTTCACAGTCAGAACAGTGGAATATAATAAATTTTATGGAGAACCATTTAATAATGGACTAAAGTCCTCACGCTCAAAGATGAATCTCCCAGAATGCAAAGCAGATTATAGATTGTCCATTCCTGGCCCTTCGCTAACATTGAAATAGAAGAGGTCGCCTCTCCTCTATTTTAATGTTAGCGAAGGGCCAGGAAATGACAATCTATAATCTGCTTTGCATTCTGGGAGATTCATCTTTGAGCGCGAGGACTTTAATTAAAACTGATGAGTGATAACAATCAAAGCTGCTCTATAAAGTACCAATTAACATTATCTTTTTCCTGTATAGTATACTTAATAATTAAAAATAAAAGGTTACGAACAGTTAAAGCTGCTTTGTTAGAATTGAGGAAGGTTAACCACCGTAACTGTTTTTTGTATTTGTGATATTCGATGCATGAAACCTTTTAATTAAACTGTTCTTAACTGTGTTTTTGGTTTTAATTACTAATTCCTGTCCATAGTCTCTTATTGTATAGTGTAATTACTTTGCAGGATAATTGTCGATATTTTTGATGCAATTTCCTTTAGGACCTGGATTGTATTTAAAAATTCATTTTTTGAAGAAACTATATTAGGATATCTTTTTGTTTTTTACTCTATCGTTAGAAACTCCAATAGCAACTTATGGATAAGAAATTAATTCTAAATATCTAGAAAGAAGCTGCCACTTTTGTGCTTCTGCGTTTTGATAATCCATCTTGATAATCGGATCTAAAATATCACGATTAAGTGCAGCTAAAAAAAAACCCAGTCAAGACTCTTTATTAGGTAATCACTGATTAGCATTTCAAAACATCTACATCGAATGATATGAAATCATGATAAACCTTAGTCGTCAGACTAAGGGAAAAAAAATACTGGATAACGTATATGTAAAGAGAGTACATGAGCAGGTCCTGTTCACATCGTAAGCATGCGCAATCACTTCTTGATCGAATGTTAGTCAAGGCCATTAAGAAAGCGAAAGTACTAAAAGCGAGAGTGTATTTAGTGACGAGATTAATTAAGGAATATTGAATTGCCCCACTTTGAAATAACTTATATATTTCAAAAGTTATTATTACTTTTTAGCGCTCGCTGTATTACAGGAAAGCCTATGTCATGAGACGCTTTTCAAATAATGAGGGTAAGGTCTTTCGTGTCTCACCTCGGGAATCATCATCAAGTCTAAATAAAAGAATAAGAGCAAGGGCATTGCTCATTTCTACTTATTCTCGTTTCTCTATATCCACATTTGTTGCTCTTTTTCATATTCTGTTGCTCTTATTCTCTTCTACAGAACTGATGACGTTTCCGAAGTGGGACACGAAAGGTCTTGTGTCTTTTATCTTCTTTTGTGGATTAAATCCCATAATTTTTCATTTTCAGTAAATGCACCCACAGTAACCTCAATACTATCGCTTTTATTTTTTGTCACGTCTAAAGATCGCGTAAAAAAATGAAAAAAAGAAATTATTGTCCTCAAAATGAAAGATGACCGGCGGAAGTTTGAACTGCGCAGCCCTTCCGGTAGCTGATCAATTATGTTTTCCTGTAACAATGGACGCCCGTCGTCTGTTTTCACTGAGAAAGACATGTTGATAACGCCAAATTAAAACTTCTCTCGACTATTTACCGTTATTTCAATACCAGTTGCTAACAATAAGTATTTATATAAATAAATAAATATATATTATTTATAAATACAATGCTGTTTTGCAAAGTAACAAGCCTTTACCGTAATGGCGACGTCCAGTGATACACTCATACGGAAGTGCCTGACCAGAGTAATCGATGATACATGCGCAGATCTCACAAAAACAGGGCGGCCATCTTTAATTTTGAGGACAATAATACTACAAAGAATTAAGGAAATAATATAATAGTATTAGACTCTTTATTAACTACACTTAGAGCGGAATACAAAAGAAAAACAAAATATATCAGCGATATTACCTTCGAAAATATCAATAAATTTTCTCTCTAAACTCGCCGAGAATGTCAGCAAGTATTGAGAGAAATTTATTCACACTTCGAAATGTCTGTACGTGCCCTCCCAAAAAAAGAAGAACTTCCAAATATGGTATAATATTGATCACTTAGTTGATCCTGGAATCATTGCTGCAGAAAGCAACATGGCGGTGTTATTAAAAATACGTAATTGTGAGGTCTGCACAACCAAGTCAGACATATATTTTGAAACGTTTTCCACCATTTTAAAGAGTCAGGATGATGGAATATGTATTTCTGAATTACTAGGGAGACCTGCTATTGCTACAAATTTGTCCCATTCGACGGTGAAGAGAATTGTCAACGAGCGAAAAACAGGACGAGAGCTCCAGTTCGTTTTCACGTATGGATTTGGACGATATTTATAAAAAAAAATGTGCATAATTTAAAAATAATAACGAAATATACGTAGGTTTAATTAAAACCAAAGAATTAAAAGATAAAAAGAAATAGAAGGTCTTGTTATTTTCTATTTTAATTTGCAGAATGTTGAAAATAGATCTAATGCTTTGCAATAGATGACGCTAAGAATTGTTGGCAGTTGTAATACACCACCCATCGAGTTGTTCTTTTTTTGAGCCTGGTATGGTTATAGTAAGTTGAGAGGAAGAAGAATTACCTTATAAGGAAATAAGCAGTTTACTTTGATCCTGGAATTCATTGCCGCAGAAAGGAATATGGCTCCGTCATAAGAACAAATTACTGTAAGGCTTTCACAGCCAAGCTAATTTGAAACGTTTTCTACTAGTTTAAGAGTCAGAGTGATCGAATATGTAATTCTGGATTAATAGAAAATAGTTAATTGTTTTCAAGAAAATTATGATAAAATGAAAGGAAATATCAATTTTTTCAGTCAGCAAATTGACTTCTCTTATTTTTGTAATATTAACGCCGAAATTTGTTACTACTGTATTATGCTATTAATTTCACAAAATTTGTAAAAAATATTCTATTTATCTATAGCCTATACCCCTTTTTCGAGCCTTTTTTTACTTCCATTAAATAAAAACAAAATAATATAATTATATAAATCATGAATATAAAAATGATAATAGACAATTCTTGCAATGAAAATCGATTTTTCTATAATTCTTATTCCCAAGAATAGACGATAGCCGTGTAGTAAAGCCGTCCACTGTTTTTCCTTTGTTTTTCTTTTATTATAGTTTTATTACTATATTCATTGGTAGATATCCATATAAACTAGGGAGTGCTCTGCCGATTCTGATTTCTCAGTATTTAATAATTTTATCATGTTTTTTATGTCCCTTTAGTCGAGTTCTATTACTATAGGTGCTATCGTCTATTCTTGAGAATAAGAATTATGGAAAAATTGATTTTTCACTTCAATAATTGTATTATCATTTTTATATTCATGATTTATGTAATTCTTATATTATTTTGTATTTATTTAATGGAAGTAAAAAAGGCTTGAAAAAGGGGTATAGGCTGTAGACCCCAAAAATTCGCTCTAATATGTGGTTGAAGTGTTTTATTTTATTTGATTATCTATGATGGAGAAAGAAGGAATAACATGAAGATTCTGTTTATCTCTTTACAATTGATATTAATTATTTTTACTTAATTTAATGTTAAAGATATTATCTGCAACCGAATCTGTAATGGTATATGGTTGAATAGTTATTAAATCAATAAATTAATTCTGCCACAATTTGAACTAAGTTTCCCTTTAATTTAGTTAATATTTTTCTATTTTCAAGTAACTTATAAATAATAATAACGAAATAATAATAACTCAAAGCTGGGCTTTGAGTAGACTGACGCACTGTTAAAAATCACTTCCGAAAATTTGCGAAATAGATATATATACATACATGTTAAGATTGAAGATACTTAAAAGTGACTAATGCTACGACGCTATAGGATTATTAGAAAAATTGTTATTAATAATAATTATTATAAATTTTTGTTTCGGTTTCAGAACCCATGGCGCTTTTGTTATGGCTTTTTCCAAGTTTTAAAAAATTCTTATAAAATTTACAGTTTTAAGTGTTGAAAATATGATTGTGCACTTTACAAGGACATGCAAAATTTCATATTTCTAGCTAATGTCGAGTTTGAATAAAACGGTTCACAAAATATGATCTAAAAATTGTGATTTTTTTTTTTTATTCAATTGAATAAAATAAAGCTTATTTTATTATTGTTTGTTTTTAAAAAGGAAATAAAGAATTTAGTATTTAAAACACTATTTTGTAATGTCTGTAAATTTCACTTTCTGCAGTTCATTACAGTTAAATTTATAATATAATAATATAATATAAGTGATGTTCTTTCGTAGGACCATAGGAAAACCGCAGACGGGTACTCGTATTTTTTCCCCACCTTTACAAGTCATAAGTTTTCCAGTAAGATATCACTCATGTCTGTTCAGCTTATAGTTTTGACTTGTGGTGGTGACGGACGGAACCCTTCTTAAGAGTTCCCGCCTCTCCACCACCAACCTTTCACACTTACGGAATCGCTGAAAACAGACCCAAGGAAAAAAAAAATATTTAAATAATAAATATCTATTAATAATAAATAGCCCAGTAAATTGTTACATAACAATTAGTTTTCACTGAATTATCTGAATAAATATTCAATCAAGCATCGAAGAAACACATTTAAATGGATCAATTAAATAAGGAAATATTTTGTAGGTTAATTACCTGTCTATCAAAGAAAAAGCGAAGTCCCTGAAAGCAAACTTTGTTTAAAATATTATTCCTATTTATTTATTTATTTTTTTAAATTTTTTAATTACCTTTCTTTCTTTTTTTTAAAAAAAAGCCGTGTCGAAAATAAAGGACACAGAAATAAAGGAAAGGTCTGCTAATATCTCCTAAATGTAAACAATAGAAAAAAAAATTTTTTCCCATCTTCTCAAAAAAAAAAAAAAAAAGAAAGAAAATGGATTAAATCCGTATTATTTGCCGATTAATTTTAATCCTGTCAAGCCACGGTGTAATTAACGGATTAGCTAAGAGGATTAAAACTCTTTGTTTAAGATACTGATAGAAAAAATCGTGGTTCAGTTTCAATGATTTTCTCAATGAACTCCCCTATTCTTTTCAATGCGATCTTTTTGTCGCCTCCCCGCGGTAAATTCTCGTCAAGGACCTACTTGGATTTAATTTCAATACAAAGTCCTTAAATACGCATACCATATTCAAGAAGATCTATTTAATAATTCAAAAGTTGTCAGAGGAGCTCATGGACAAAATACACAATGAGAGCTCGTAGAAATATTTCCAGGATGGGGGGAGGGGGGGGGGAGGGGGCAGGAACAAAATATTTTGGCAATATATATATTTTTTGTATTATAAAATCCTAACTAAAGTAAGAGAAATAATAATTTAAATAAAATTTATCATTTTCTGAATCTAAAAATCTAGAAATTATACGACTAACATTAAACATGAGCAGGGCCCCCACAAGGGAGGGGTCAGTTGGTCCCTCCGTACCGGGGCCAGCCATCAAAGGGGCCCGGACTGAGGTCTTCGGCTAATTCATATAATTTTTTTTTCAGTTATCACTTCTAGACTTTTTTTTATAATGAAGTCTACATTTTATATATACTACTTTTCTGCTTTAACATTTGTCTAGAGCGAATATTTTTAAACTTTTTTCTAAACTTTTGGTTAGAGCTGGAAAAAGTAGATGTTGATGTTAAATTAATTTACTCTAAAAACAATGCTAATAATTGTATATGGCAGGTTTAAAAGGTAGAAATATGAAATCATGTGGTGTTTTCGCGATATTTTTGGCTAAGAATCTATGATTTTGACCATATCATGGAGGGGGGGGGGGGGCTGTTAGTGCATTTGGTACCTGGGCCCTGAATTTGATGTGGGGGGCCTGCCTCTGAGTACCGGGGTTCGTGATGGCGGATGATCCGCGCTGGGCAGGTTTTCTCGGGGTTCTCCCGTTTCCCCTGCACTTCTCTCACCATACTTTCTCAGTCTTTCTTCTCCGTCTCTCCCCATTTCCGTGGGTTAGCGCAATAGATTTACTGGTCACGGTGCTTGGCTTCCCTGCCACCCATATTCACCAAAATCAATCAATCAACATTAAATTTGAAAGTTCCAGGGAGGGCAGCAAATGCTCCCCCCCCCTCAATTCTACGTGCACAGCAATTTACATATTTGATGATTATTTGACATGGATTGATTTTTGTAAAATGCTTGTTTTGTAGAAATAAAACCCTCGACATGGTACAAATTGTGAGATGATGTAGAAATTTTGGTGTAACCGATTGAAAAAAAAATGGATTTGCAATCTGTACACGTACGAAATACTGCCATTACCTTGCTTTACAAGTAGTGTCTAACTAGGACGGACACTAGTCAAGTGATTGCTTACATATGGTGTAATAATCACTCAGTTTAATCACAAATCTATATTTGTGTAGCAAGGGTTGTCCAATTCTTGTTTCATCCTGATGACATTAATTTAAAGTTTTCAATTAAAAATTAAACAATACATACAGCGTATTATTATAAACATTCTTTTTTTTAATACAGTATTGTTCTTTCATTTAAATACCTTTCTTATTCAGTCGTACCAGAAGACCAACTCCCATCTACAGACAAGTGAACTGTCTATAAATGATGCAAATTAGTTATGTAATTTCATTAAACTACTGACTAAATATCAAGTTATATAAATGACGTTATTTATTACGCAATTCCATGCTAGTTTTAATTAGTGATTAAGAAAAATGTGAACTGTGATTATTACTAAGCAGTCTTGAACAAAACTACATAAATACAGAGAATACATTAAAGAATTCATAATATAACTTTTTTATGAACAATCAATGGAACCCAGAGATTATTTATAAGAAAAATATTTTTAATTGCTTCCTTATTATTTTTTTTCATTAGGTAATCTTTAACTCTGATATTCTTAAAATATTTAGATGTTTATTGATTAATCTTTAAATAAGTCAAAACTTTTCATAACAGCAAATATGTCAAGTGTATCAAATAGGAAGTCTTCTATACATATAAACATATAAAAAGATAGCATTTTCTGGAACAATTGGATTGTAAATAATTGTTACACCAACTTTTCTTGAATTACTTAAAAGTCTTCAAGTAAATTTTCATAAATATTCCAAAACACCTACATCAATTATTATTAGTTCTTTCTCATAAAACCAAAACAAACCGAAATAACATTCCAAAAGTTTTTAAACTATTCGACTATTAAATTCTATTTAAAAATTTGCTTTGAAATTTTGTTTTATTTTTTCAATAGCTAAAGACCTTTTAGCCAATTGTAGAGACGTAAAAAGCATACGCCATCTTATATCTCTACACATTAAGCAAACTTCCGGTCCTGTAGGCAATACAACGTCCATCTTGTGCTGCTCAATTTCGCTTTGTTTATTGAAACTTTGGTTAGCGATAATTGCAGAATGAAAGCCTTTCCTCTTCTAAATTGGTTTATCACCCACCAGAGTCAAAGATTAACCCATTTCCAAACTGAATTTAAATTGAGGTTAAGAGAAAGGAAACTGAAGCAGATAAAACTCAATGAAAAAGATGTAATTAATATTATGAATGATTTTTCATAATTCCTTTTTTCCTTTTAGCTGACAGTTGATTTCGATCTTGGAAATTTGGATAGGTTTCGATTTCTCCAAATTCTTAATTGATATAAAGTAATTAGCTTACTTTTCCTCGTGTCGATTCACTTAAGGCGGTTTTAGAAGCGCCATTTAAGTCAGCAATGCCATTGCAATGTGATGGTAGATTGCCAATGAATAAAAATCTTTAAAACTCTTGTCTTACATGCTTCAATAGTGACTTCCACTAGACGGAAAATTAACACTTGTCAATTGTCATCCTACCTATGTTTTGCTTGCAAAAATAAACATTAATTTATATAAAGTCGTTTATTCAGTGCATCGAATAGGCGAGAGAACGTTTTTAATTAATTAAAACAGGAAATATGTATTTTATTTTTTCATCTTTCTGTATTTTATCGGTTTCAATTTCGACATTTCTCGTTAAATCTCGACCAGCGGTGATAAATTTTTCGAGTAATCAATCGACCATCCGTTTCATATTTTCAGGCCGGTATTTTGTTATGATTTTGATTGCAATATAAACTACAATGTAACTTTTTCTGGAAACCTCCACGAACATATAGAGAAAAGATGATCTCTGTTCGTGAAAATCAATTTTGTAGTCAGTAATTTTGATTAAACAGACACAAATGCGATTGGACTTCAAATTCTACAATTTGACACCAGGTGCGCTGGGTGTCAGATTGCTGCTATAGAGCAAGGGAGGCAATCTCTTGGCCATCTAATGACGTACAAATTGCCTATTTAAATGGAGCGTCTAAAACGACCTTAAGGGTTGCCACCTAATATTTAGTGAAATAAGCAGTGCTGGAAAACGTTACGCAATACGTCACGAAATAACGGAAGGATTTTTGATTAAATCGAAAATTTTCAAATACTAAAACAGAAACCGTAAAGCAAAAAACAAAAAAAAAAAAAAAAAAAACAAGATAGGGAAAGCGATTAGTAAACCAATCACAATGCTTCGCAACGTCTTCGATATGAAAATATCTTGATATTGCTTTAATTTCCTTATTATAAATGTGATTGTTGCCATGCACAAGAAGCAATTGTTGCGGTTGTTGTGATTGTTGTGCTTAATGATAATTTAATGAAATTTTAATATGCTTGTCCTCAAAAATACAATGATCAGAAGACTAAAAATAAAAAATCGTTTTTTCGTTAAATAGATAAATTATTTCTATGTTAATGGCGGTGTTTCAACTTCTACTTTTTACTAGCTAATTGTTCGTTCCACATTATCAACCATGTTCAAAATAATGCCACGACCGACGGCTATCGGGCGTCCATTGGAGTGTCATACTCTGAAGTTAAACTATACGTTTATTCTTAAGCACGCCGAAACATTATCATATCGGGAATGAGGTGGTCGATAATTATTTTAACAACATATTTATTAATTAAAATAAAATATTTATAAAATATACGTTAGATACATTATATATTAAAGTAAGTTATGTATATTATCTTATTTATTATCTTATTTCACGCTTGATTATTTCGTTATAAAGTTAAATGTAATAGAAAAAGAAATTCAGATTTTAGCACAACGAAAAACGAAACTAAAAACGAAATCACTTTTGCCTGAAGCAAAAATCGCAATCAATCATTTTTTATTTCGTTTGCCAGCTCTGAAAAACTCAAAATACTTTAGCAGCCTCAATGTTATACGGGACTAATTTTAGCTTTTATTTAGCGACTTTTACTCCTTTCTAACAAGTTGCAAGGGAAATCCAAAGAAAAACATAAGCATAAACAATATTTTAAACCCTTTTTTATTCCTTTATAACTTATATACACGTTAAAATTTCCCTGATGTATATGTCTTTTTATAGTTTAATCCTTCATAAGCCAGCAGTTGACTGAAGGGGATTAACTAAGTGTCCTTTTTTTATTTTTAATTTATTTTTTGATGTTTTTTTTTATAGGAAGGGCCATTTTTATGTTTAGTTGTCTTTTGTTTATATTTCCTTTGATCTCATTGAGCTGCAGACACTGGATGAATCCAACTGAAGAAAGATAATAACTCAGAAACAGGCTGTTTTGGATTCCCGGTGTCAAAAGCAGCTCATGCTTTATCTCTCTCTACTTTATTTTTGTAACTGTTGTATCCAATTGTATAAATTGGATAATTTTGCACTAATTTTTAACAAAATAAGCGTCTCCTTGACATTGGTAGTCATCTGAGAATGAAGCCAGTTGCGAATTTTCCTTCACATCGTGCTCCTGCGTTGTGATTGGTTGACGTTGTTCCAAACGCAGGATTCTGATTGGTTACGTAAAGCAACGACGGATACGCGATACGCAGATCTTCAAGCCTGATCAAGGTTGGCGTATCGCGAAAAAATACATTAGTATGATGTCACAAATCGACGAAAAGACATCGCGTATCGACGCAATGACGTCATTTCTACGATTTCGCGTGACGCTTACGCGATACGCTATTCAATGCGCGTTGGTCATTACTTATACGCACGTTAAAATTTCTCTTAAGATTGTTTAAGTTTTCAATAATACATTTACCCTGCATCTTGGTTATCCAACATAAAAATTCCCAATGTATTATTTATTATTTTTTTTATTTTCATGTTGGTTTAAATATTACGATCATTCGTCACAATCAGCTTGTAAAACCGAGACATTCAAGTTTGGCGGTAAATACTGGACAGATGCAACTTTAGATTCACTAGAGCTGAATTCTTGCCTGATTCTCCTAAAGAAGCATGAATAATGGAACAAAACATGGACTTCAAGTGCTAATGAAAGGAAAGAACACTTGAGTAAATTGTTATCACAAATCAATTCACTATTTCGTGCCCACATCTAAAAATATTATTATCACAACTCCTGTTTCATATTTTCTTATGGAAAACAGTGTAAAAAAAAAAAATCTTCAAAATGGCATTATAATATATTTCGAAAACTTATAACCTGTACTTACGAGTTTAGCATTGCAAATATTTCATTTTATCAATTTCATTTCTGAAATAGAAAAGAATATAAGAATAAAAATTAATTTGTATTAAACTAGATGAAACGTGCAATGGCATTATTCTTGCAGAAACATAAATATGGTCTTTCAATTAAATATTTTTAATTGAA
Source organism: Thereuonema tuberculata (assembly GCA_023159025.1). Classification (NCBI taxonomy): domain Eukaryota; kingdom Metazoa; phylum Arthropoda; class Chilopoda; order Scutigeromorpha; family Scutigeridae; genus Thereuonema; species Thereuonema tuberculata. The sequence goes on from JAFIDM010000179.1 coordinate 12,081,564, forward strand.
AATCGCAGTCTTTGTTACTACATTGAAAAGAAATTTCGCACACTCTTTTATCTTTTTTTTCTAAGTTTTTCTTTTTTTTCTTGCAGTAGCTTTTATATTTGCAGATTATCTGAATGTCTTTCTATCTTTCACAATTAAAACTCTAAAAAAAAAGCGAATATTTCGTTTTTGGCCAGATAGTTTCGTATTGTTTTTTATGCTTGCTTTATTTTCTTGATTACAATTAAAACACTATTCAATGTAATTTTAACTTAGTTTCTTTAAAAGTAGAGGTGTTTTCGTTTGTTTGGAAGTGAGAAGTTGTGAAGCCTTATTTACCAACTGACCGTGCCTCATTTACCGTCTCACTGTTCCACTTGAATGAACGTTTTCTTGATTGCTCATTTGTTTTGTTTAATGGCTGAACGGATTTCCGTTCTGACGACGGGATGGATCGATAGAGACCAAGACGAATAGGCCTGTGTTTTAGGTTGCACCATAAATACGATATATATACCAAATTTTATGGAAATCCGTCCTGTTATTTTAACGTGATTCAACTACAAACAAACAAATGGACAAAGACGACAAAAACGTTCAAGACGAAGAGTGAGGATTCGCATGTTTCACAGGCTCGAGCAAACACTCGAAGACCGCGATTATTTCAGTTTCTATGGCAACGCGAGGTCCTACCATAAACTGCCTTTGCTCGAAACCGTCTCTGCTTAAAAGCTTACCATTCCTTTTTTAACATAAAACGTTTCGCGAAACATAAATCTCTCAACAACTTCTTTTCAAGTGAGTTTCAGGACAATTACTACATGTTCAGAGAATTGGAAGTTGTTGAAATAAACGATAAGACATTAACATCGAAATACGGAGAACGGAATATCCGTGGAATATCAGCTTTTAAAACACAATCCAGGAAAACAGGCTTTGTTAAAGACAGATATTTGCAAAGTTTATTAAATTTCCGAAGTGCAAAGACACGCAATTGTTTCAAAAAGGATGATAAATTATTGAATGCCCATTAACGATAAGAGAACCAAAATATTTTGACACTGTAGAACCTTAATTACTCTTCTATCTTATCAAACTATTACTAATGAATCACTAATCAATGTAATTACACTGAAATCGATGCGAACATGTGGTCATCAGCTGAAGTTCACATTTTGAGAACTGTTAAAATTCTACAATTTCCGTTTTTCGCGTCTTATGATTGTTCTGTGTGTACGTTTCCTCATTTAAATAAAAAAATGGATGTCAATAGATATCACGTGACAATTCGTTTGTACAAGTTTGTAATCGAATGCAAACAAAAACTCAAATTCAAAAGTTCGGATTTTACATTTAATTATTAGGACACGGATTTATCATTGATTTTGCCCAAAAAAATACGTTGTATCATTAAATATTACGCAGTGGTATTTGATTACTAATGAATATGAGACAATATTGACATATCTTAGAATATATATATACAGTCGGACCTCGATATAACGTCACCCGCATATAAGGTCACTTTTCTAAAGTCCCGGCTCATTGAATAGGAATTCTATGATATGGATTATCGGATATATGATCATGTCTTAAATACCATAATCGCATATAAGGTCACTTTTGTCTGTGATTTCAGAAATTTTCACATGTCTGTGTTAGATGCAATTTTTTATATTCATAAAAGTTGGAGCTTGGTGTCAAACACATGAATTTCAAATTGCTTTCGACAAGCTGGTTTTCAATTTTCTACAAATAGTGTGGCTGAAATAACAGATGAAGGTGATGAAGACGATATGCCTTTACCTGTGTTAATACAAGATCTCAGAAATCGCGGCTGTGCTGTAGAAGGGGAAAGTGGATACGTGAGAATTGATGATGAAATTGCTACCATTTCTCAAGCTTCGATTTCCGAAATTGTTTCGCAAGTTTTAGATTCCAATGCAGCAGAAAGTGAGGATAACGACAGTGATACTGAAAGTGAAGCGGTGACACAAGCAGAAGCGCTCAGTCGTAAGACATTTTTTTACGAGCGATGAGGGAGCTGAAGAACATTTTCAGAAACTACAAAACTTAGAAAACATTGTACAAAAGATGAAACCAAAAACGTGACAGTCCTGTATTATGGATTATTTTAAGTAAGGTCAGTTGTACATCAGTACTTTGCTTGAGCATACTAGTACTATTTGTATACAACTTTATTCCGAATTAAAAATTTAAAAAAATAATTTCTTTCTGATTCCATTAATTTTAATTGGTTCAACTAAATTAAAAACTATAACCTAATAAACTGATATTTTTGTACGTATTAAATTTTACAAAGAATTATACTGTCTTTATATAATGCTTATTTATTGACAAATGCGTATGAATCGGTTATAAGGTCATCCCGCTTATAAGGTCACTTTCGCGAGGTCTCAAGGGGTGACCTTATATCGAGGTCCGACTGTATATACAAAATAGCTAACTGCAGTAAGTAAGTAAATAATTAAATAAATAAATAAATAAATAAATAAATAAACATAATATTACAGTTATGTAAATAACTTTTGAGCCAGTTATGCTCAACATCAAATCAATTAATTCAGTATATTATAGAGAAAAAAGTACCTACATTGTTTTTTATATAACATAAAATAGGATATGATACTCTTAATATTACTGGATGCATTGTCTGGATTTTGAAATAACGACTTATCTGCCATCATTTCCAAAAGAAGTGTTTCCAAATTTTTTTTTTTGAAAAACATACACAAAATACCGGGTGATTCATAAAGTACTGGTGGTTTTCACCGCCCCCTATCTTTTAAACTGATGCTCATAAAAATCTGAAACTTTTTATATAAAATCGACAAACATATAAGAGTTACATTTTCATTTTATTATTTATTCATTATTATTGAAATTCATTTTATTTGCGTTCAAACACCCCCAATATATCGAAATTATTATCCAAAAAAATTATTCGACTGTCTCCCAGAAAAGTCATTTGTCAGAATGCATTTTCAAAAAAATAGTTTTTTTTTTTTTTAAATTAAACAAAGGAATTAATGACAAAAGTGTTTGGATTGAATTTTCCTAATTAGGTTTCTGTATCATTTGAATATTGGATCCAGACTTTTAGAGTTTAAACAACATCACAACAGTTATTTAAATATACGATATATTGGGGGTATTTGAACGCAAATAAAATGAATTTCAATAATAATGAATAAATAATAACATGAAAATATAACTCTTATATGTTTGACGATTTTATATAAAAAGTTTCAGATTTTTATGAGCCAACAGTTTTTATGATGTGGGGCGGTGAAAACCACCAGTACTTTCCAATATTTTATGAATCACCCGGTATTGTGAATGAAATGGTTAAGAATGCAAAAAATCTCATCTGAGAAGAAATAGTTTTCGAGGAAAAAAAAATGCCTTTTTTAGTCAAAGGCTTGTTTTGTTTTTGTTTTTTTCCTTTCAGTATATATTAAAGATTGTAATAAATAAAAGACCAAATAGGTTTCTATTACTTAAAATTTCATTTATATAAAAAATAATAATCACTTGGATAAAACATTTATTAGAAGACAAGTAGATTGGAAATGTAGTTCTCCTAATATTTCCACTCGTAGATTTTCGATAAGAACGAAATTAACCACTTTCTAGTTGTAGGAGGATGCAATAATAGGGATCCAGGAGGCGACAATATTTTATGAATTTTTATTATTAAAATTACAGTTAACAAACACTCAGCATGCTCATGCACGTCCTCCACATCAGGACCTTTAATTTGATACCATATTTTCCCCTGTATCTCATGTGGTTCCCGAGAATAAGGATTTACAGACAGACTCTTCCTTTTATATACATTTATGTAGGGGAGACCGGGGTCAGTTGGCATAAGGGGCTAGTTGGCACACAGCTTTTATTTCCTGCCGTGTAGCTAGAGCGCCGACATCTTGGTAGTGGGAAGTGTATGTAAAGGTGCACCATCCACTGTGACTTTAGTTTGCTTGGAAGCGTCACGAAGGAAGGACTCCTGTTTCATCGTTTTTCTGACTGGTGAGTAAATTTTTTCATCGTAAATATTTTGTTCTGGTGAACATGTAGATCGAATTAAGGTACTGCTGATGGCGGTTTTCGAAAGAGCGGATAACTGTGGTTACATGCATGTATCATAATCTTTTGTTTCTGATGTTTGGGATTGTGTGGTATCCATTTTGTTTTGGAAATACCTGTGGGGCTAGTTGGCGTAGTTAGGTAGGGGGTCAGTTGGCATTGCTATGACAAATGGTAAAAAAGGGGAAAAACTGGAGATGGCCAGACGAGAAGACTAAATTTGGTACGACCAACTAAAGTTCTACGAAAATTGAACCCATCTGTTCAAATAACTCCTACATTTGTGTTTGATATCAAACAATAACTATAGGTAGCTAAGAATTCATTGTTTGGTCATACATTTAATTTAATTTGTCATACAGTTGTTTTTTGTTTTTTTTTGTTCAAGTATTATTAAAATAAAATGTTTTTCTCGAAAATTGCTGTGTTCTGCTCAAGTACCCCTATCCATAGCACGTTATGCCAACTCGCCCCTAGGGGTATGCCAACTAGCCCCGCACCCGGGGTTAGTTGGCATAGTTGCAAGCTTTTAGGAAAAGTGTTTTTGGGGTTATGTTATATGTAATGAGAAGAATCCGCTGACATAGGTCACCTCTGTGACCCCTTGAACAGCGTTGGACGAAACACAGAAGAAGAAAGAAACAGCCATGCCACTGCCGGGATTCGAACCCAGGTACTGGCGCACTGGTCGCCACGGTTGGCCGCCGCCGAGACCGCACGACCACGCCAGCACGGCTTTTTGGGGTTACCTAAACACGGATTTAATTAATGGGTCCTACATAATTTTGTAGTAAAAAAGATAAGCTATTCGCCGCATTCACCAGAATCCCCCTAAGTATTGCACAAAAAAATAGAAAAATTAAAAACCAAAATCTATGCCAACTAGCCCCGGTCTCGCCTACGAAATTAGAAGACGGCTACTCCTGGGGAGGAAAGCAATGATGAGCTTGAGCAAAATAATAAAGAGCAAGAACGTTTCACTGACAACCAAGATACGAATCATCAAAGCTCTGGTCTTTCCTGTAACCATGTATGGATGTGAAAGTTGGACAATCAAGAAAAACGATCGTCGAAAAATTGATTCCTTTGAACTCTGGTGTTGGCGAAGGCTTTTACGTGTTTCATGGACTGCTAGAAGAACAAATCGGTCAATTTTAGAACAAATCAAACCAGAACTGTCATTGGAATCATCTATGCTTGGGCTGAGGCTTGCATACTTCGGCCACTTAATGAGGAGAGAAGACTCCCTGGAAAAGACTACCATGCTTGGGATGGTTGAGGGAAAAAGAAAAAAGAGGAAGACCGAGAACAAGGTGGTTGGATGTTATCAAGACTGATACAAATTTGAGTTTCCATGATTTAAAGAATGCCACAAATGATTATGAAAATTGGAGGAAGTTTGTCCATCGGATCATCAAGAGTCGGATACGACTGAATGAATAATACAAGAACAATGTTACGGATAAGATCCGACATGTGGTTAATGTCGAGATTACGCGGGAAATGACAACATTATCCAAGTGCAGTGGGTAACGACTGAAATAAAAAGTAATTTATCTCATAATAGTCTTTATCTAGATAATCTGATATTATCCAGTGAGGCCTGGATGACTTTGAATAATATTTGGATAACTTAGTACGTTTACAATTATTTTCTTAAGTAAAAAATACTTTAATTACAGAGACTGTAAGATTGAATACAAAATTATTATACAAACGTAATCTATATTACTAAAATCTTTTATTTCTCTGTCTGTCTGTCTGTCTGTGTGTCTGTGTGTCTGTCCGGCGCAGTTTTCTGTGAGAATGAAAAATAGAAAGAATT
>JAFIDM010000179.1:12087487-12100506 GCA_023159025.1 Thereuonema tuberculata
CTCTCTTCATATTGCTTTTTTGACTTATCTGTCAAAACTGAACTGACTTTGACTGAAAAGTAACAATCTATATTACTAAAATCTTTTATTTCTCTGTCTGTCTGTCTTTCTGTCTGTCTGTCGCAATTTTCTGAGCGAATGGAAAATAGAAATAATTTTTACAATGAAACATCCGCGACAGGAATCGAACCTGCAACCTTCTGATCCGAAGTCAGATGCCTTATCCATTAGGCCAAAGGGACTACAACTCTCTTCATATGGTTTTTGGACTTATATCTCCTTTCCTTTCCACCATCAATAAGGAATGTATTCAATCTTTTTTTTGAATCTCAAGATTGTTTATTTATTTCACATCAGTCAGTTTATTTGTAATTCGAAACTGACAATTAGAACGATAATTGCCGAAACGTTGCAATATTTTAAATATTCTTACTTAACCAAATCCTATGTGATATTGAAAAATATGTGGGTGTACACGCCAGATGTTGGAGTAAAGAAAACAGAGTCAAGAAAGAGAGAAGCACTCTTTTTTTGAGGTGGAATACCGAAAAAAGCATTATTTGCAACTCAAAAACCATCAATAAATGTAACTCAAACGTCACTGAAAAGTGACAATTATAATTAAAATGAGAGTCAAAAAAGAATGAAGCGATACTTCTATTAGATAGAATACTGAAAAATTACTATCTGTAACTCAGAAACCATCAATATTTGGAACACAAAAGCCACTGAAAAGTGCCACTTAGAATAAAAAAAGAGACTCAAAAAAGAAAGAAGCAGTATTTCTATTAGATAGAATACTGAACACTATTGTAACTCAGAAACCACTGAAAAGTATCATTTGGAATAAAAAAAAAAAAGAGTCAAGAAATAAGAAGCAGTATTTCATTAGGTAGAATACTGAAAAATCACTATTTGTAACTCAAAAACCATCACTATTTCTAACTCGAAAACGACTGAAAAATATCAATAGGAATAAAAAAAAAGATAGTCAAGAAAGAAAGATGCACTATTTCTATTAGGTAGAATACTGCTCAGAAGTTAGACGTCTTAGCCATTAGACCGCTAGGCCTACATTCTAATCTCTGTAAAAAATAAAAATATATCATAGATATATGATTTACAAGGTGGTTCTAAAAGCAGTCGTAGATTGAGAGAATATAGAGCTCAAAAATTAAATTAAAAAAAAGCTTTTAAAAAATTTTAGTTTTAGTTTCCTTGATGTAATTTGTGTGTGTTTGTGTGTGTGTTTTTTTTTTTTTAATAAATAAAAAATTGTTTTCCGTTACATAAGGGAGGCTTCCGGAGCGAAGCGACGGGTAGCCGACTAGTTGTAATTAAAAAGAAAGTCAAAAAAGAAAGAAGCAGTACGTCATTAGGTAGAATACTGAGAAATCAGTATTTGTAACTTAAAAACCACTGAAAAGTATCAATTGGAATTGGATAAACGAGATGAACGAGAGTGTCGATAACATCAATCGAATGATAAGTCTAAGAATACAAGGAGAGACTACAGAGCATACAATACAAGTGCGAATAAAATTGACACTTCTGATAATCCATCACACGAACATCTCTATATGCCCGAGTGTCTGAACGCATTGAATCTCAGCGGAATTCCTCAACATCGTTTGTCATTGAAGATTGGATCTCCAATAATATTGTTGCGAAACATCAATGCCAAGTTTGCATACTGCAATGGAACTCAACTTAAATGCTGTTCATTCGATAATGATCTCATAGAAACCGAAATTATAACAGAACTCACAAAGGAGATTTTGTTTTCATCCATAGGATGTCTATGGAACCATGCGGTAATCTACTTCAATTCACTTTCACAAGAAAACAATTTCCGATCAGACCTTCTTATGCGATATTTATCAATAAAGCTCAAGGACAAACTCTAAATAAAGTTGCCATATAATTGGAAAACGTTGTCTTAACTCACATTCAACTTTAGGTCTTTGAGTCACAATTCAACAGAATTTGATTATCTTCACTCTAAAGAATACTCACAATCAATTTGTTGCGAAGAATTTCGTATACAAGCTATGATCTTCATTTATCATCTATATCAACTAACGTCCATCTGAAATCTCTTCTTCAAATATCTATATCGAACAATCTAGTGGCCTAGCTAATAGATATAGATAATTTTCACTATTTGTAACTCAAAAACCACTGAAAAGTATCAATTGGAATTGGATAAAAAAGAACAGAAAAAAAAATAATCACTATTTCTATTTGGTAGAATACTGAAAACTCGCTATTTGTTACTCAAAAACAATCACTATTTCTAACTCAAAAACCACTGTAAAGTATCAATGGAAATAAAAAAAAAGAGACTCAAGAAAGAAAGAAGCACTATTTCTATTAGGTAGAATACTGAATGCTCACTATTTGTAGCTCAAAAGCGACTGAAAATTGTATCTATATTAAGAAAATCTTTTATTTCTCTTTCGGTCTGGTGCAATTATTGTAATTTACAAAAATAGAAATAATTTCTACAAGTTATCTACTGGAATCCAACATGCAACCTTCTGCTCCGAAGTTAGGCGTCTTAGGCATTAGACCACAAGGATTACATTCTAATCTCTATAAAAAATAAAAATATATCACAGATATACGATTCACACGATGATTCTAAAAGCAGTCGTGAATTGAGAGAATATATACATCAAAAATTAAAATAAAAAAAAACTTTAAAAAAATTTTAGTTTTATTTTACTTGATGTAATTTGTGTGTGTGTTTTTTTAATAAATAACAAATTGTTTTCCGTTACATACGCGAGGCTTCCGGAGCGAAGCGACGGGTAGCCGACTAGTATTGAATAATATAAGATAATGTAATGTGGTGAGCATGGGTGGCTTGACAGCCAAGCACCGCGACCTGAAAGATCTATTGTGCTATCCCACGGAAAGAAGGGCAGACGGAGAGAAAGACTGAGAAAGGATGGTGTGAGAAATGCAGGGGAAACGGGAGAACCCCGGGAAAACCTGCCCAGCGCGAGTCGCCATCATCAACGAAACCCACATGAGAACTGAACCCGGTACTCAGAGGTGACATCGCCAACCGCGCGGCCTATATTGAATAAAAATATTGTAAATTTTGTAATCGAAAAATTATAGAACAAAAATTAAACAACAAAAAATTATTCGGTAATTTTCTATTTTGTGTCTGTAAAAACTAATGTCGTTCGCCAGGCATTTTAACATAATTATAATTGTAATTTCGTTAATTTTGAGGCGTCACTGAGGCGTTGTTATCATAATTATAATCTTCATTTTGCTAATGTAAGGATAAATCTAACATTTTTCCTTAATTTTTTATTAGCTGTTCGTGATATTTATCCATTGTAAATTTAATTGGATATTTCTTATTTTAATGGAGGTAAGGTAATTTTAAAATTTTTGAATATAAACATCCTGCAGAGAGTCGTACCTCAACTTACCTAACCTACATCTAATCGACACACACATATTTAAAAAAATATATTTAAAAAATTATGACAAAGATAACTTAACGCTGAAATATGGATGTCCTTTATTCGTGGTTTCCATCTACGCTTTCATCCTCTATCTTCTCTTCTTCCGAGATTTTTTTTAACCTTTTCTTTATCTTTTCTATGAGATGAGCTGAGAATTAATAGCAGAACTAAAGATGTACAACCAACCTCTTGTTTGCTTCATGGCATTTTTACTAGCGATATCAACGAGAGCAAAACACGAGTTGCCGCTAGAAGATTACTTTTCTTGTAAAATTTTGCAAAGATTAATTTTCTTATAAATGTACGTGTGATACATAATTAAAAAAATAAGTAATGGGGGAGTTTAATATGTATTTATGAATCGTTTCCATCCAAAAAAAAAAAAAACTTGCCTTAATTCCACAGATGAGATTTTATAAAAAACAACAAAGAGCCTTTTATATGTTAGGATAAGTAGGAAACATATCCTGAAGATTCGTATACTGACGTCTAATTCCGCAGATGAGAAATAAACAAAATAAATAATTTTGAAGAAAACAATACAAAATCGCACAATAACTAAACAAAACAAAAATCACTGAGTTTATGTTGGATATTTTGCTGGGAATCGGAGACGGCGCCGTTTCGGGTTTCAACGCCCTTTTCAGCCCGATCCCGCCCAACATAACCCAGCTCAGTGAAAAGGGACAATACACCAAATGGACAAACAATTAAAACAATGACTCCTCAGGTCAAATACATCAAAAAATCAAATTAACAATATAAAAAAGGTAAAAACAAATTCACGGTAGCAACTCGCTTAGACTAATAAAAATTTGCTGTAATAAAATGTTAGTAATTAAATCAAAATTAACGTGCGGACCAAGTTAAAACTTCAAAGAAAACAATACAAAATCGCACAATAACTTAACAACAAAAATCACTGAGCTTATTTTTGGATATTTAGCGTTAATTTTGATTTAATAAACGTTTTCCATAGCAGTGTTAGTAATAATTATAACAAATTAACACAGTAACAATACTGATGCTTCATACATAGCAATACTAACAATTGCCAACAGGACGTCATTGTTAATATTTACAAACGTATTGTTTCATAAATTCTTTAACATATCCAAATGATGCACTAAGCATTGTATTAGTGGCCCCTAGTTTACAGTTTGCCTGTAAAACATAAAGGAACGGTCTTGCATTTACATGCTATTGCTTTTAATTATTTTGTCTGTACAATTGTACATATTATGGGGCCGCTTTGCTTTTGACAATGTCTAAAAGCATTAATTACCTTGTTCCAGATGGTTAGAGGTCACTGGTTATATAAATGTAGATATCAATGTAGAATAAACAGAGCAGTTTGTCCTTTTTTTTGCAATTGATATTGGAAAACAATTGTTAATGTGATACTGAAATTTGGAAATTTTTATAACCTTACGATAACTATTGCTATCAAAGGATTTGATTTAATATTTATTTTTACTTTTTATATAAAAAAATAAAAAGAATAAATAAATAATAATGATAATAATTAGAAGGCAATTTTTAAGCCAAACTCGCATATCCGGCACTACTTCCGAACGTCTGCGATCTAGATATCTTTACGATATTTATTTAGGAGGCTCAAACTTTAGTGACCTGTTTACGCTATTAAAAGGAAAAAAAAATCCCTAAAGGTACAGGTTAGGCCAAAAACCGTTAAACTATATTAATTTGTTAAAATCACTTAAATATCGTAAATGCATCATGCTAATATGGCTGAACAGATTACCATAAAATTCGATACATGCTTATTTTTGGTCCAACTTAGTGCCGTTTGTATTACTCTTCATTGCTTAAAAAAATGACACCGTCACTAAAATGGCTGGATTTCTTTTAGAATTTATGAACTGCTTTTTTTTTATGGCCCCATTTAAAAATATGATCAACATTATTCTGGTCTCCACAGCATCCCATCCAATGTTCAATTTCAACTCAAGTCCAGTCCCCACTATTCGGAAGATAATTAAGCATATACCTATTGAATAAAATTAAAATAAAAAGTGTTAGTACAAGTAAAAATAAAAAAAAAAGAGATAGGAGGTCTAAATAGAGAAAGAACATTTGTTTAGCGATCAATTTGGTAACTATTGTGATAGCGTTCAAATATGGTAGCTATTGGTAGCTATCTGATCTCCCCCCCACCCTAACAACTCCCCAATCGGCAAACGGACTTCACCATCGTCTAAAGAGGCCCAAACACCTCTATATACGTCAGAATGGGGTATTCTCAGGGACCAACGTCCCCCCCCCCCCATATTCGATATTTTATGGCATTGTTTTCGTTGAATTTCCGCTCTTAGCTTAAATATTGGAAATGCAACCTTGTTATTTCAGTTGTTAGCTACAGCTTAATGGGTAAGGCCTCGGACTCATATGCTGGAGGTTGTTGGTTCGAATCCGTATATCTAATTTGTTGAGGTTTTTTTTTATTTTTTTTTTCTTGTTTTCCTACATTTTTTTTATTATTATTTTTAAATTTTTGTATTATTATGGGTCGCCCTTAAATTTATGCTTTTAGCGCAAAATTATATTCTCTTGTTGATTTCACGCCTTGAGCTATCATCGACGAGAATCTGGGATGATGTTTCATCATTGTTAGGACGCTTCAGTCAGATTTATCCTTTAATTAAAAGTTCAGAAAGCACGATGGATCTCTCACCCACTCCACACGGAAACGGGACCCTCAAAAGCAAACAACAATAAGACAATCACTGTAACCTGTAGAGTATCTTAAAAAAAATCGACCAGATGTCTGCAAGGCACCAAACATTAAATATAAGGACAAAACAACGAAAGAACTAAATAGTCTTGAATAGGAAAGCTTAACATGTACGTAATGTAACGTGAAAATAGGAGGATTTAGAGCCTGGGATATTCTGTTTGTGTTTTACTGAGCACAAGCGGAGACAACACTTGTGATTCCTTCAACCAATCACCAATAACACAGCAAAATCAGACATTAATGGGAAGTTGGTTATTGAAGGAATTTCTTTATCAACCGAGCTGTGATTTGCGAGAATTCTTACTGCGCAATGACATTGTATTGACAGTAGTTGATTCACGCTGAAGTAATTAAGAAATCGGTAAAATCTAATATAGCAATGAGATATTTCTTTTTTATTCCTAATAAAGTGAGGGTCATCAGATCACTCAGTCTGGCTGTGTGTACGACCCCACCCGTCTTAATGTAATGCTCATGCAGACCAACAGGAGACAAAAAATACGAAAAAGGGAATAGGGAGTCTTTGTATGCTGACACTGATGGACGGAATTCTGAAAATTTGATACGTTACTATTTAAGGTCCAATTTACAATTTGAGCATGATTACTTTTGTATCAACCCCCCCCCCTCTCCCAAAACCTTAAAAAAAAATTACTCCTGAAATCCCTTGCTAAAACGGTTGGATGGAATTCCTTAAAATTTGGTTTGACGCTTCATTTTTGGTCCAAATTAAAACGTGAACACCATTCTATATTAGTGCATTACGTCATCCCTCCAAAATTGACACCTGTATGACTGAAAGCTGTCTCCACTACGCGATGTAAAGCTGAGATATTACGAATTTTATCTAATGTTGTTATAGGAAGCTGAAACCTGGACGGTATATTTAAGGCTAAATAAGCTAAAATCCCTTTTGGCTTTTGGATATTGGGTAAAGAAAATACAACGGTATTCGAAAAAAATAATGCCAAAAGCAATTTTCTTATATTATTTATTTATTGATCTTTATTTATTTAAAAGATTTTTGACCCAATTTTAAACCCATGCTATTTATCTTGTTTAGCTTGTTTTCCAAAAAAAAAAATAGTCAGGCTGTGTCTGTATGTACGTATCTCCTTCCTCTAATAACTTTATTTGTTTGAAAAAAAAATTAACTAATTTAGTTTCATGTTTACTTAAATATTCATTTTCTTTTTCCAATTTTTATTATTTATGAAGTATCAGTTATATTGATACAATTTGTAATATTTATTTCCATTTACATTAAAAGTTTAGACTCAGTGTTTACAAGTGACATCTCATAACAGCTGTTACTCGGTGAATTGCCGATCATCAGTTGAGAGTAGTCCCCAGTAAACAACTAGGTCTTAATACGGAGGTTAGTATAAGTTGAGGTAGGAAAAAATACGGAACCTCCAAGTCTGAACTAAAAACAAGAAATACACAATAAAAATAAAGAAATTCATGTGCCACAGTCTCAATTAATTTTTAATGTGCATTAAATAATCAAATTAAGTGCATAAAAATGCATTAACACACTAAGTATTCTATTCTCAATTGCTGATGATCGGCAATTTACTGTGAAACAGCTATTTTGAGACGTCAAAAAACAGTGGGTCTGAATTTTTAATGTGTTTATACATTTTTAGGCGCTTTTTTGATTATTTCAATGCGCGTAGAAGATTCATTGAAGCTAGTGGAGACTGGCATATGAATTTCTATATTTTATTTTTTTTTGTGTATTTCTTGTTTTTAGTTTAGATTTGAAAGTTCCATATTTTTTCCTACCTCTATTTCTATTTATTTATTGTATGCTGATGATGTGAAAACTATTGACCAAAATTACGGCAAGCATGATAAACAGACCGCGGCAAACAGAGGTCACCGATGCTAATCCTATCGCCGTGGCAGCAGTTATTCATTCCATAACGTTTTCGAATGGCAGTAATACTCTCGTCTCCGATTTCTCCTTCCCAAAATATGATTTGACATTCTTCTGTTTGACTTCGTAAAGCTTTGCCTTGTCCTAACTTTGCCGCCGTGATGGAAACCAGCAGAAGAATAATAGTTCCTGAAATGATTAATTGAATCAATATTATTCAAGATCATATTGACACTGCGAATGCGTATTTATTAGCGAAGCTCTAACTTTTAAATCTTCGAAAGAAATCTTTTCAAGTAAATCCTTGTCGACAATGTAGCTGAAAAGCATTGAAATCTAAACGATAGACTTTTTAATTCCTTAAAGCCCCGCGAACACCATCCAACTTTCCACCAACTTTAGTCGGCCGACTTCGAGTCCGCCAACTCTTTGTCAGTCCCGAACACCATCCAACTCGCAAATGAGTCGGCCGTGATTGCAGCAATCCCATAATGCAATGTGTTTCCCGCAGCAGCTGTGGAAAATCCGAAAAAAATCGAGGTTTTGAAACCTCTCTGATAAATTCTGCCGCATACAATTACTGCATTTCAATATAAACTTTATTTATGCATGAAAGAAACTCGCAATACTCTGATATTCATTGTGTATGCGCTTGTCTTCGATACGAATCGGCGAACATCGCTTTAGACGCCATTTTTTTCCATGGGCGTGACGTCACGACTGACGTGTTCCAACACTGCCCTATGATTGGGTAATTCCGACCAACTTCCCGAGTTGGTCCTGCACAACCAACTCGAGTCGGCGGACTAAAGTTGGTGCCAAGTCGCTGAAAAACTGGTTCAAAACTGTCTCCACCAACTCGTGACGTCAAAATCGGCCGACTAAGTTGGTGCAAAGTTGGATGGTGTTCGCGGGGCTTTAGTTAATCATTAATTAATGAGATTTGATTTAAGTTAATCTGATTTCAACTAAGTAAAGTAAATTTAATTTTATTTTATTTTATTTTTTTTACAGGAAAAAGAAAATTTGCACAGTTTATATTCACCAGATATTGGAAGTTGAAAATAAGTATAGACTTCTCGTTTTGTAATTTTTATCATTGTTAAAAACTAAAAAAAAATAAATAAATAAAAGAAATTGCATTTTATTAAAAGTAGGCTTTAAGTTCTTCGAAATTGCTTTACCTACATTTATAGAATGTTTTTCGAGTCAAGAAATGCAATTAAAAAAAATCTATGACACAGATACGCTTCTAAAGAAAATAATCAGGATTTTTCATTGAAATGAATAAAAAAAAATGTTATTTCCTCCTCTCCCCCAGTATCATCTTTCAGATTTTGACCCCTCTTCTAGCCAGATGACCATGTATCTACTTATGTATACATCTGTAATTCTTAAACTGTATTATCAATGAATGGAAGCGAAATTTTTGATTAATGTTTTCACTGAAGAGGAATAATGAAAATGTCCATTCAAGATAATAGGACACCATGCGCCATCTAGTGAGTATCTATATTTTCTTTTCAGTGCTCACTAGATGGCGCATGGTGTCTTATTATCTTGAATGCACATTTTCCTTTGATGGGAAACGTTTTCGACAAACTAGTTATTAACACAAATAATAAATTAAGGCCCTCGAAATGAAGAACGAGATATCTAAAATAAATAAATAAATAAATAAATAAATAAATAAATAATGTTGGTTGGGAATGATTAGTTAGTTGGTGGTTTTTATTTTAGCAATGTTAAGCAATATTTAAGCAATATTTTCATTCGACTTGATTTAAATGCGAGCAAATGTTATTTTACTTCTGAAAATTTCATTATTGGCTATAAAACTTCAGCAATAACTCAGAGAATTTGCACGAAAGAAAACAAGAAAAATTCCTGAAAAAAATGTAAAGCATAAGTTGTCTTTTTTTTTTTTTTTTAAAGTCCAGAAAGTAATACTAACGAAAATTTACATTAACTTATAACACAACATTTGACATTATGTTGAAAATGGAACAGCAGAACTTTATACTTTTATGAAAAGTTGATTAAATCCATATTATTTACGTAAATCTAAATAATTTTCAGTACTGTATAACAAGGCGCGCAAAAGTTACTGAATTGTTTAATAAACAGTGTTTACACCACCTATTGAAATCAGTTTTGTCCGCTGTGCAATTATCACGTGACATACGTTTTAGTCTATTTTCTGAAGGGAAAGATAGGCTCTAGAAATCGTCGTATCAGCGTCCATGTGTGCCTTCCCAAATAACGTTAATGTAGAAGCAGATCTTCTTGGAACTTGCAAATTTATGGACAATAAACGATCTCTCGTCTTATATTAAAATCGAGCGGGAAGATGGCAAAAATTCATACAAAAGACTAAAGAATAACTAAGATGCAATTGACTTTTTCTTCTTTGTCATGTTTTCACAGTAAAAACCTCGGACTGTTAAAGAAAGTAAGCTCCAAGTTCCTTTTTCTCGTTTAATTTTAACAACGTAATTTAGAAATTATAATCAGGAAGTGCAGTTCAGAATATATAAAAATTCAGCTCTTCATCAACGCATTCAACTTACTTTAATTTATTTTCTTGTATTTTTTTACTTCCTTACACTACTCTTTTTTGCCTTATAATAATCCATCATATTCTCGCGTGCTTGTGAGTACTGTTTCATGAATTGCAGTCACACCCCGGACTTGTATACCTCGACTCACGTAGACCTGGAACATACCCCGAAGTTACGGCGTTTGCTTCCGAGTTAAGTACACTTTGTTATGCTACATACGGCTACGTCTAATATCTATTTTACTTCTTATTCAAAAACATTACTGTTATTTCGATATTAGTTTTTTTTTTGTTAGCATAGTATTAGGCCATCCCCCTGTCTCCCCCTGGCAAATATGAGATAATCCAAGAAGCGTTATGGAAAAAGTGATATTTTATTCCTTTTTGAATGAACTCATTATTTGATAGCGCGCGAACAAATACAATAAAAGTTGGATTGGAAATTGGGGGACTAGCAATAGTCCAATGGTTAGTGTTCCTGACTGCGAGGACGAAGGTCCTAGGTTCGAGTCCCACGCAAGGCGAAAAAAAACGAAAATTTTATAATCTGACTTTCTCAGTAAGGAAAACTAATAATTAACAATTGCGCCGGACAGACAGACAGAGAAATAAAAGATTTAGTAATATAGATTAAGAGTAGATCATGAGTAGGGACAGACGGATAAATAAGACTTTCTGATTTTTTGAGGAATATGCCTATGAAATGGGCTGATCAACCTCAACCAACCAACAAAAAAAAAAAGAAAGAAAAATGGATAATCCAGTTCGTAGTGTATGATTTACGGATACGCCATTACAGAATTTTTACTGTGACCTCACCCCCCCCCCCCCGGGTGTTTGCAAACCATTAGAATGAGAATCGCAGTGCAAAGTAATCATTATTTTCAAAGTTAAAAATCATTACAGCTTCTTTTTACAGCTATTTAACGAGATCTCGAGAGAAATATACTTTGTAATGATGTATATTTTAAATTTTCATTCAGAAAAACTTAAAAGACCATCTTATTTAATAACTATTATTAAAATCAAGGCTTTTGATTCAACTCAAACACTAGTGCAATCCAGTGTTTTTTTGTTTTTTTTTGCAGAAATTACTAACGGATTTGGTTTGAACTAATTGATGACAAAACAAAAATAAAGAAAGAAAGAAAGAAAGAAACATAGTATGTTACAAATTTTAAAATTTAATTTTTGACCGGAGATTTGTAAGTATAAAAAAAAAAAATAGTTTTATTATCGCTTAATCAGGCCCTGGCCTGAATGGTTGATATGTTGTCGGATTTAGCTCAATGTTTTAAAGATAGATTATTAATGAGGTTCTTGTTTGCAAACGATAAGCGTTCAGATTAATTATAAAAGCATCAAATAATCAGGATTTTTTTTCCTTCTATTTTTCTGATTCATTTTTAACTCCAAGCAATAATAATTTAAAATTATGAAGTCTTATTAAAATTGGCAAAATCATCTCAGTTTTACAGAATAATATTTCTAATTTTTCTGAATTTGTAAAAAAGTTGCTTCTTTTTTTCTTTCTTTCATTTTTTTTTTGATAAAACGTATTTTTAATAAATATATATATATAAATGTCCTAGCATATTTAGGCAATACGACAGGACAGAAGCAGAATAAATTAGCAAAAACTCTTCGTTCTTGGTTCGAATCCGGAGCTGGCGTAGATGTTTGTCTTTCTACATTCTAAGTTCATTTTTTTTTCTACGTGTAAAAATGTACCTGCCTCTTGAGATATATCCAAGACAGCGATTTATTTGGCAAAATAGTCTACAATTTCCTAGGGAAGGCGAATGACAGAACCAACAAGCCTGGTCAACGAAACCAAAATCGTAATTGAGCAACAAGAAGCATCAATATTAATGGCAATGTATCTTCAACTAATCGTCCAACCAAAAAAAAAAAACTTTTTTTTTTTTTTTTTCGAAATTTTAAGCAGGCTAAATTTCACCGCAAATATGCACATGATTAATAAAAACTGTAATAGGCCAAAAATAAATAAAAATAAATAAATAAATATAGCATAATCTTTATATTATTTTAAGTACACTTTAGTTAACAATTTTTTTTTTCAGATACCGATTTCGTTTTTATTACTTTATATAAGAAGAATATAAAACTTTTTCTTTTTATTACTAGTCTTTTAATCAACAGAAGTACTCAAGTTTACAGATCAGAAATAGCTGGACGTAAGATACTCCAAACTGATCGAGATTTAAGGAATTCGAAACAGCTATCCCAAGGTTCCGTAAATTTTTCAAGGATAATATTATTAAAATGGATGAGACCAAATTATTTACAAGTGACATCCTGGAACAGCTG
>JAFIDM010000179.1:12100516-12130941 GCA_023159025.1 Thereuonema tuberculata
AGACCAAATTATTTACAAGTGACATCCTGGAACAGCTGTTTCACGCTCGTTGGCGATCATCAGCCAGGAGATTATTTTTGATTATTTTTCTTTGCTTATTTTATACTTTGAGGCACCACTGCGCTTCCGATATATCATAATATTATTACTTTTAAAATGAGGTTGCAAAGATTTAAAAACACTTAAATCTGTCTTGGAATCAAAAATTACTAAGATTTCTGCAGGCTTTTAATAATCTCCCTGTACTATGATTTTGAAAAATGTACAACGTTTTTTTAAGTACGAGTAATTTGGATTCTGGACTTACGAAATCAGAAATACGATCCTTTACTAAAAAAAAAAAAAGACTTTGAAGATAAAAGGGGAGGGGAAACGCGACTGACATTGCCTGAAAAATACATTTAAAAAAAAAAGTCAAATAAATAAATTAACTAAACAAGATTTCTGACCTTTTCGTTATTGGAGTTATAATATCACTATAGTGACATTCAAAAAAATATAAAATTTCTTAAATGTCCCTTTTTTTTTTAAGATAAGAGAATTGTGATTGTTCACGAGGGCCATTAATTTCGATTAAATTCGCTTTCTCTATCTTCATCCTAAAGCATTTACGTGTTTGGTTATTTTTTGCATTAATTTTATTTCGGTACAAAATGTGAGTGATTTGGTCATGTTTTCACTAAAGATTTTCACTATTATTTACTTTTTTTTTAAAGTATAGGAGTTTAAATAACGAGAAAATATTTCAGCCATGATTATTATTTGGATATCGTTTAGAAGTTTTGTGTGTGTGTGTGTGTGTGTGTTTGTATCAGTGGCGTATATAGAATATATTTTCGGGGGGGGGGGGCCCAAGATTAATGTAAGGTTAAGTTAAGTAATTTTAAGTAGACAACCCATGGAAACCTATCTGTTCAACCAAAAAAAAATGTTGGGAGGACATACCTTCATTATTTCGGGGGGGGGGCCCGGGCCAAAAAATCTATTCAACCAAAAAAAAAACCATGAAAACCTATCTCTTCAACCAAAAAAAAAAACGTTGGAGGACAGACCTTCATTATTTCGGGAAGGGCCCGGGCCCCCCCCCCCCCCCCCCTTTATAAACGCCCCTGGTTTGTATTTATCTTCCCATCTTAATACTCTGAGGTATTCGAGGTGATCACTGAATGACAGTTTGCAATGTATTCCATTATTTTATTCCCAATTCCAGATTGTTTTTTTTTTTAAAAGCTTGATGTTGACATTTCCTTTGACAACGGTTTTGAGCTGTCATTAATTTGTAATGTTAAAATTATTATTGAAATGAAAATTTTGCCTATCATTGTAATAGTCATATATTTTTTCTTTACAAACAAAGAAACAGCAATTATATTCTTTCCCATGCTTCTTGAGCTTTCATGACATATTCCTGAATCCTTTTGTCATTATAAAAATTATTATTATTATATTATATAAAAGCGTTATTCTGTCTGTCGTAAGACTTTACGTTTTTCCAATTTTGTGACCAAACTATAAGAGATAGATTCGTCATGTAAATGGATAAAATGTAGAGCTTTTTAAGACAAACAAAATGCTACAAAAATCTTTCGAAAAAAGTTTTTGGTTTCCAAGATGGCGCCTTTTAAAGGGTCAAATTTTGACTTTTTCTCAATTTAAACAAAAAATACAAAAGTTGGAAGAGAACATTATATTGAGAAAATGTTGGTATTTGAAAGTTCTATCGAACGGTATATCAGTCATTAACAAACGTTTCTGCGTTTGGAAGATATATGCAAAAATGAAGTGTTTTTGCGGCAACCCCCCGTGTGAGTGCCAACGCGCAATATACCTGAGTTAAGCGGAGAAGCCAACAACGAGCTGGGAAGTCGTGTATTCTCCACATTAATTTGCTAAATATATAAAGGTGTTTTTTTTTTTAATGCTATATATGCAAGGGTTCCGGAGCGAAGCGACGATACCCGTCTAGTATAAACATAAAGATGTGTTGACATAATGTTGTGCATAAAATAAACCCCAGCCTTTTCGGTCGCTGTGAGTCCTGTGTCCAGAGTTTGTAGCTTTTAATCAACTTTGTGCTGACATTTTTTCGTGGTTACAACTCTGTAGATGTTAGTATGCTACATTTGTTTCTGTAACTCTATTATCAAGTAAGGTTTTGTAAATTCCTCTATTCGCTAAAGCCACGAAAATAACATACAGCAGCAGTAAAAGACTGTTGATGGACTTGTCAGCATACGGTTATTGATCTACGGCAGTGGTTCCCAACTTTTGTTCACTTGCATACTCCTTGAAAGCCCATTTTTAAACATGTACCCAAAATATTAGCAAGATGTTTGTAATTAATATAGTTGTTCTTATGGCAGTTTTTAATGTTGTAACTGAAATTAAGTGGGTTAGTAATGATGAGTTGAACAAACAATGTGTACATGTTTAATGTCGTTTACAGTGTCGTCAAACACTGTTTAAGGAGGGATAACGAGGCCTTTTAATGGTCAAATAACGAAAAAAAACCCGCACACCCCTCACCGTAGCGTTTGATTATATTTGACAATTTTTACCTTGTCTTTTTGTCTTATACAGTTGACATATGTGCCTTTTTCCGCCATTATTCATTTTTTTTTTCGCATTTGTCCTTTCTTGTAACCCAGGTTGGGAACCGCTGATCTACGGAATAACTTACTAAGGTTACGGCTACCTTGAACTCTCAACTTTCGGTAGTACATCTAACCCTGTTAAAACGCAATACATAATTTTCTAAAAAAGAAAAAAAAAAAGAAATCGTTTTTATACTTATGTACATATGTATAATGTACAAAATATAATGCAATATAATGTCCTTCATCTTCTTTATATTGCATTTTTGTATGTTATCGTAATAGATAAGTCTATTTTTATTATGTACATACACTACCCTAAAGTAATGGACCGGACAGTGCGCGTTACTGGAAACATGTGAAAGTGTAACTGATTTTAAGAGTGGGATGGGCCCCCACGTGCTGAAATTACATTAGCCACCCTTTAGGGCATGCTTTCCACAAGGGAAGGTTTTGATACAGAGCTATGGGTATTTTTGTCCATTCCTGTTCAAGAACATGGCCAGAGCAGCTGTAGATGTCGAACTTGGTCCCCTGGCCCTCAATCGATGCTCTAACTCGTCCCATAAATGTTCGATAGGGTTTAGGTCGGGACTCTGAGCAGGCCATGGAAGCCGCTTTACAGCTATCTCTGTATACCACTGCTGGACAGAGGCTGAAACATGGCATGGAGCATTGTCGTTCTGAAAATAACAATCGTCATTTCCAAGCATTTGCCAGAGAGTAGGAACAACCCGATTATCCAAAATGTCCTGGTAGCCTTCGGAGTTCAAGATTCCCGCAATAACATGCAATGGTCCCAGGCCATATCATGAGAATCACCCCCACAGCATGATTCCCCACCGCCAAACTTCACAGTTGGAACGATGCACTCGGGTAAAAGACGTTCGCCTGGCATTCGCCACACTCAAACACGTCCCATCCGACTGGAAGAGAGTGTAAGGTGATGAGGCACGTTACACTCCATAAAATTGTTTTCCACTGCTCTACAGTTCAGTTGCGTCTTTGCAAATACCACTTGAGTCTGGCAACTCTGTTGAATGATGAGATGTGTGGTTTGTGTGCAGCAACACATCAGTGGATTGTAAGGGCATTCAATTCCTTCCGCAACGTATTGTGATGAACTGTAACCTCTGATGCCTGTTGAAACTCACTGTTTATGAATCGGAGGGTTTTTTTTTTTTTTTTTTTGCGGTTTTTACGAACCTCGCGCTTTAGGACGCGTCGATCGCTTTTGGTCAGTTTTCGGGGACGACCAACGTGTGCAGTTCGTACCCCAACGCCCATATTCTTCCACTTCTTAATGACATCACCAACAATTGAACGTGGCTGTGATAATTTCGCCGAAATTGCACGAATAGTAACAGTGTGACAGTCAACTACACCGCCTCTTTCAAAGTCACTAAGTTCCCTGTGATTCGGCATATTATTTGCACTATTCGACACTCCTACAGACGTTTCCAGAGCAAT
This sequence comes from Thereuonema tuberculata, assembly GCA_023159025.1. Taxonomy (NCBI): domain Eukaryota; kingdom Metazoa; phylum Arthropoda; class Chilopoda; order Scutigeromorpha; family Scutigeridae; genus Thereuonema; species Thereuonema tuberculata. Next base: position 12,104,581 of record JAFIDM010000179.1, read on the forward strand.
TATCTGAATGGGCTTTGCCTGATCACGTGCGCACATGCACTTTGACGATCTCGTCTGATTTTATGTAAATATGTGTCCGGTCCATTACTATAGGGTAGTGTATGTATTTTATCGCTTAAATATTAAAAAATATATATTTAAAAAAATTTTTAAAAAAATCTAATAAATCTGAAGAAGAAGAACCAATTCACGATAAAGAGGAAATCAGACTGAGACCCTGGGACAGCTGTTTCGAGCTTGTTAGGTTCTCATCAGCAGAACTACCCAGCGTGCAAATACTCAAAGGCGGACGATCTTAGTTTTTGAGGGGTTACTTGTGTTTCTAAGGTGAGATTACTTTACCTTTCGTACTCTTTGCACGCTGGGTAACTCCGGCTGAAGAGAGCCTAATAAGCTTGAAACAGCTATCCCAGGATCTGAGCTTGACTCAAAAGGTCCTCTTTTATCACGTGCTGATTCCTTTTCTTTAGATCTAATAAATATACATGTAAATAAAATCATTAATATATAAAACAATTCAGAGCAATTCATTTGTTTAGTTAAGGCTAATTCATTTTCATTGATCGAAATATTTTGTAGGCAATAGTGAGGTCGTCTAATTTTATATTTATCTGGGGTTTTGAACCGTATTACGGCAAAACAATCTTCGTAAAAAACAGAATCAGTTTATTTATTTCTGGATCGTTATTATATCAAAATCGTTAAAAAATAGAAAGGTCACTTGTTATTGCAATAAAGAAATTTATTGTGAAGCGCCACCTTCAGGCTTTTAGATGAAGCTGTGAATGAAGAATGGGAAAAAGATAAAGGGCCATTCCGTGTTATGTGTGTGACATTTGGAAAACATTTTTTTCTAATTAATCAAGGATTTTTCAATATATTTCTTATTTAAAAATCCAAACAAAAGGTCTTTAAAATAATATACACTTGACCATATTCTTTTATACAGAAACCTATCAGTTTGATATAATAGTTGTTTTTTAAATAGCTTTTTAAAAAACGTTACGTGTGTGACTTAGAAAAAAAGCAAATTTTGAGTAATGACATTAAATGATACATTTCTGTGAGTTTTGTTGCCACACATTTAAATTAAAAAATATGGTAATAATTTATTTATCATACCATCTAAAATCACAGTTAAAATTTAAATTTAATAAATAATTGAATAAATGAAAATTAAAAATCTGCGTTACATGTATGACACCCTGATCGTTAATCTAATACAAAAGAAACTTAACAAAAGTTAAAAGTTAAAAATTTAGAGTAATATTCTCATCAATTACGTCAGCTATTAATAAAGTTTTAACATTTTTAATACTTTGTGTGTTAGAATTATATTTTTCCCAATTAATTTGGCTGAATAATCTATATTTTATATATAGTTTTCTAATCTTACACCAAAATTATCATTCAATTTAAAGATTAAAAAGATTTTTAACCAATTAGATCTAGTTATTTTTTCATTATTTTGATTATTTTTTTTCCCTATTGACATTATAAATGTTATTCATAATTATTTTATAAATATTTTTTCTTTTAATATTAAGTATTTTAAATTTGTTCCTAATCTTGTTTTGTTTTTGTTTTTTTACAAAATTTTTTCAAAATTTATTTCAAAATTTCAAGATTTATTTCAAAATTTGTCACACACGTAACAAAATGTTACGTGTGTGACATATTTTGATAGTTGTACAATTTTTTCATTTTTTAATAGATTTTTATATAACTTTACAAAAGTCATCTTAATATTTAGTTAAAAGAGAAAAATAAGTTTTGCGTTAAAATTTTGACTAAATTAGAAGTTATAAAAACTTTTTAGATTTAAATGTTACGTGTGTGACAATAGTTTTATCATGCCTCTTCAAAAGTTTTCTAAACTATTAAATTTTTTACAAAATATACACTTCTAACTCTATTCACAGTCTTGAGTATTTCACAAATTGATTTCTATCATTTAAAATAAATAAAGTATGCAAAATATTTTTTAAATTCAGAAATCATCAGTGTATTTTAATTTCATCATTCTGCAATTTTTTATGTACTTATATATTAAAAGGTATTTTTTTTAATGAAATTTTAGTTTAATAATAAAACTTTTTGCATCATAAGAAAGAGCACAGTTTTTCCTACAAATACAATTCATTAACATTCTTCTATGTTAAAAATATTTTTTTGCTCTCCGCACGGAATGGCCCTAAAGTTCCGTACTGTAAGAGCGCTGATGACAACATCCGTCCGCAAACATCGTATTATTCGACCACTTTACGGAAATATTAATTTCGATCGCAGATCATCTTCAATTTCATAGTGGGGATATCCTTGTTATCAATAAAGCCTAAAGTGGAGCAAATCAGAGAACGACCGTGGGCACCAGATGGCGCGATGGTAGAATTTGAATCGATTGTTAATGTCAGTGTTTATGGCGGGAAAGTTTATGGCTTCTGATTGGCGACTCTCAAGCGAGGCAAACCTTTGTCAATAATTCTCTTAAGTCCTGGAATGATTAAGAGATCATTGTCCTCTATGAAGGTCAAAGTCAATCTTTGGCTGGTCTTGATATAGTATACTGCTAGACATGTTGCGCGATTTGTCTATAGACCGTCTGAGACGGGTCTCGAGAAACGGTCTACAGACCGTCTAGGGACACCGTTCTTTGTCTCGTCTAGCGTCCACACTACAATGTGAATTTCTCAGTCTCATCTTCGCAGTCCACCATGGAGGACGTTGTTTTGTGTGGAATGAGTTCCTGCTTAGTGCTAATTACAAGTGAAAGAACGCGAAAACCATGTGGACTTTTTGGGAGAGGTCCCACTCGTCGGAGTATTTTTTTTCCGCTCCCGGTTGAAGGAGGTTTTTAAATTACATATTTTTTTTTCTATCTCCGAGACTGTCACACTGTGCTGTGCAGCCAGAGATTCCAGGGCCGCTGTTCTTTTCCCTCGGTTTTTGTATTCGGGACTCGTAACATCCCACAAACAATAACATGCATGGATGTCTTCAATAAATTTTAAAATTTTCTCATTAGACCACATGTTTTAACTTCAAAAAATAATTTCAGCCGATCCACACCACTCAGTAGCTGGAGACAGACTGGGACATGTTTCGCCTCTAGACGCCAAGTGACGTCCACACTGTCAAAATGTTGCGCAACATGTCTCACGTTGCATGCGGTCTCCCATTTCGGTCGGGAGACTTTAGACATGCGATTTTTGGTCTCGCAACAGGCCTGTAGACGGGGATTGGTCTATAGACATGTCCACGTAGACAACCTGAGACACGTCTCTAGACCAAAATCGCGCAACATATCTAGCAGTGTGTACTAGGCTTAAGAAACATTTCTCCATATACAACAATTGGTATTTAAAAGATATCCACATTCCTCCTCTTAATTGTCGAGAAATCTTGACATGTGGTCCATCGATTACGTTTGGGATTTGACCCGATGTCACCCATAGACCATTTTAAATAGCTCAAAATAATCTGTCAGCATGGACCAATATTCTTGTGGAACGATTCCAAGACTTAAATTCTACAGCCTAAAAGAATTACGGCTGTAATCAAAGCTAGAGGAGGACCAACTCGTTATTAGTATAGCGTTTCTAATAAAGTGGCCATAAACATTATTTATCAACACATCTACTGGATGCTATAATGAGACTCTATCGGTTCAAACTATTGCTGAATATGGTTTTTGTAAAAAAGAGAAATTATGTTATCTATTAGTTTTTTTTTTTCTTTCTTGTTTTTATGTTTTAGTGGCATGAAGCAGACGGCGGCTCTTTTGCTGTTAGTCCAGTACCGAATATGGTTGATGACGTCAACTTACTTGGCAGACAGTTCCGAGGGGTATGGCAGCAGTAACTGTTACGTCATGTTGGCAGCTTCTCATCTCATGGGCTTCATCTTTTAAATTATTTCATTAGTTAATTATATCTGATGTATTGAGCTTTGACTGTATTTAAGCACCAGTTCATTTATTTTGTATTAGTTGAGGAAGCTATTTGTATATAGCGAAACCGGTTCTTTTTAAATTGTAAATATATATGTTTTATTCAGTTTTAGTTTTGTGTGTCATTTTTTCATTTGTTCAAAATAATCTGCACACGTAAAATATTTCTATCTTCATGAAATCATTACTTAGTAAGGATGTAGTAAGATGTAGTAAGGATTCGGGGGTTGGAGGATGGGACGCTGCGGCCCTCCATCAGAACTTATATAAAAATATTGGCCCTCAGGACTTCCTAAGGTTGTGCCTTTGTTTATGTAAAGGAATGTGCACAAAACAAATTGTGCATTTATCTTAATAAATAAAGACGTTAGGGTCATTATTTGTCTGAAAAAATTAATTTTTATATATTCTCATGTAAAAAATTTTGCAGGTATTGCAGGAAAAGCCAATTTTGTTATAAATTCAATCGTCATCCATGTAATCCTAATAGGGGGTTGAAATTTTGCAGATTTCCATTTCGCCCAGAATATTATGCAAAGTTCATTGAAATCAAAAATGTGGGTTAAAGTTCTGGTTGAATTGACATGGAATGTCAATAAATAGACCTATAAATAGACTACATTAAAAAGATTTCATGAAGAACTCCTAATGGGATGAAACGGTTTTGTAAAACGATCAATGAAAATATTTTCAATTGTGGGAAATAAAGTGGGGATCGCCAAGAATTAAAAAACAAAAACAAATTCATTATAAAAGTTAAATTACTAATTCCTATGATAGTTTTAAAATAAGCCACAAAAGAATTAAGTAAGCGCAATAAAAAAAAAAAAAAAGATAAAAAAAGCTTATACGTTTATTATGCTGGCCGAACACGTGTCAATATTCTTCAGTATTGACGGTCGATATTGATGAAAATTGATATTGACAGTTGATATCACGCGCGAACACACAGTTGTTTCTAATCGAGTATTGACCTGATTATTGATGCTTACGGCGCCGTCCTTCACGAGAGAGAGCGTCTTTGCATACAGTTTATTTGCCTTATAAACACACCACACGAGCAGAGCATAGCTGCACTGGGGACAATATTCCCAGCGATTGTACGACATCGGTTTTATACAATTTATTTGCGAATAAAATGGGAGCTATTCCGGTGTGCTTACTTGTGCTTAAGCCTAACTTGTTAGGAACGTACAGAATCGCTCTAGTATTAAACGCCTTTACCTCTGTAGAAATCAATGAGAAGTCTTTCATGATCAATTGACCAAATGTTGTTGTTTGGATTTTCTTTTTTTGGCCGATCCATTTTGCTGATTTTACGCCTTCTTTCTCAAACAAAATGGTCGGCGTGCGTTTCCTATTTTCAAAGCGGCGCCTTCCACATTACCATTGTCACGTGATTTCATCCGTTCATGTGATTCGCTCGCGCATCATCAATACTTCTCGACAACTGAAGTTGATCTTTTTTTCCATCAATATCAATTTTCTTGAAATGGTCAATATTGGTCAATATTGATCATTTTTATTGATGGAAACGGTTGATATCAATAAAATTGACCATCAATACTGAAAAATATTGACACGTGTTCGGCTAGCATTAATCAGAATTAATAAATGAGACTTGTGACTTAAGCACCAACTAGTGTGAAAGAGCTGTACTAACGTATACTGTAAATTCGAGGTATAATGTATTATTATTTTTAAATGGTTCAATTTAATTTCGTTAGATTTTTTGATTTAGTTTATTTAATTTCGTTAGATTTTTTGATTTAGTTTATTTAATTTTGCTTTTGGTAAAAGTTACTATATCTTCGTGGCTTATTTCTTTCTACAGAAAGAAATAAAACAAGAACCAAATTTAATGTGCAGACAAATTATTATGAAAGGAAATCAAAGACTGCACCTAAATATACAAAACACGTCTTTGAGTTTGTCAAGAGAGGGAATCGGGAACGGCTGTTTCGTCCTTATTGGGGACTCATCAGCCCGATCCACCTTCCTTCTATGATAAACTCAGAAAGGCGTGAAAAATAAATGGAAATCACACTCGCTTCCAAAAGTGACTCCCGAATAAAACACACAATAATTAAAAATAAGTGCAAAAGTGCACATAAAAACCCTTCCACCTAACAATCGTTAGGATACGAAAGGTATTTAAGCATAAAGGAAAACCAAACCTGTTTTGTTTATTTATGTGCAGTCTTTGGTTCCTTTCTTAATAATTTTTTTTCACGTTAAATCTAGTTCTTGTAATTATATTGCCTTTTTGGTTTGGTTTTTCCTTTGTAATTAAATACCTTTCGTATCCTAACGATTGTTAGGTCGAAGGTTTTTTATGTGCATTTATTTTTAATTATGGTATGTTTTGTTTGGGAGTTACCTTTGGGAGCGAAGGTAACTTCCATTTATTTTTCACGCCTTACTGGGTTTGTCATCGGGGAGGGTGGATTGGGCTGATGAGTCCCAATAAGGACGAAACGGCCGTTCCAGATTCCCTCTGTTAACGAACTCAAAGGCGTGTTTTGTTTATTTAGGTGCAGTATTTGGTTTCCTTTCTTGAAAGAAATAAAAGAAAACTTTTTTTTAATCTTTCTTTTTTTTTTTAATTATTATTATTATTATTATTGTTAGTTTTCACTTTCGCTACTTCAGTTCATATCGTGTTGGTGAATGACCTCTCTATCTGTTTGACCTTTCACCCGGGAGTTTTAATTAATATGATTGAATATTTGTATCAGTGTCTTCTTGTTCCCCCTCTCGAATATTTTTAGATCTCTTCATTTGTATCGTTATCAGAAATCATTGTGGTTTAAAGGTTCAGATCTTTACCTAGTTAACATTATTTTATTTCTTGTTCCCACTAGATAGCAGTTAGTTCTCGTACAAATACGGTAATTTGGATAATTTGACTATGAAATTTATGCACGTTGTGTGTTTTTCAGGTCACAAAAGACTATAAAAAGTGTTTGTTTAATCGATTAATCTTTCAGGTTTTTCAGCAACATCTACTGAATTTTAATTAGTGTTAAAATAAAGTTATGCTGTATTGTTTTTATATTCATTATTTTATTTTTTCCGATTTTTTTAGAGTTCTTGCATTTTTATTATAAATTCAAATATAAATTTTATTTTTAGTTATCTGTTTCGATTATTAATCGATTACTTTATTCATATTTTGAAAAATTGTTATCACGTGGACTTCCAGGCATAATTAAGTAATCGCCATTTCCTTATATGGCAAACTTTCTTTGGTAACGGCAAAAACATTTTTCAAAAATTACAGCTTTTTACAATTCAATGTAGAACTATATTTAATTTTACTTTTTAACTAATAAAAACGACCTGTATTCTGCGGCATGTACAATTCATTCGTAAGAAGTCCGACGGATAAAGATATAATTCAATTTTTTTTTTTATTTTATTTATTTACATTTTTTTTACGAACTAAAATATACTATACATCAGTGTTTCTCAAGTTTTTTTTTGCTTCATGGAACACTTTTTTATTTGCAAAAATCCCGCAGCCTATAAACCTTTTTAACAGCATTTATTGCTATAACAAATCCTTTGAAAAGTACCTATGATTTACAAATGAATAGAACATGAATATAACAATATTTTTAAGCATTTACAGTTATCTGAAACTATTTTAAAGCCGATTGAATGTGATTAATACTTTATAATCCTTAACTGTTAGAACGAAACTAAACTAATTTAGTTTTCAATCTGTTATTTAACACAGATTTTATTTTAGATACGAGCATTTGACCAGTGTGAAGCTTAATGTTAATTACTGACTTTCTCGCGTCATCGTAGTTGGGAAGCTCTGCTATAAATTAAAATGCAGCATTTTACTGAAATGTAGGTTAACGCGAAATTTTTAAATTTCCATTGGATAAAATAAATAATGTCACGTGCGCAATATTATGGGCCTGGTAACTCAAGTGATAAAAGCTGAGGATTGGAGGAGCGGTGGTCGGGGATTTTTCCCTGCTTATTTCTCCTCCGGACGGGTCCTAGATTTCATGTAACCCTATATAAAATGTCTTGTTTTACCAAAGGTTAAAGGAGGGTTTATCAACCGACCTCAACTTAGCCCCATTAGTCACGGAACGCCGAGAGCCTTACTATCGCGACCCAAAGGTCCACCTGTAGGCCTGCAGTGGGATAATTTCATTATCTGAATGAGCAATATTGTGGGTTTTGTTAATACCTTCATAAAGAAATATATATATTTATATATATACACTGTCCGGCCACCTTATTAGATTCACCCCTGCTGAGGCACAAATGCTGTCGCGCAACAACTCTTTAAGCCGGCAGGGGCAGTGTCATAGTGTGGGGGATGTTTTCCTGGCACACGTTGGGTCCATTGATACCTTTGGAGGCACGTCAGGATGCTAGAGCGTACCTAAACATCATAGCTGACCAAGTGCAACCGTACATATTAACAGTTTATCCTCATGTAGATGGCTACTTCCAGCAGGATAATACTGACGCCGGTGCACAAAGCCCGCATCACAATGGGATGGTTTGAGGAACAAGACTGTGATTTATCCTTGCTGCAGTGGCCCGCTCACTCCCCGGATCTCAGCCCGATTGAAAATTCGTGGGATGAGCTGGAACGGATTATTCGCTCCAGGCCAAAACATCTCCTGCAGATCCCCAGAAACTGAGTGACACACTCATGTCTGCATGGTACACAATACCTCAACAACGTTTTCAGCATCTTGTGAAATCCATGCCTCGACGAATTAAGGCTGTTTTGAGTGCCAAAGGAGGCCCAACACGCTACTAGGTAGGCGTATCTATTAAAGTGGCCGGACAGAACATACACGTGAATTATACTTTTATCCGTGTGCTTTCTTACAAGGAAAGCAAATGAATTCTCCATAAGATTTACTCTTTTTTTTTCATGGCAGAACATTAAATGTTTGTTTGTTAGTTAATTAGAGAAAGTTCCTTCAATACAATACAAGAAGTTATCATTTTTTTCCTTTTCATTATTCACTAAATTTGTAAGGCCTTACAATTTCACTTGATCATTTTTCTTCTCAGTTTTTAAACGTTATTATATGAAATAACTGCAAGAGCGAAAGCGAATGAAGTTAAATTTCAGATAAAGAGCTTATTCAAATGTACTGCTAAAGGGAAATGTGTTTTCTGATTAAAAATCTACAATTTGTTTGGTAGTGTATGTGTAATGTACTATTTCCTCCGTGAATAAATAAGAATACTAATTTCGCAAATCAAATTAATCACCTTTCTAACTCTTTCTAACTTAACTTAATAACTTCAATTCCGAAGGAAAATGTACAGTCGTCGAACTGTGCCTATAAAACGACCAAGTAAATATATATTCCGAGGTTCCCGTCAGGCATAACCCAAATAATAAAGCAGGATCATAAAAGTACTGAAATATAAAAAAATAAAATTTAAAAAAAAAAAAAAAAAGACACTAGGAAAACCATCGGATTTAAAATATAAACAAATATAATTTATTAAAACTTGTCAAAGGCAAAAATTTACAATTATTTATACTTCCCACCAGTTCGAACGACTTGCCCTAGGCAATTAGCTATTGCTTATAGAGCCTTTAAAAAAAGAAAACAAACCAACCACCATATAATCCTTTTCTACTCTCAACTACCTCAAAACTGTACTTTATACTTCCCACAAAAAAAATATTCTGATAAAAGGATCATATCTATATGAATAATGGTTGCTTACAATCAATATAAGAAATTTTGTATATAACACCTTACTAGAGAGTGGACTGTAAAAAAAAAAAAAATTAATAAAAATAGATAATAATTAATACTGAAAGTTCCTTAAACTTAAAGATTCACACACTCAATATTCTTTGATGTTCAATATCTCTTACGGGCCCTTACTTCTTTCAACTACTTCCTTTCCAGACTAACCATCTATGGTCCGCTATTCCCAGCTTCGTACCGCTATTCCCAGCTTCGTACCGCTTTTCTCAGATTCTTACCGCTATTTCCAGCTTCTTTGCGCTATTCCCAGCTTCGTACCACTATTTTCAGCTTCTTACATCTCTTTCCAGCTTCCTTAGGCTATTCCCAGCTCCGTACCGCTACTACCAGCTTCGTACCGCTATTTCCAGCTTCCTTACGCTATTCCCAGCTACGTACTGCTACTATCAGCTTCGTACCGCTATTTTCAGCTTCATATCGCTATGTCCAGCTTCTTTACGCTATTCTCAGCTTCATATCGCTATTTCCGCTATTTCAATCGATTCTTCTTTCCGCAAATTCTGACCTCCGAAATTTCAGCATCTTACTCTTCTGGCGGTCCCAGGCCACTTTCAAGGGATAACGTCTTTTTGCTACAGCATCTCTAATGCGGTGTCCTCTCCGATCACCGAATCGGCTCCCTGGGATCTCCCCGCAATTTACAACCTCAACACAACTTCCCCAACAACAACAACTCTCTGACCTGTTTATCGGTCCCTTATATACATTCGCCACCCCCATCCATGCAATAAGATCAACTAGAACAAGGACTTTCTTTGTCCTTTTGTCTATAAGCTAAGCAAAAAAAAAAAAAAAATGTCCCAATTTCTTGAACCGAATGGAAACTTTCCCCAGGTTTGACAAAGAACTACTGAATGGAAATTTCCTACAGGTTTGACAAAGAACTCCGATCAAACCCAATTATTAATCCCAAAATATAATATTTTATCAAATTTCAATCGACTCTCTTTACAATTGCAAAGAAAGGAAAAACACTATTACAACCTATTATTTCATAACCAGCCCCACTCTCTTTACAGTAAGAAATATAATATTACAACCACAACCATTATATAAAAAAAGAAAATCAAAAAATGGTTCGATAAACAATCGAACCATTACATATGTACAAGAAGATCGTAAATAATCATGGCCTATTCAGAGCACTCGGTAGCTCTAACCAATAACCGAATTGACACCGAAATTTGTATACAGACTATTCAAAGGATGCGGAAAAGGATTAAGCAAAAAAAAATAGTTCAAAAATTTCCCATAGGGGGCGCTTTATAACAAAACACATGAAAAAACAACAAATAAACAATCATCAACAAAAACACAATCAAAAAGAATTTATTCGTTACGTACGTGACATGCCACCTACACAGACTGTTTAGTGATGTAAGGAACATTGTACAATGTGTTCCGCATCATGAAGTTTGTAAAATTTGCAAAAGATGAACAGTGTGTTCAACGGCTGCTTGCAACTGATCCAGTGATTTAAAGGACTCATGTAAAGTAATATGGCCCTTTAAATTTGCAACATTACTACAGTAAACCATATTATTGGAATGACTCTCCCACAACCACAAATCATATGAATTCAGTTCCGGAGAATTTGATGCCAGACAATAGGAAATGTTCGACTCGTACCCGGTGATTGGCGCGAATAATGCTGTACGGTGAACCCAATATGTGGCGGCGCCTCTTCTTGCATAAAAGTTGTAGATGCAAGGCATTGTTGCTATTGAAGTTGAATACGATAAAACCATGGAGCACGTCATAATATCTCAGGGCCGTCACAGAACATGTCACAGGGCCATTAGGTGCAGTTCCTTCGAAGAAGAATGGTCGGATGATAAATGTGGAAGTGAAAACAAAGCAGACAGTCACTTTTCCTAGAGCTAAAAAGCTTCACAATTAAAACACTTTCCGGTAAAGTGATAGCCATCGTAGCTGATAAGAATGGCATTCACTAGTGGTAATCATTTTTATACCTAGAACTAGGCTGTGCATTTTCATTGATTGCAGCGCCAAACCAACCATTTGTTTACACTATATTTATTCGTAATGTTGATAAGTGCAAAATTAAAAGTTTAAAAATGCCATTTTAGGTTGTTCTTAGTTTTACCCTGTTTTTTCGAGTTTTTTTTTTTCGAGTACTTTACTCCCCCTAGGGGAACTTTTTGAAACTTTGAGTAGTCTGTATACAAATTTGGTTCAATCCGGTTATTGTTGCAGTTACAGAGTGTTCTATATAGCAAGAGTAGAAGTTGTAAGGAAGAACTGTAATTCAAAATTGAATGTGAATCATTTATTAATTCCCTATAGTTGCAAGAACGTAAAATATTCTTATTTACACCCATCTACAAAGAACCAGAGGGTGAGATGAAATCAAATTTGATAGAAACGCCTCTCGGAACGCGTGTAGGCATTTCGGATAAAAGAAAATTATTTCATAAAAATCCCGACAAAGAGAACGAGAAAACGGTTCACACTATCGATGTTTGACTAGTCAATAAATAAATAGCAGTCAACAACATTCGACTTTTAAATCAATGATTGTTCTTATGTTTCAATCAAAGCATTAATACAGCAGCGCCACATTTTAACGTTGTGGTGACTTTTTGAACTAATTATTGGTATTTCATGATATCTTCTCTGCGTTATTATTATTTCATTTTATAGTTGCATATTACGATTCAAAAAAAGACTTTAAAATTTTTAAAGTTTTAGTCCTAGTTATAGATTTTATCTAATCACGAGTAAGCTGCAAGGTCATTTGTGACTTATCACCCTCTTGAGTTATCGTAGGTCATTCATCTGCTTTTGTGCTCGATTCTCAATGGAGTTTTATTTCTTTTAGTCACAACAACAAAACCCAAGGCCAATACAAAACAAACTAAAGCAGAGACAAAGAGGATATGTGAAGTCATTTAAGGAATTAATCTGCAAACAAAGAATGAAAGATTAGATTAACTACTGCTCTCGAGGAATCGAATATTTTATTAAATAACTAAATTTTAACTTTTTACTAAATTTTCCGATTTCATATCCTTTTCTCATTACTATTGGAATAGATTTGTTTACATGTGCAGTAAAGTTTCCGAATTATTAATTTTATTTATATGTTTAATTAATAAATAATATTTAATTATAAATTATCCTTCTTGGAAGCCTTGGGAGCCCGTTCGTAAGTACGGACGGCGTAAGTCGGGTCATCCGTAACCCGGGGCTCGCCTATAGTAGAAGAACACCCATTGTAAAAGATCATTGCAAATTTGATGTTCTATTATTATTTACTATTATTAAAAATTAAAAATTCTGATTTATTAAATGATAAATAACATACCGAATTATAGCAATAGTAGTAATAGTGCTTTACGTGTACTGGATATCATTAAGAACATAACTGGAGCCGTACATCTGATTAATTTAAAAAATATTTATATACACATTAAAATACACAAACACGACCGTTTCGCAGGCGAGAGCCAGCCTTTTCAAGTAATCAAAATTTCAATATTCTTAATGAATTATAGCAAGATCGCTGAATATTGAGAGCGTAAATCTAATTTTTTTCGTAATTCAAAATTTTCACAGAAACAAAATGGCGCTGACTTATCAGACGACTTCAGTTAATATTTTTCAGTGGTAGAAAATACCTTGTATTCTTATTTTAAGATTACTTAGATTTTAAGGATGAGAAAGAAAAAAAAAATGAAAACAATAACTTGGGGAAACACAATGGATCACTTATGTAGATGATTGGAAACAGATCAATGAAATTATGAAGAAAGCTAGAGACGTTAACTTTGATAAAGATAGGAATTTTTTTTAAATTTTTCTTAACAAACATTATTACATTAAATAATCCAATTCTGAAATGTTCTTATTTTATTCATGATGAACTCGATTTTTTTTTTAAATTCAAGCCTATATTTAGGCTTAATTGTACTGACTTTAAAATTTCTTTAAAATAGTTCGTGAACCCGGTAGCTCTAAAGGCACTAAGTTTTCGGACAGAAAGATTTGCTTTGATATTTCACTTTGAAACGGGTCCAAATTTTAAGCCAATCTTCTTTTGTAAGGGGTCTTTCCGTCGCGCCGTTATGCCTTCCCGATGATAGGTCTCTCCTGCATTGCCTAACCGCGCTCAAAGATGATCATCCATGAAATCAGCTGAGCGACTGATCAACCACAACACGTCGCTCGTTGCGCCCTCTATATTCCGTTTCGCTTCCCATTAGACTTGATGCTCTAAATTTTAACTAAAACAGCTACTGTAGCTGTATTAACCATAAAGGAGCAACAATGCGAAATTACTTAAATACTATCTCCTAAGAACCAACTATCCAATAATTAATAGATTGAATGGAAGAAGATCTAACAATAAATGGAAGCTGAACTTCATATTTCATTCAATATAAACCAATTGTGTTAAGGTCTGTAAATGAGAACAAAAACAAAAAAATAAATTAACATGACAATAAGTGATAAAATCTTAAAGCATTGATGAAAAGTATGTTAACTATTATTTATTAAAAACAAAAAAAGCTCTCGTATTTTTTTTTAGTCTTTCAATTGTCCTCCTCTTTTTATCAATTTTGTCCATCTATTAATTCCTAAACAAATTATTCCTTGACGTCCATTTAGCAAACTTCGATTATTTTTTTTTTCCTATTATCTATAACGTTTCCTTTTCGTTCCTATAGAGGGCGCAATAAGTCAAGGTTTATCACTAGAGTGAGAACGTGAGAATCACACACTGAACATTGCCTCTGACTTTCCTTGACAGTCAGCTCTCGATATTATTAACCACTTTTACATAATGTAGGGAATGAATGAATAAAAATCACTCGATAGCACTTGAAATGCCGTTGTTTAAGGTATCACACACCCATCCCAGTTTATATTACTGTAATTGCCACCCTCAGGAAGAGCCATATTTTCCTTTTCGGTCAGTTTATAATATTTTTTTTTTATTACAGAAATTTTTCCCCATGATCTGGAATGCTTACAGTCCAAGTCTGACGTTTGTTTCGCCCACTGGTTCTCTTTCCAGAGATACTTTAATTTGAATCATCTTGTATATTAAATCATAAGACAATTTGAATAAACAGTTTTTTTTTTTTTTTTAGAAAGCTAAACATTTATTTGGAATTTCTCAAAGTGACTTACTACGATTCGCAAAGTATCCTAGTTTTCACGATAAAAAGAGAGTAACCAATTACTTGCAATTCATCACCAGTATTTCTGCTGTATTCAGCTTGTCATTGGCGCTCTCCGATCTCGGAGACTCGCTTTAAGCTAGAGCAGTTGTTCCCAAACTTTTGTGAATCGCGGCTCCCTTGACCTGCTGCCATCTGGCGACGGCTCCCCTCATAATTCTCATGATCAGTAATGTATACAGGGTGTCCATAAAAGATTGTATCCTTTTAGAAAAAAAAATTATTCTCGGCTCCAAGCTGTGATACGAGGATGCTTTCTATCATAAAAGTAAGATAATCTCTCCAAGTTTTTAAACATACCTTCAAATACTCAATACGTGCACCCTTCGCGACGCGACAAATATCTAGTCGATAGTTCATTTCTTCCCACACACGAATCAGCATATCTCCTGTAACATCACCAAGGCTCCAATGAGATATCGAGGCAACGGCAGGACGAAGTCTCTGTTCTTGACAAAGCCCTACAAAAAGACATCGCATTGTGTCATGTCTGAGGACCTCAGGGCCAAGTCAGCAATGTTTCATAGTCAGGACCTGTGCGACCGAGCCACCGTTGATGTTAATCAGCTTGATGATTGTAGGGTGGAGCTCCATCTTGTTGGAAAACAAATCCCATTGGTCCACACCAACAACTGATTTTCTATGAGTAACAAGTCGATATTAGAAGGAGGTCATGATTTAGAAATTTAACGTGTGTGAAATTAATGGTATAGTTTTAAAAAAAGGCCATATATACAATAATTAAAAAACATAAAAACACATTAAAATGTTAATAACTCGACCAGGTTTCGATCTTTTTCAAGTCATGGAGGTAATGATTGTCACAGATTATGCTTGGAGAAAGATGGAAAGATGAGGAAGCATTGGCGTAAGGATGAGGAACTGATGAAGATCGAAACCTTAGAAACATATTTGAGATCTAGCTCTTCTCGTAATCAGAAATAGAATCCTCATTTTTAAAGAAATAGACTGTCAGGCCATTGCCGAAATTAACATAAGTACATAATATTGTGTCTCTTTTAGTCTGCCCTTCCCCATTGACCGTCGTCCTAGTTCCATAGATCATTAGGGCACACAAGCTACCTCACCACGTCAAAACAGAGGTACATCGAAATAGATTTTCATTTCTTATTGTCATTTTGTTGATTGTTTTAATAATTCGTTTTCGTCTTTTTTTTTCCCCTTTCTTATTGTTATTCGTTCATTTTTCGGTAGAAAAGACAACAATTGTATTGGAAAAAAAAGTATTATATCGTTCTGACAAGTAAAAACTAAAATCATACATTTACCATTATTAAAACAATGAAAATTCTGGATTAAAAGAAATTTCATTAATTGCATTGTAACATCTATGCATGTGACACTTCCTATTGTTGCAACATGCCTATAAATATACGATTCTGTGCTTCAGTACTTCAGAACGGCATTTTTTAAGTTTGTTTCTTCTTTGTTACAATTTTTCTTTATTAGTTCAGTTCATTTCTTTTCTCCGTGAATGAAAAAAATAAGGCAAAATAAGAAATGAAAAATTCGTTTTTTTAAAGTTTGTTTTTTCTTTCTTTTTGAAACTTTTCTTTCTTATTTTTGTTCATATTTTTTTACGTGAAGAATAAATAAATCAAAATAAGAAATGAAAATCTATCTCGATGTGTCTCTACCTTGACGTGGTGAGGTAGCTTGAGTGTCCTAATGAACCTTTGAACTGTGCAATGATAGCAAAAGCTACAGTAGTCTTTTAAGCCCCGCGAACACCATGCAACTTTCCAGCAACTTAGTCGGCCGATTTTGACGTCACGAGTTGATATAGACAGTCTTGAGCCCGTTTTTCAGCAACTTGGCAGCAACTTTTGTCCTCCGACTCAAGTTGTTCCTACACCAGCAACTCGGAAAGTTTCTTCGAATTACCAATCACAGGGCAGCGTTGGAACACGTCAGTCGTGACATCACACCTATGGAAGATATGGCGTCCAAAAATGATGTTCGCCGATTCGTTTCGAAGACACACGCGTAAACAATGAATATCAGAGTATTGCGAGTTTCTTTCATGCATAAATAAAGTTTGTACTGAAATGCAGAAATGTATGCGGCAGTATTTATCAGAGAGGTTTCAAAACCTCGATTTTTTTCGGATTTTCCACAACTGCTGGTGGAAACGCATTGCATTATGGGATTGCTGCTGACGCGGTCGACTTCATGTCGAGTTGCATGATGTTCGAGGTTGACAAAAATTGGCCAACTCGAAGTCGGTCAACTAAAGCTGCTGGAAAGTTGCCTGGTGTTCGCATAGCTTTATAATATTTTTTAGTGTGATTCAATGTAATTTTTAATAGAAAGAAAGGAGAGATAAGAGTTGGGTCTCAATTACGGTTTATAACGTTTAGATCTTCACAAGTTCCTTTTCATTAGGCCAGTCCTTCCCCATCTTTCCTTCATGAATTTTCTCCATCAATAATCTGTGACATTAATTGCTTCTTCAATCATCTATTATAAAATTTAAATAATTTATAGTTACAATTATAATTACAATACGTCATATTCGATTACATAATTTCAATGCAATATTACAAGTACAAGATATTAACCAATGCTAGTATTGACCAATGTTGGCCCGATATTTGATGTAATGTTATAAAATAACATTCTACCAATGAAAACTCTTTTATTTCTTAAATAACTATCACAGTATTTCAAAGTCCTGACTGGAGTTCCCAAGCAAAATTTTTAAATTACAATGAAATAATACATAATTCGTCGGGATTTAAAAACAAATATTAGAAAAATTACTATACAGGGTGTTTCATAATTCGCGGAGCATCGGAATTTTCATTGTTAAAGAAAAATATACGTAAACTAACAGCAAAGCCTGTCGGACGACAGGCATAAAAAAATCAGAAAAATTATTTTATTATCAACTATCAAATAAAAAGTAAATGTAATCTAAATACTGCGCTAACTTCTGAACGAAGCTTCTACGGCAAAAATGGTTTTGAGTTTCGAAATCAGCGTAAACAACTGAGTAAGTATGCCAAATTTCATTAAAATGGATGCAGTGGTAACAAAATTATTTGGTTTTGAACGTATGTTTTGTTAGAATTTCAGTTGTTGAGGTCAGTTCCCAAGAATAAATGGAAACAACATGGAATGACACAATGAACTAATATTTTCATCCAATTTGAGTACTTTTGATTCAATGGTACCATTGAGAACCGTTGGATCTATCTTAAAAGCTTAATTATATCGAGTTTCAGACAGACAGACGAAATTAGCCAATTTATATGTATAAATATATATTTATTTGATTCGATTCATGATTTGATTTGATTTTTTTTTTTTTAATGTTTATCAGACCTATTTAGGTGTACTTCTTACCTGTACACTGTAATATAGGTTCTGAGAGTTTAATCTAAAGGATCATTTTCCACCCAAAAAGAAAAACGAAATACCAATCATATCTAAAGTTTAATTTATTTAAAGAATAATTATTATTTTTGACTCATAACGCCGAAAGGCATTTAAAACTCCCCTTTTTATAATCTAAATACTGCGCTAACTTGTGAACGAAGCTTCTACGGCAGAAATGGTTTTGAGTTTCAAAGTCAGCGTAAAAAACTGAGTAAGTATGCCAAATTTCATTAAAATCGGTGCAGTGGTAACGAAATTATTTGGTTTTGAAGGTATATTTGTTAGAATTTCAGTCAAAATTTCATGGAAACAACATGGAATGACAAAATGAACTAATATTTCATCCAATTTGAGTATTTTTGATTCAATGGTACCATTAAGAACCTTGGGTCTATCTTAATAGCTTAATTATATAGAGTTACAGACAGACGGACAGACAGACAGACATTAGCCTGTACACGCCTTGTACTCAGTATAGACAGACAGACAGACGAACTTAGCCAATTATATAAATTGATTTGGTAGGACCAAGGCTTTTAGGTATAATATTTTAACTTGATTTTTTTTTTTAGTCCGAATCATAGCAGAAACGTCTATCAATATAAAAGAAAAGTTGCTTTTTTCTGGTCTTTCCGAAATCATAAGCCACAGAAATACAAATAAGGTGGCAAATCTTAGTGTAGTATATAATATTGAGGATGCTCATGATTTCATTTATATCTATGTCGGTCAACCGGATGTCTCATCCCAGGTCTCCGAGATGTTCACATTTTCATTGTTATCTACGTGGATCATGTGAATTACGATCAAACATGAGGTCTCGGAGACGCGCTCGCAGATTTTGAGAAAAATGTATTACAAAAAACTTGTTTTGTTAGTATTCGTATAAACTAAAACTTAACCAATTATCATTTTTTTTTTCCTGGATGTTCTGAACAGGGCCGGATTAACTCACTTTGGGGTCCTAGACATTTTCTTCTCATCGGGCCCCCTCCCTCTCCCACAAGAAAAAGTAAACTATTTTATTTACAAATCTTTTCAAAATAGACAGTTTGACCGGGCCCTTCGAAAAACCGGGCCCTAGATATTTGTCTCATTTGTCTATGCGTTAATCCTGCCCTGGTTCTGAAACATATACATGAAAATGTGAAGTAAAAGTCGGGAGCTTTTATTTTATCAGGCTTTCAATTTCTTCCATTTTCTAGCATTGAAATTGTACTTCATATTATAATATATTCACTTCATTAATGGAAGACTATCTTCTAGCGAAGTAAAAATGAAATGAGAATGTTGTATAATTAAAAAGACTTGATTCCGTAGAAAAGAATGTACATTGTTTTAGAAGTAACAATAGGATATAGGATCGAGCACAGCAAATGGATTAGGGATTTGAACCAGTATTTTTAATCCAAAATGTTAACCTCAAATCTGTTGTAATTAGGAAAGACTGTCAGCAAATCTTCGTCTGCAAAATCCCTATACCATTTAGCGGATTAGAAGAGAGACATCCGTGCACATACTTCTTAAAAATTCATTGTTAATAATTGAATGAGAACTTTTTAATTATTTTTTCCACATATCCTGAGAGTAAAAGTTTTAAAATACATAGTAATCATAGTAATCACTTTAATCTTTAATTAAAATTTAAAAAATCACTTTAAATTTCATTAGCTACAATTTCTATAATCAAAATTATACAAGTATATGAGTATAGTCTTGCTATAGATTATAGAAGCAGCACACCCGTGTGACTGCTCTGAATCTCATGTATTTCCCTTTTTTTTCGCCACTAATTCTACGACGAAAGCTTTTCTGTTTTGGAAATGGATAGTTAAGACGCTAGTGAAAGTTGCACAAACATTTAGTACGAATTAGTTAAGTAAATATAAGAAATAGAGTGATTAAAGGCATATTTTCTGCAGTACAACTACCGAATATCTGCTGAGGATTGGATCTTCAGAGAGCAGATAGCGATATCTACATGATAAAATTGATTATGATGAATGTCGATTTTGTCCTCACTAATGGCGCTTCTGCAATGGACGTTACTTGTTTCAATTTCGATATCTTGATCAAATGTTTTAATTCCCTGAATTTCTTATTTTATCTCCATATTCGGAATAGCTATTAACTGACATAATTTAACAAATATGTCAGTGAGTCTAAAACTTTTTTTGGCTCATGGCGAACTGTAAAAGATAGTTTTTCTGATGCATTTCGTAGTCTATAGAAGTCTTTTTCTTGAGACAGGCCAGAAATCAGTATTTAATCCATTAAGTTTTCTTCACTCACAAAATCTATAATAAAATATAATAACTGTTCCTTGTCCATCATTTTTGTAAATATGTTTCTTATTGTTTTAGAAGCTTAATTCTTGTTTTTATTCCAAAGACAGTAACGTTTCCTCCATTTTTCTCACATTGATTAAAAGGATATCTTCCTTTATTCTCACCAGAGGACGACACTCATCGCTAACACCGTAAAACTGGAAATACTTATAGTAAATAAATAAATAAATAATTATTCGTACTATTTTTCGAACCAATTAGTTATTTAAAACAAAATACACTTGTATTTAAAATTCTGGATATTTAAATGAAAAAATTCAAAGGATAACAAGGTGCATTTTCTCTTCTCATATTAAAAATTCTCAGCTTCAAATGTTAATATATTAAAATGAAATTAAAAATAATGTTTATTAATAAATGCTTATTAATGTTTATTAATAAATAAATAAATAAATAAACTCCAAATAAAAAGTTTTCATTTACTTATATTACCTTATCTCGTTAACATTTAACATTTGCTGCGGTAATTTGAATATTAACTTGTTTTTCTTGTGTCGCATGTCATTTCATTTGTCTACTTAAGGGGGTCAGCTGCTTTATTATCATTATTTTTTAAAAAAATAATTTGTTCTTTCTTATCCACTACAGTGTGTTTTCCGTTCAATTAACCATTGTTTATTCAGTGAGTAAATAGTATCATTGAAAAAGATAAAAAAAAAAAAAAAAAAATCAACACTTCAATTACTGGGAGACTGACTGTCACGTGATACCATGCCTACTCTCACCGGCCACCAAAATCGTTCCAGAAAGGTAGGCCTAATTTTTAAAAGTCTTGACGTAAAGTTGCTATTAATTTTGATTAACGAAGAAGCTCATTGTCTTTTCAAAGTACTACAACGTTAAACTTTGAGATAATAATACGTACGGTAGTTAAACATTAACATATGGTCAAAAAGAGTTTGTAAAAAAAAAAGTAATATATTGGAAAGAAGTTAGTTTCTGAGGACTATTCCATCAAGCTTTATTAAAATATAAAATTGTTATTTTAACCAACGTACATTTAATATTTTATTTTGAAAGATACGCTAAACATTTTCCTGAGCTAATCAAATTAATCGAAAATGTATATTCTTTTCTAAAAATTATGGTGAAGTCAACCGTTTTTTATTATTTTATTGGTTTGTAGCACATTTTGTACGCCGATAACGACAAATAATTAACATTGAGGTGCAAATGTGTTGGAATCCATTGTTTATAATGCCGTCATTTGCGACCACCACATTTACTGAAAGATTCAAACTATAGACTGAACTGTTGAATTCGATAGCACATTTCAATTTTTTTTTTTTTTACCTAAATTACCTATGCTATTTACGGGGGAAATTAGATCCATAATAGATTTCCGCCTAGTTTACATTAGGCTTACATCCATGAAGATGAAAATCGCGAGAAAATAACCCATCTAATTTTCATTTGAAAACGATTAACACTGAAGGAGTGGTTTCATTTGACTTTATCTTAAACAATATTCTGAGTTCTTCCAAAAAATTTAATTTTTGTAAGCAAAGTACGTACAGTGTTGCTATTTCTGAACGACGACCATTTCCATGTACTTCAAAGGTCAAAAACAAGTTCGTTTACGGTCTTCCTTATAGATTAAATAAAAATGTCGATTAGGATATGCAATTAAATTTATAAATTTAGAATTGTTGAAATGTAAACCTATCAATTCATCTTTTTCGATATTGGTCGGTTTTCAATTATCCTCTACAGGAAATGAAACACTATTTTTTTTTCAATTCAATTCTCTTAACCCGGAAACACTTGTGTATAAATACGTATAAAGAAAACAAAATACGTATAAAGCCACTTAGAAAGTTACAAAAATAGTATTTTTATCTTAAAATAATCTTATCAATATAAAAATCGGAAATACAACACTTCAGTACGATATATTTACAACCCATTACATTATGATAACACGCTTCAACGTTTCCTGAATGTTCCAGTTGAAGTAGATATGTTTACTGGGCTTATCTTTCTTTTGATAAATATTTAATTAAATAATATTTATGGGTTTATCTGTTCAGCGAATAGCGCAGATAATCTGTTTTCACATCCAATTTCATTATGAATAAAAGGCGCCATTTCTGTCTAACGACATACAGCAAGATACAACAGAAATACAAGACAGAATTGCAGGTTAGTGTTTATTTGATTCATTAAAAAACCGAACCTATTTAAACTGCATTTTGATTAAAAGAACATATATTTCTAATAAATATTAAAATATAAACTAAAGGCTACTGAAAGTTTTGTTTAATTTGCATTCCATTAGTTTTTTTGCTTTATTTTAACTTAAATTCGTAAAAATTAGAGAAATTGTATTTTAAAAGATTTTCCAAAACTTCGTAAATTTTCAAAACCTAAGAATATTTTATTAATAAAAATCTCGTAACGAGACGGATAATTATAAAAAGTATTTCATTTTATATTTTTTTAATTTCTAGTTCTGGAACTTAAATATACTGTTATTATTTGTTGCACCCTTAAATTAAGGCTGTTCGTTTTGAAATATTTTTTGGAAAAATGTAATATAAAATTATCAATTGTTAAGATGTACAGTTACATTACGATGGTTAGTTGACGGAGCTTGTACCATAATGGTATACGATAAGGTAAGAAACGGGAGACTGTTGCGTGAGTTAATTTAAACATTGCAGTTGGCGGGTCGAATGTTCCCATTGAAGTGAATGTTCCCATGTTGTCCTAAGATTTGAAAAGGCATCTTATGCAGAGAGAAGTTGTGATGTCAATAGTATTGTGGAACTCCTCCTCTATCTCCTACGAAAAACCTTGGGTATTTGTCCAGGTAAACAATCGCAGGCAGTAAGAACTAGTTCGTGTTGATTTTTGAGGTTGGGGGTGTAGGAGCAACCCCCCCCCCCCAACAGTTAACTGCAACTCTTATTCTGAAATACATGGTGAGCAAAAATGATTAAAAGAAAATTTTTGAACGATTTCAAAAAATTCCTGCAACCAGTTGGGTAGAGCACATGTTAGTTTTTTTTTTTTTTTTTTTGTATATCTCAGAACTGTGAAATATGTCAATACATTAGTCACACGACAACTATAAACTCTTACTTGTATGCACACTCCTGGCAAACGCGACAGCAGTGGGTCGTTGGCTGTTGCGCCGTGTAACAACGATTGTCGCTGCAGCTCGCCATGTGGTATTGTTGAACGTTCACAGGTGAGGAAAAGACATACTGTGTTTTAGAATATTACGCAGCCAGGTCTGTAGCAAGACGGGACACCACCCTATTTCCACTCAGCCGTGCGCGACCACCTGAACGAACGGTTGCCACAACGGTGGATCTGCCGTGCAGGTGCAAATGATCAACAAATGTATGCAAATGATCAATAGCTGTTGACGTGGCCTCCCTCTTCTCCAGATCTCATTCCCTGTGACTATTTCTTATGGGGGTATGTTAAAGACATCTCTTTATCACGAGATAATGCGCATTTGCACTGCAGTATCAATTTGTTAAGACTTCCAGTACCGTTTGGACATTTGCCGTGTTAACGTTGTGGCCATATCAACATTTATAAGCTACGTATACAAAAAAAAAAAAAAAAAACTTGAACATGTGCTCTATCTAACTGTGCCATTTATCGCATCATAACTCCAATAGCGATGTTACAGGAAATTTTTGAAATTGTTCAAATCATTTTTGCTCACCCTGTATGAGGAAAAAATAAAATTATGCGATAGTTTGAGATAGGTGTCGCTTCCATCGCATGCATCCGAATGTAACGATGGTTATAAAATTTATAAATTCGAACTTAAATGAATAATTTTTTCATAGCTTTCCGAATATTGTTTAGTATTTACGAAACTTTTTTTTGTAAGGTTTTGTAATGTTACCCTAAAACGCTTTTACATTCAAAACTAAAACGGTGATTTTTAGTGGTGAGTAATTGGATGTTAATGACTTTCAGGATATTTTTTTATAAAGCGCAAATCCTGAATGAAGTCTAAAAAAACATACTTGAAACCGGTATCACTTGTATAGCGTACGATGCTTTCCGGGTTTCTTGATGATTTGGACATCTAAAGACTTGTTTGCTGTTAATTTATTGGTATGGTTATTTTCGGTAGCTTATTTTCTGTCCGTCCGTGTCTGTGCTCTTCCCCATCCCCAACAACTCCCGAACGGAAGGTCGGATCGACAAACGCATTTCACTATCGTGTTCAGAGGCCCAAACACCGTAGGAAAGAGGTGTTTCACGAACAAACGCCCCCCATGTTCGAGATATTTAGAATTGCTTTCATTGGATTTTCGCTGTTATCTTAAATGTCAGAAATTCAACCATCTCATTTTAGCTGTAATAGCGTGATCGTAAGTTCTCGGACTCGTATGCTGAATATTGTTGGTTCTATCCATATCTACGGTTTGTTTTTTTTTTCTTGTTTTCCTAAAAATCTTTTTATTTTTTCCACTAAATTTTTTTTAGTTTTTCTTACGTTAATGTACATACTTCCTCTTTATTATTATTTTTTTTATTATTACTATTATGGGTCACCCTTAAATTTAACCTTTAGCACAAAATTATATTCACTTGAAGATATTAAAATGTAAAATTTCTCATTCTAATCTTCTTATTGTTTAATGCCTGTTTTTTAATGCATCGTAACTGTGTTTTGGTATTATTTTGAACAAATCTTAATTCTGAACTAAAAATTATTAACTTTTGGTCCAGCATTTTAATATTTCCTTACTCAAGAGGATCTATCAAAAGAAGTATTTGCGAAGAGATCTACAGGATCAGTTTTCTGGAAGGTTATAGTAGCGGTTAATCTAAAGAAAATAAAAAAAAAGAAGTTTGTATGAATGTTCCCGATATACACTGTAGAGCTACTAGCTTACAGTATCCGGCTGTGCGTGGGGAATCCTGGTTCTCCCTTCTCCACAACCCTACCACATCAAACCCTTCCCAGACCACTATTTGTGTAGTTCCCATTTTCGCCACCAGGTGACAATTGGCGCTGTTTCAGAGAGTTCACCCAGTTGCTTATATAAACTACAAAAAGTTAATAAATGAAATTAATATAACTCGTTGATTTCACCCCCATAGTTGTGGTTAACTGTAGTTCTATTCCTAATAGCTACAGTAATGGTGCTACGAAGTTTTCTGTAGCGGTAATGTAATGCAGGATATGACGTCACCGTGCTACAAGGAACACTTTATTCAGTGAAATACAAGATGGCGAACGACGTGGTTGCTACTCTTTTACCACACTTACCTTTTCTTCTTTTTTCTTCTCGACGATTAAATGCAAGAAAAAGAATGCTGTTGCATTCTCTGTTGGGAAGGGGGAGTGAAAGAACCGGCGAAACCGAATTTTATTTCGACGATGATGCAGAGTTATTGTTAATGAGCACATGAGGCCAAAGATTGAACAAAAAGCCAAAAGTTGAAAATGATGTTTCGGAAGTCATTCCGAATGATGTTGGCGATGACTCCCGAAAACATTCTAGGCTTGAAAGATCGGCAGTAGAGGTAGACAACGTTAAGTTATTTTATAATTGTTTTTAATTTTAATAACAGAATATTGAAAACAACTGCTTTATTGAAATCAAAGACGAATAAAGGCAATGGTCTTTAAAAATAAAATTAAATATTAAAAAAAAAATTATTTCTTACTGAAATAAGGATCTAATTTTTTTTTTTTT
>JAFIDM010000179.1:12134412-12148343 GCA_023159025.1 Thereuonema tuberculata
TTTTTTTTTTTTTTTTTTTTTTTTTTTCTTCCCTGGTAGGAGGGAATCTTTGAACTCTGAAATGCGGGTCTGTGATACAGTATGTGCAAAATATCGAAGCGGAAATCCCTTTCTACAAGTGAAAAATTGCAAATTCTCCGTAAGTACGACGAGAATTCTACAGAAGTCAGAAGGATTTCGCAGAATCTCTAGGAATTCCCTCGTCCAGTCTGCGAACAATAATGAAAAACAGGGATGCAATTACCGATGCAGCGAAGGGTTGTTGCAAAACAACAAAACAACAAAAATAAAGTTTGCACTAAATCTGCTCCGAAAATACATTAGTATTGCTCCTTGTGGTATATCAATTGACGATAATAGTTACCTGAACCGCATTGAAAATGTTATAATTCATAACAGTAGCACACACACACGGCAAACCACAATCAAAGATCTTTTTAATAGGAAATAAGCTCATATGTGCAATATATCTATTGCAGAATCATGTATGTTTCCTGTAAAAAATGGTGTATAAATGTTTTCCCATCTCATAACTCATTTCCCGTCTATAGCGCTATCCCGCTTATTACGCTTGTAGGTCATGGTCCCTTGACGAGCGTAATAACGGGGTTTTACTGTATATAGGTTCTTTGGAACAGTTTCGCTCACTGGCTGCCGCCCTCTGCCGGGGAATATTTTCTCCCTTCGATAAATTAGGGGTTGCAAAACTGCTCAATTCAGTCAACATGGACAGGAGAAAATATATAATAATTTTAGCAGTTCTGATTTGGAAGATGAAATTCTTCACTTATTGAAAAGAAAACGGAGATTTAGAAACAGCAATTTTTCAAGGAAATATTTGAATATTTTTTTAATTTTCACAGTACAGCTACGGGGATTCATTTTTTTAAATCCGAATGTAATGCCGTCGGAATATTAAAATAAAATAACATTCAAATTAGTATAAAATGGAAGAGTTTACCATAAATGCCATTAATCGCATTAAAAAAATATTAACAGCAATTGAGATAACACCATATTGCAACAAATATAATAACATTATTGTCAAGTTTTTATGAATTTTACTATAACAGTTATCGACTGTTAGATGTGGAATGTAATTAAAAACCATTATTACTTTAGAATAATACCTATAAAGTTATTTTAACTTGAAATTTGATGATTGAAGTTTATAGTTCCACGTAGAAAGATTAAAAAAAAAAATTAACAACATTTTGATTTATGACATTTGCTATTTATAAAAGATGAATTTTTTTTTTTTTTTTCACCTATAATTTAGGAACAAGTATTTCGCTGATATTATTCCTTTGTCTTTGGGTTGAAAAAAGCTAAATCCGGAAGAATGTTGATAATCCGCTTGGGATTTGTGATTAAAAAAAAAAAAAGGGGGAGTGGAGGGTAAAGAATTAAAATTTTCCAAACCACACAGTTGGCAATCCAAATGTCGCAATCACGAAATCTGATGAATGAGAGGGACAAAAAGTTCGAAAATTACGAAAGGATTTTCGATAATAAATAAATAAATAAATAATTATGTAAATTAAAATATTATTTTGATTTAATATAATCAATTAAAATAAAAAGTTGACATATGTAAAAACCTTATTAAAGTTTCTCATATACATCATTTAACGTCTATTTTTAAAATTGTTAAATGCATTTCTTTTGCTTTTAGTTTCGGCGCTATTTTATTTTTGAAGAAATCTTAGTGAGTTTTTTTTTTTTTAATTTTTTTATCTCTTAGTTGGGCATTTAGATGTTAATGATTTCCTTTTTTAACTTAGTTATAAACGATTTTTTTCATCAGGAAATATGTCTTCTAATTTTATGTGAATACATAAATAATAAAATGTTATTTTTATTTAATGTAATAGATTGAAATAAAAAAATAAATAGATAGATTATTAAAGAAATATCATATTCATTAACCGAAGGTTATTTTTCAATTTTGAAATATTGAAAATGCGTTTGTTTTCATCCATAAACCTCTTTCTTCTGACCATCTGCTGCTTGCAGCAGGAGTTTTGATTGCTCCTTTTTGGACTGCGCTCTTCTGCTGCCAGCAATGAACGGAACCGCTTGAATTGAAATAGGAGCCAAAGAGCCGCAGTCAAGGTTGTCGCCCGGGTACGGCAGTCGCTGCTGCGCAGCAAGTGAGCGGAACTGTACCTTAAAGGTAAAAGTAACGTGCTTGCTCTTTTTTTTTTTTTTTTTTGATGGGTGGATAGTTTAAATGTATCTTATTAAAATAACTTCCGATTAACACCGAAAGATGGACTTTTTATTACTTAAATTGTTTGAAGTCTAATTATAATAACAGTAATAATAATTATTTAATAGAAATCTTCAAGGAAGAAAAAAGTTACTGTATTTGAGAACTCCCAAGAGCAGCACCAGAATAAATAAATTGCCTTTCTGATTCGATTATCGGGAACGGCAGTTTCGTCCTACAGGGGACTAATCAGCCCGATCTCCGCCTTCCCCGATAAAAGACTCAGAAAGGCAAGATCTTTAAATGAAGGCCACCGTCACACCTGGCAGTGACCCCCGAAGAACAAAAAACAATAATAAATGTTGTGCTTACTTTGCACAACGAAGACCTTTTCCTAAAATTAGATAGGACAGAAGGCCAAATAACACAAGGGAATTAAGTTTCCAAGGTGTATTTGAGAACTGAAGCGATCAACAATGGCGGCTGTTGTGTTTGTAACTGTAATAATAAAACATCGTAATGGATTTTTTTTTAATGTATTCTAGGAAATGTAAATAGTATTGATGGGACGAATAATTATTTATATCCTCAAATTTGTTTCTATTCCTGCTTTCACATGATTGTGAAGGCCTATCGACAACTTTTAATATAGAATAAAAGAATACTCAGTCACTCCCCTAATTTATATATTTAAAATGGACTAATCCTCCAAGCAGATCAGCTCCAATTACGTAATCATAGCTTTGAAATATATTGCGAACCGACAATAATAGCTTTGCATAATACTATATAATATAAATTTATATTACAAAAGTAACCTTAAAATGGTTATCTTTTTATAAATATTAGTTTTCTAATATTAATAAATAAATAAATAAATAAATAAATTTTTCTTGTAAGTTTTTAATTGTATAAGCATTTCAGTTTTTACCGAAATCTAAAATTCAATCATTGGTTTCACAGCTACCAGTTTTTGACGATTGCTGCCCAAGAAACGAAAAATAATCTCAAACGCAATGAATGCGGAAGAGTGACAACTTTTTTGAACCTCTGAAGAACCATTGATGCATATACGATTGAAGATTTAATATTTTGTTTTTTTTTTAGCTTAGAATGACTTATTATTGTACTACCTCTTATTTTCACGAATGACATGTTTTGTTTTTCCTCCATTTAAAACAATCATTCTATCTTACAAATAAAAATTCATTCTATAAATACATTTCCCCTCTGCATCGTATGAATAGAATTTATTTTTAGGGAAAACAATTGCATTTCCTAATGTTTCATTGATGGCTGTATTTAGATTCTGTGCTGCAAAGATCCTGTTAGTGAAAATGTGGGATCTCTTGTATTAGTTTCGCCACTTTACGTGAATCGCCTTCTAATACGTTCTTAGTAATGTGACAGCAACTGCTCGCAACTTCTCTACATCGTTACGCTTTGCTATTTGTGAATCAGCGTTGTAACAGTCAACACGGGAATCGATTCTTTTCAGCTATGGAAGTAAGTAAATGGTTTTATTCATAGGATTACAGGAAAATAACCTTTCTAGTATTTTTCTAGCTCTGTAGTCAGAATCGCTGTCGTACATGTACATACAGATGTAAATAATTTCATTGAAATACAAAACGAACCAATATGATTTTTTTTGAAGTATTTCAGGTCTGGGAACTGTTTTATAGCGTTCTTTCGAAAGTTCGTGTTAATTTTACGAGTGATTGATTGCTTTGCAGTCGAATTCCCCTTTGTGTTACGACGAATATAAAATTGATAGAAAGTGTTTTTTAAAATACTGTGTCAGTGCAAATTGTTCAGTGTTAAAAGCTTACTATCATAACAATTCGGTTTTCATTGCTCATTGATTGTTCATTTTTACGATTAAAATATTGAAAAGAAGTGTCATGTTTTTTTCATTGTTGTGTATAAGATATTTATATATATATTTCATATTCCTACTATACTTGCCTGAAGTTCGTGAGTTAAACAAATTGCCGGAAGAGGGCAAGAATGACGGGAGAGATGCATAAAAGAAAAATTATTTTGAAAATTAGTAAACATAGAAAAACATAAGAGAATACTTGTCCGCATTGTCGTAAATATCACATTTATAATGAACAGGACAATAATAAAAAAAAGGGGTGGGGGCTTAAGAACTTCCACTCGCCCAACAGGAAAATTAAATGTTTTTTTTTGGTTGAAGCTAACAATTATATTGGGCCCCACTACTAAGACAGAGTTCTTGACTGCGCACATAAGTCCTCATAAAAAAAAAAAAAAAAAAATCGAAGGAAAACAATCTATTGGCGGGTTCCTTCCTTTATAATTTTTTATTAGTTTCCAAAGGCACAATGGGTTCGTGTAGTTCAGTGAATGATGGCTTGGCATGTATTTCATTCAACATAATAATGCTGGCTTAAAACGAGCGGCAGGCTAAGAAATGTAGCATTCCTCTTTACTTCATTTATAGTATTTTTATCGCGCTTGAACGGAATAGAATTATATCCTTTATATTGCTTTCATAAGAGATTCTAAACTAATTGTGGTGCTAGAAAAACTAGGCCTGAAAAAGTATCTATAAATTCTGTAATCGGATTAAATGAGAATTCTCCCCTTTGGTAGCAGATCTTGGGCCATATCTCCGAAGGTCTCCCCAGATAGGAGAGAAGGGTTTTATATATTATCCTACGTTCATATGTATTATCTAATCGGAATTAAATCTACATATATATGATTTAATTCCGATTAGATAATATGCAGGACAATTTGAGATTATGATATATGCATTACGATATAGTACATGAACATTACTGTATTATTGAGTAGTATTTTTATAAATAAGTTATAACCAATAACATATTTCTAAATAATTTATTAGAAATTTTTTAATGCATTGTAAGGATCTGTATTTGTGTTTTTATATATTTTAATTTTATGTGTATTTCAGTATCTTTCCGTTTCTCATTTACTTCAAATGTAATTCTTTTTTATTTATTTATTCTCAAATTCAATTGATTTAACTGTTAACCATCTGTTCATTTAAATTTGTCCCCACTGATTTGTTAATCCCCCAACCAATCAATTGTTCTTTTGCTAAATTTAAATTGTTCAATCATCATTTACTTTGTGTCTATTTAAAGCCGTTATTTTGTCGAATAAATCATATCTTGTTTTGTCAATTATTGACAGTTGTCTTAACCACGTCCGAAGCCACTTCGCTCTCCCGTCACATCCCATGACTAATATTCTGTCAGTATTTTATTAGCAAAAAAGATTTATTATTTAAGGTTTTAATTTCAACAGTTTTTTTTTAAAGTTTGTAAATTCTATACAATTTCGCAAATAGCGGATATTGAGTCTAACAGAAAGACCCAGCCTCTGATGATTACTTCGATTATTTCTATTTAAATCTGTATAAATTTCCTTTGAACCTTGACATGGAGCACATTTATATCTTATATTTTGAAATAAACGAGCTAACATTAATATAGTTTCTATAAAAAACTGATTGAACCTTTTTTTTTTTTTTAAGTATTCTTTCATTAACTCGAAAACTGAAGATCAATGGAAAGTAAATACATTAGTTTTAAAAAAAACAAAAAACAACTTGAGACGCTTCGTGCATTGACGAGAGAATAAAAACCTCTAGAGCGCTTTAACAATAGCTGGTGATTGCGTAACTCCGTTTGTTGAATACATGAATAAATTCGGTGGAGAAAGAACGTCCGCAATAGGGTTTTTGTAGACAGGAACTGAGAATAAAACTGACAATCGAATTGGAGACATACATGTCTGTAGGAGCATGAAAAATTTAAATCACTTTTTTTTTTGTAAAATGCTTTATAGCTAAATGTTTTACAGAAAAAAATATGTAGTAAAAAAAATTGGTTAAAACAAAAGAAAGAAAACTGAAGTGCTAAACTCTATTACTGGTTCGATTTCATGAAACGTGTAAATAGAAAATCACTAAAGTTGAACAATAATTTATCAAGATTGGCTAAAACTCGAGTCCTCTTGTTTTTTTGTTTTTGTCTTTTATTTATGAATTTGGATATTCAATTACATTATGATATAATGTTCATGTATATGTTTTCCGTAGTGTAGAGCGTTGTACATATGTACACTTTTAAAATATTCGTGACTGATTCTGAAATTTAGATATAAAGCAGTCAACATCAATTTCCTAAGAACGCTTCTAGAATATAATTAGGACATATGGGAAATCGCTATACGTTTAACGAAAAATAAGTTTCAATACATGCTTTCGAGGAACTTAAACTCTGTCGTTAAGCGAGATATTTTCAGCTCTAATATACGGCACTGTGAGAATTTAGAATTTCCTTTATTTTCGAATGGCTGTGTTGTTCTTGTTTTGTTTTTTCTTACCAAGAATTTAAAAGATTTCTTCATTAATTTTTCAGATTTAATTGTACGTCTTCAACTGCATTTCCCATGTATTGCTATAAATGTAAATAATCGTTTTCTTGTGGATGCAAAACAATATTTTCAATTTTAGAGCTTTTGAATTGATATTTGATTTATTAACACTAGCAAGTAACCCGTCAAAAATAGATGGCGGGATGATAATAGAAAAATAGAAGTTCAAATGATTATGTACGATGAGAAAGTGAAATACTACCAAATTCTCAAAGTATAAATTAGTATTTCCGTCCACTACAGGTTGAATTAAGCTCTGGTCAGACAGATTTGAAACACGGCAGACTAGAATCCAATACCGCACTACCAAGTATTTTTTTTTTCTTTTTTTTTTTGCATATGGTAATTGGGGGAAATTTAACACATAACACTGATATAAATTGGAGAGAAAAAGAATCAATTCAGTCTCTGCTCCAAGGAATACTGTAATTGAAAGACTAAATAAAACTACAGTTTCAACTAACTAGGATTAAACATTTTAATTACGGTGATATCCTGGTGCTTATTTTATAGATGATTGTTTCTAGCTCATTAACCATAAGTTACATCAATAGCAACTGCCTTTAAATAATCTAAACTTACCATTAAAGTTTCAGTCATCTAGGATGAGTAATTTTTGAGTTAGATTGAAACTGAAAGACTTTGGCTGAAAATTGAAGTCTAAAAACACTTGACTGCGTTCTATATTAAGTGACCTTTTAAAATTTTGGAGCGTGAATAAATTAAAATGTGGATTTAAATCTGTTGTTGTATTTACGACAAGGAAAATATGGTAATGTAGGTCACGTGGTCAGTGTCAAGGCTATCGTGTACAATAGTTTTCCGTCCATGAATTTCCGAGGTTAAGAAAAAGTGCAGAAGTTAACACTATGCAAATCTATTTCGTTTTTCCTTCTGTTTTTATTTTGTACTAGGTACATAGAACCAGCTACATTTACCACGATTAATAAACTAATAATTTGGAAACGATGAAATTTTAATATTTTAAGCTATCCATTAAACTTATGTCTTTTCTGTACTTTTTCTAGACTACTGCATAGAATGATTCCTTCCCTACTAAACAGAACCATTTCATTCTTTATAGACTTGTGGATGTTCAGCGATGTGTTCATCGATCTTGTTAATATATGCTCATCTTACATAGACAATAAAGCATTGTAATATTTTCAAGTAAAGAAATCATGGGCTAAATTAGGACTATAGTCCTCCAAATGAGAGTTGGCCGTCCTGTTTTTGTGAGATCTGCGCATGTACCATCGATTAGTCTGGTCGGGCACTTCCGTCTGATCTTCTGACAGGAATCCGACATTGCGCTAATCGCTGGTTACTTATCAAAAGGGAATTGTTTTTATAAATCATTAAAATATTTATTGTTAGCGACTAGTATTAAAATAACGCTGAATAATAGAAAGAAGTTTTATTTTGCTTTATCAACATGTGAGCGGAGAAAAATAGCCGTTGAAGCACTCTTCGTCGTCAATCGTTGATGCTGGCGAAAAGCACACACAAGAAAAAAAAAAAAAACCCTGAAATCTAATAGACATAATTTATAAATGAAAGTCTTTAAATAAACAAGTTTCTAAATTAGAAACTTCTCCGATAATTAAACGTTAGCCTACTGTAAGTTAACTATAATTTCTCAGTGAGAACACACGGCGTCGTCCATTTTGACAGGAAAACATAATTGTTACCGGAAGGGCTGCGCAGTTCAAGCTTCCGCCGGCCAACTCTCATTTGGAGGACTGTAATAAGACTCCTGAATGAAGTGGCTGCTAAAATTCTTTCCAAGTTTTTCTACATATTCCTTCCATTTTTTATTCTTGTGACTAATTTTCTTGTTTTTGTTTTTCTTTTTGTTTCCCTGTGATTTTTATTTCCTCTCTTCCTCATTCGAATTTTCCTCTTCCCTTTTTATGACTTTCTTTAAATACTTCCTTCTTTATTATAAAGTCCTCTGTTTCTTATATTCCGGAATATTCTTTTTATCATTTCGCAACAGTTCCTGCATTTTCTTGCTGTTTCCGTTGATTCCGTTGTCTTACTTTTCATGAACCTTCAGCAATCGAATAATATACAATAACTTTTCAACATAATTAAGTATAATTGAAACTAGCTAATAAAATTCCTAATAAAATTCGCAACGAATAAGTTTTAACGAGTGCAAAAGCTAAAAATCTTCTCTAAATATTAAAACACACGCACATTAAAAATACGTTAAAATATAACGGAACAGGACCCGAAACAGGTCAGTTATATTTAACGTATTTCTAATCTACGTGTGTTTTAATATTTAGAGAAGGTTTTTCTAATAAAATTATTAAATAAAATCAGATGTTTTTTAGGAGATTGATCAGTGGTCCGCAATTCAAAATGTCACGTCGTGACAGTGAATAAAAAAAGTGTGCCTAGAAGTTAGAAGGGGACAGTTAAGTTAGTGCTAGCTGTCCAACCAGGCAAAAACTGCGTTTTTCGCATTGGGAGAAAAGCATAATCAGATAACGATGGTTTTCCAACCAAAAAAAAACCCCAAAATGAATTTCTTCCATTCGATGCGATGAGGTTCCCTCAAGCACCCTCTATGTATGCCAATGCAGTGACCGATAAAATGCATTTTGTTTTACGCCGCTTTTTAAAAACAAATAGAATTATAACAAAACTTAAGCGCAATTGCAACCGCAAGCTTAATACAGCATTAGCAATAAAATCTTTTATCCAATTTTTATTTTTTTTTAAACAAACTCTTGACGTTTTTGAATAATTTCTTTTGTCTTGTAAATTTTGCAGACCTATCTTTGAGTAGCATTTCTTTACATCTTTATACAATAAAACCTCGTTAAGTCGTCACTCCGCTTAAATCGTAGTTTTCCTTTGGTCCCGACAAGGTCTCATAGACAATAATGTAAAATAACCCTCTTTTACTCGTCACCAAATTTAATTCTACTCCGGATAACTCGTCATTCTCAAAAATGGCGAAAAGCATCTTTATTCTCAATTTTGCCTGCTATCTTTTCAGCCCCGCCCCTTCACTCTAAGAAAGCCTAGCCTTTACGGGGAACTTTCACGTAGGAAATTCACTTGGGAAATTACACACTTCTCGCTGCGACTCTTGTCAAGAGTAGACATTTTTCTTGACCGCTACTGAGTGTGATTTTATTTCATAGCGAGTAAGCCCCGAAAATTTAAAAGCGATCGAAATTGTTTTTCTTCCTCCAAATGTAACTGCACTTCTTCAGCCTTTAGATCAAGGGATAATTCTTGACTTTAAACGAAAGTACAAAAAAATGCTTGTAAAGGACATGATAAAAGCCTTGGATAGGAACGAAAAGCTAGAAGTTTCGGTTTTAGAAATGATTAACTATGTACACAAAAGTTGGAGTTCCATTTCATTACAAAGTGTTTCGAATTGTTACCAGTAATCAGCACCTTCATCAATCAACACTGTTGGATTATTTTAATGCCTGTAAAAGAAAATAAAATGTGGTAAGTACAAAATGTGTTTTTTTTTATTATTATTATTTTCCACTCATTCATTTGCATGTATTGATTTCAGAAAATATTATTTTTCTCAACGAATCCTACAGCAATTCATAAAAATATTGTATTTCAGTGTTTTGTTTTGTTTTTTTTCAAAAATGGCCACTCCGCTTAAGTCGTCAAAAATGTTCGGTCCCTTGAGTGTCGACTTAACAAGGTTTTACTGTATAATAAATAGCAAAGCTTTTTTTTTTTTTTTAATGATTAGAAAGCAGATATTGTAGTAACGTCAGACGAAGTCGTTAAAAGGAGCGTCTTACGTAAATGAAAAGAGGATACTTCAAATCAAACTTGAGTTTGTTAAAATAAATGAGTTTCATTGGATGTTTTAAATATATGTTTGAGGGATGAGTTACAAAAGTTAATATATTCCAGTGTTTCGAAAATAAATAAATAAATAAATAAATAAATAAATAAATAAATAAATAAATAAAAGCAACTGCAAGAAATGTTTCTAAATAAAAATTCATACTTTTCGTTTTGAAAAGCGAGAACTACTACTCACAGACGATTCTACTCCGCAAAGGGGTGATACGCTGAGATGGGCACTTTCTTAAGACCTGTTATTTTTTAGTACCTGTAATTTGTGCAATAGTATTTATTCTTTCCATAATTCTTTCCCGAAAAGCGCAAATAGAACGCAGCTACTAGTAAACTAACACTGATAAAAAAATAAATATCCTCTCTTTATTTCTCCTCAACCCTATTTTCATGAAATCTTAGGAGACCTGACGCACAGCTATTTACTGAACTACACAGTCGTAATTATTCCGAAATTTGTAACAGGTTTACCTTCACGATTTCAATCTGTTTGATTTGAAATACGCTTAACTAATCTTAGGTTAAAAATCAGCTGGCAAATTCTAAGTTTAATGTTTCTATTGAATGATACATTTTTATTAAACTTATGATCGACAGATTTATATAGTGATCACAACTTTTGTGCTTGTACTCCTCCCTTCCTCTTCTAATGGACCGTTCAAGTGTGTAGTCATAACCTACGTCACAGTTCAACCAGCCTGTTGCTAGGGTTTTCGCATTAAAATTAGTTACGACCCCCTTCCTTTAACAAAATCTTGACTATGTGCCTGCCACTTGCCTTAGCCATCTATTACTGAAAAATTGAACTCCTTATGAACAATTCGTATGAATGTATGTAAAAATAATGCGATGATGTCATTTTAAATTCAAATATCAATCTATTTCGCTTATTGATTTGTACATATTTTTTCCTATAAACTTCTACTAAATGTATTTATTTACTTTTATTTTCATGATTTATGTTCCTGAGTTGAAGTTGGAGCAAGGTTTTGAAGGTTACTTCTTGTTTAATTTGCCTACAACTAAACGGATTGGTATCAGTGGCGGTTCAGGCTTGCATGAGGCCCCTGACTGAAAGTTTAGTTTGGGACCCTTGCATGAAACTAATTTCTGTTTACTAGTAAAAAGAGAGATCATATTCTGGTCAGATGTACAGAATTGATACACCACACAAAACATTAATAAAATTGGAGAACTCAATTATTTTTTAGTCTTCTGATAAGATCAGCAGACTTATATTCCCGTTTTGTCTGTCATGTAGGGTTAGAATCGTTAAAATCTCATTAAATTATCATTAAGCACAACAATCTCAACAATTGCGTCTTTTACATTCGCAACAATCACATTTATAATGCAGCTCTACAACAATCGCAGTAAACACAACAATTGCGCATTTTGCATTCGCAACAATCACATTTATAATAATAATAAGGAAATTAAAGCAATATCAATGATATTTTCTTATCAGAACACGTTGCGAAGCATTGTGATTGGTTTTCTAATCGCTTTCCCCTCCCTTGTTTTGTTTGTTTTTTTTTAGTTTTTAATATACACGTATCAAAAGCACTGACGAAACTAATGCTACGCGGACACCATGCAACTTTCCAGCAACTTTAGTCGGCCGACTTCGAGTTGGCCAACTTTTGTCAACCCCGAACACCATGCAACTCGACATGAAGTCGGCCTTTTGCATTACCGCGTCAGCAGCAATCCCATAATGCAATGCGTTTCCACCAGCAGTTGTGGAAAATCCGAAAAAATCGAGGTTTTGAAACCTGTCTGATAAATTCTGCCGCCTACAATTACTGCATTTCAGTATAAACTTTATTTATGCATGAAAGAAACTCGCAATACTCTTTTATATTCATTGTTTACGCGCTTGTCTTCGAATCGAATTGGCGAACATCATTTTCGACGCCATATCTTTCATGGGCTGACGTCACGACTGACGTGTTCCAACGCTGCCCTGTGCTTGGGTAATTCCGAACGACTTCCCTGCAGCTTTCCGAGTTGCTGGTGTAAGAACAACTCGAATCGGACGACTAAAGTTGGTGCCAAGTTGCTGAAAAAAAGGGCTCAAGACTAACTCGTGACGTCAAAATCGGCCGACTAAGTTGCTGGAAAGTTGTATGGTGTTCGCGGGGCTTAAATGAAACTAAATGTGACGCTCGATTGCAGTATGTGCAATCGATCAAATATATAAATTCGAATGTAGCGTAAATGATGCGTATCCATGCGAATTCCTCTTTAACTTGTTAATTATGTAATTCGGGCCCCTGGCTGCAGTCCATTCAGGCTTTCCCCCCCCCCCCTTTAATTCGGCAGTGATTGGTATCTTTCGAAAATTTTGTTAGACCTGATTAGTTATGCTAATTTCCTTATATATGGTAAACTCTCTTACAATGGGAACTACAGAATTGCGTAGATACCGTTCAACACTGAATGAAAAGTGTGTCAAACACGCAGTAGTTCACACGCTCAATATAGCGGATAAATCTGTGGATCACATCATTTGTTGTATTACACAAATATAATTTATATTCAGAAACCTATAACTCGCCCCGTATTATGCACCAGTTGAAAAACGCAGCACGTCACGTGATCTAATCCATTACTTACTCACTTAACGAAAGAATAAAACAAAATGCTCTAGTGACACCAGTGAGCTCTCTCGACCCAGTAACAGTTTGCCCGAATGAATCAGTCGTGATTAATCAAAAATCTCTCAACTATAAATACAAAAAAATTGAAGTAAATTAAGAAACTTCGATTGAATCATGAAACGTCAGTGTTGACTCAAGCTCAAGGTCCTGACTCATGCAAATGCAGGCGACTGCAAACCTTTTATTTCTTTTATATATTTCTTTTTTCATGTTTTTAATTTTCAAGATGTTCTGCAATTAGTTAAATTAAAACTCAAAAATATTCAGTTTTTTGGGTGTTTTTGAGGTATTACTCGGTATTTTCAACTCATAAAAAATTGATGAAAACCTGAAATGAAAAAAATAAAAAATATATATATACACACAGTGGAAACTCGATTAACAGTCACTCTCTTATCCGTCATCGATCGCAAAACCTACTTCTCCGTAAACTACGGGACATTGCCGCGAAAAAAAAAGCTCTAGCCTCGAAGAAACAAAGATGATGACTGATTACAGCTTCAACATATAAACCTTATTATCTAGTAGGCCTACTGTTTTATGTTTCTATTATTATTTGTTTGGTGTTTGACGATATCTATTTGTTATAGATAGATTTTTCTTTGTATTAATTTATTGTTTGCCTTTCGTCCCAAACCAGCATTGAAATTTCGTTACTGTACATGTTTATTGCGAAATTTCTGTTATCCGTCTATTCGGTTAACCGTCACAGTCCCGGTCCCGAAGGTGACGGTTAATCGAGTTTCTATTGTAATAATAATAAT
>JAFIDM010000179.1:12148743-12191876 GCA_023159025.1 Thereuonema tuberculata
CGAAAAATAAATTTAAAATTAAAAATAATGTTTTGTATTTAAAATATTTATTATTAGTGCAATAGTTATTTATTTATTTTTTAAATAATTTAATCTCGCATAATTTAAAAAAAAAAAAACAAAAAAAAACACAATTTTTATTTTTTTTTAAAAAGTAACTGTTGCACTAACAATAAATATTTTGAATACAAAATATTATTTTACAAATTTTATATCATTTCAAGTTTTCGTCAAATTTGTTTGAGTTGAAAATAACCGAGTAATACCTCGTAAACTCTCAATAATTGACTGTTTTTAGTTTTAATTTATTTAATTGCAGAATATTTTGAAAATTAAAAACAAGAAAATAAAAATTTCAGATACATTAGTAAAAGAAATAAAAGGTTTGCTTGAGTGAGGACCTTAAAGCCTTTTCAGGTTTTTTTTTTATAGTCGCAGAATTTTCGTTCATTCCAATAAGCGAATCCCCTGTTCGAATAACAATGTTATTGTTAGTGAAATGGAAACTCTATTAAGGAAATTCACATCCTAATCGTAAATAATCGTTTCAACAGGTTATTGATGCCCTCTCCTGTTTCCGTGACGCAATATGAAATTGTAGTTAGTCCACGGTTCTAATCGTTTATCAAGCTTTTAAAGATTAGAATTACACGTTTTACTTCAGCAAGTCCCACGTCAGAACATCGCTATTTTTACTTTTTCGATTTAAGTTTTTCATATTTGATCCTAATCCAGTTAATTCAACAGCAGCTCAATTCCCTTCTGTTGTAGAACCTTAAGATTATTTAATATCCTACGATTATTCTTATTGTAATTTGTTTAGGTCATTCGCAAATTGACATCCCTTAAAACAGCGTCTCCCCATTAACCAATGGGGTTTGATTCCGAAATTCCACTGTTGAATTTTTGTTGTCCGTCTGTG
This sequence comes from Thereuonema tuberculata, assembly GCA_023159025.1. NCBI lineage: Eukaryota > Metazoa > Arthropoda > Chilopoda > Scutigeromorpha > Scutigeridae > Thereuonema > Thereuonema tuberculata. Next base: position 12,149,666 of record JAFIDM010000179.1, read on the forward strand.
ATTGATTCTTTAGTGCTACAGCCACTGTGTTTCATTATAATTTCCTTTGGCAACTGTCACGAGTAACATTGGTTTGTTCATTTCATTTGTACTGTGTGTCAGTGCGCGTGTATGTTACGGTCAAATGCCGATTTCCGGGCATTTCCAGATATGCCCGGTCTTAGCCCGTATTACATTTACCATTTCACTCGCCATCACCTCGCCATCAGACATGTCGCGGAGATGTCCAGCGATAGAGCTTGGGCTATCTTTGAAGAAATGGCTCGACATCAGATGGCTCGACATCGACACTAGCGCTCCTGGTGACGAATTGTAGAACTTGGAAGTCCAATCGATTTGTATCTATTTATTCGAAATTACCAATTACAAAAATGATTTTCACGATCGGAGGGCATCTTTTCCTTATGTTTTCGTGGATGCTTTCATAAAATGTTACATTATTAATCAAAATCATTTCAGAATTTCGGCTTGAAAATTCGAATCGACAGCGATCCGAGATCTCGAAAAGATATCGCCGTTGATCGAGATTTAACGAGACTGAATTATTTATCGAAATTGATTTATCGAAACTGAAAACAAAGAAACACAAAACGATGAAAAAAAACATGAATATTTCCTATTTTAATTAATTAAAGACATTCTTTCACCTATCTGATGCATTGATTAAATGGTTTTTATATAAATCACTGCTATTTTTTTCGTAAATAAAACGTAGGCATGATGACAATTGAGAAGTGTCAATGTTCCGTTTGATGGAAGGCGTTATGGTAAGTGTAAAGCGGTACACTAATCACTCGCAATATACCCCGACATGTTCTGCGTGGCTTGCATTTATGGCGAGTGAAATGGTAAATGTAAAACGGGCTGATCGCGATATGTCTACCACTTTCGAGTAAAGATCAATTTTTAGTTGCTTTACGGATGTAATCAGGCCAAAAAAAAAAAAAAAAAAAAATCTAGATCTGCAAGCTCGTCTCTGGGCAAAACGTGATTCCAATTCAATTCAAAGGACGTTTATATTTGCGTTAAAAAGTTTTTAATCAAATTACTTAAATATTAACAATATAAAGAATTATGCAAATGAAAAATGTATTGACAGTATAATTTAATTCGATTTTTTTTTTAATTTACAAAGAAATTAATAAAAAAATGAAAGTATTAAAAACGAACATAGTTCATTTGTTGGTGTACGGTACAGACGAATAACACTTTGAATTGCATAATTAAACGTTCGATGTTTAATAATTTTAAAAAAATTTCAATTTAAACATTATGGAGGGGGTTATACCTCAACTTATCTAACCTACAGCTGATGGGCAAAAACATCCTCCGCTCGGACGCAATTGGCGCTTGAGCTCTAACTTAATTACACCCCCCCCCCCTATTATATCACAGATCACCCATCCTTACATTAACGAAGTCTGGTGATGAAATATAGTAAAAAACATGGGGCCCCGCTAACTACAATAAAACTTATAGAAACAAAACTGTATAATACAAATATTGATTTATGGCCGATATTATAATAAAGTGGGGAAACATAATTCGGTACAGCAACCCTCGAAAATTTGTGCCTAAACCAACTCGCAAATGGAAATTTACACTCGCTAGCTAATTAACAGGGGGGAGGGGCAAAATTTCATATACAGTGTAACCTCCTTTAACGGACACTCCGAATAGCGGACACCTCTGATTAGCGAACATCATTGCGGGTCCCAGTCCCTTGAAATAGGACATTCCATGTTATCCACTCCGAATAGCGGACACTCTGAATAGCGGACAGTTATTTTAACTGTAAAAAAAAAAATGTTTTTTTTTTTTTTTTTTTCGATTAACATTTCGACAAACACATCATGGTTGTATTTACATCGGTGTTTACATTGATACATTGTATCGTGTCCCACGATTCAATGAACGAATCTGAGGCCCTTTTTTCCACTGCAGTTGCTTTGTAAATGTCAATCCCTCGTAAAGCTATCCTATAAACGTGCTGATTAAATTTAGTGCAAATTGAAATGGCGTCAAAAAGGAAGAGATTGGCACTGAAAGAAAAAATTGATATTCTTGAAGTTGCTTAAAAAGAAAAGCTGAGTGTGCGTTGTCTTGATGAACGTTTTAAAGTTGGAAAAAAACTCAGATAAGTGAACTTTTGAAGGACAAAGATGAGATAAGAAAAATGTGGATGGTGAATTCAAACGAAAATTCGAAGATTTGAAGTTTCGTAAAACAAAATCTACGAAATGGTGATAAAATGGTTCCGCTTTGCTCGTACAAAGAACATTCCTATAAGCAGTGTTTTCCTTCAAGAAAAAGCCAGAGAATTCGGTCAAACTTTAGGATTGAACATATGTTTAAGGCATCAAATGGATGGCTAGATATTAATTTTCTAGAAATTTTAATTTTCTAACTATAATTAATTTTGTCATTATTTTAAGTAAGACAAACGGATTAGCACTCATTTAAAATGGAGTGTAATAAATAATTTGCAATTGTTCATATTCTCTCATATCGCAATGATAATTGTAGAAATTTAATTAATATTGTACGTAATTTTTCATTAAATGACATGCTATAAGCTAAAAAATGAAAAAAAAAAAAATAGTCCTCCCCAATAGCGGACACCTCCCAATAACGGACAAAACTTCCGGTCCCGTGACTGTCCGTTATTCGGAGGTAACACTGTATATACTTATACTAGCAGCGGAACCCGCCCGATTGGTAGGTGTATAAAATTTGGCCGAACTAAAAATAGAACTGGGGTTGTGATTGGCGGTTGCCGATTGGGAATGATGATTGGTGAAGGGTAAAGAAAACTTCCATCATGAAATACCCCTCGCGGGAGTTCACATCCCGGTGAATTTGAATAGGCGGTAAATTTGAATTGGCACAGCAGCCAAGATTTTGAATTTAGGAAAAAACCGATTTGCGAAGTAATTTTTTCCACTCGCAAGCGCCTAATTTCTACTCGCAAATTGCGAGTTTGCGAGTGGGATTTTCGAGGGTTGGATATAGTAGTCCGCAGAAATTAGCGATTTGCATTTTGATCAGACATCCCGAACAGCAACAGAAAATTTGTTTTCCCGAAAGTGGTAGACCTATCGCGATTAGGCCGGGCAGATCAGGATATGCCCTCTTTCGACATATGATCGTGACAATATATAAATAAACCAGTGGTCAGCAAATTTTTGCCTCCCTTCCCTTGATCATTGGCCGGTAAAACAAAAATTTGCAGACATTAATTCATATCAACTTTCCAAAGACGTACATCCAAAACCGTTATCTTCTTTAATCCAAACAAGACATATAAATAAACTCAAACATCTTCACTGTAGATACCGATATTTCGTTGTAATTTCTAAAACTTTTTCAAGGTTTAGCTTGTAGAGCAAAATGAATTAAAAATAAAATAACATAACTATAAAAAATGGAAAGAGAAACCTTCCTCTCACCAAAACAATATAATATACAACAAATAAACCATATAATACTTAAAACATGTATAAACAAAGCAAGTGCTAAAATCTCTTCTGCTTATCTTGTACGTAATGAACAAGAAGAGATTCATCATAGAATCTTGCCTCATCAGTTGTTGCGTTTGTTTTAACAAGAATAAGTCTTTAAAAGTAAATAAAATGTATTTGTCCATGTATAGAAGTGCATTGATGAACAATGTGAAAGTAAAAGAATTTTAATTCTCATATAGTTCATCTGTTACAACAATTGTCACCGTTTTTTATTGTCCAGTTTTATCATTTCCTTTGTTTATACATGTTTTTAAGTATTATATGGTTTATTTGTTGTATATTATATTGTTTTGGTGAGAGGGAAGATTTCTCTTTCCATTTTTTATAGTTATTTTATTTTTAATTCATTTTACTCTACAAGCTAAACCTTGAAAAAGTTTTAGAAATTAAAACTAAATATCGGTATCTATAGTGAAGATGTTTGAGTTTATTTATGTGTCTTATTCGTATCAACTTTGTTTTTCCTCTTCAAAATTAAGTTTACTGAACTTAAATTTTAAAAATTAAATACATTTTTAAAATTTCTATCTCAGTATTATAATTTTAATTTTTAAAATTAAAATAATATAGGTTTAATACTTAAATGACCTAATACACTTACGCAGTCGGATTCACAAATAAATTTATATACATAAAATAAGGAAATCGATAAGGATTTTCTTTTAATTGTTTAATTTTCACTGAAGTAGCAATTTTCTAATTGTCTTTGCAGTCAAGGTCTGTATATACTATTACTGGTGTATAGGCCTTGTTTGCAGTCGAAAAAAGCAGCGCCGCATTTTTCCCTTGCGGCGAATTTTGATATTCTCGCAATTTTTCATGTTATGAATCGTAATCCTGTGCTTCGCCTCGCAGGTTCTACTGTTGTATAGGAATACTGTGTTGGACGACGGTACATTGAGATGCCTCTTACGATAACTGAACTATCATAAAGTAATCAGATAATTAATTCCAAAGTTCAGAGGGCAATTTTTGATTTGCTTCGTGTTTTCCAAGAGCGCCAAAGGTCTAAATTTGCTAAAATTCTGTTTCGATATAGGACTGTTCATCTGTCATTATTTTCATTCGTCCAAATGAGAGATGGCCGCCCTGTTTTTGTGAGATCTGCGCATGTATGATCGATTAGTCTGGTCAGGCACTTCCGTCTGATTTTATGACAGGAGGCCGCCATTATGGTAATCGCTTGTTACTTTGCAAAAGAGCATTGTATTTATAAATAATACATATTTATTTATTTATATAAATACTTATTGTTAGCAACTGGTATTGAAATAACGCTGAATAGTCGAGAGAAGTTTTACTTTGGCGTTATCAACATGTCTTTCTCAGTGAAAACAGACTCCATCGTCCATTGTGACAGGAAAACATAATTGATCAGCTACCGGAAGGGCTGCGCAGCTCAAACTTCCGCCGGCCATCTCTCATTTGGAGGACAGTAGTGTTACTTATTTAAGAAACACTTTATAAATTGTAATGATGACGCCGAAATGAAGAAACAAGATATATTTTTATGTTTGAATATTTCACAAGGTCCGTTAAAGCTATCTGAGCGCATTTCAGTGCTTGGCTGTAGGTATTTTGAAAACCGTACAGTGTTGATGAAAGAGTTTTTAAATCTGCTACTTTGTAAATACACAGTATAAAGCTAAGAAAACCTAGTCTATTATTTTCTTATACAATAAAATTGACAAAATATTGTTTAAATCAACGAAATCAAATTTTGGGTAGCAAAAATCACCTGTTATGATTTCTAATTTCATTTTTCAATTATATTTGCTTTTATTTGAAATTGTTCTTCAGAATATATTGCAATGATTTTTCTTTTAAATTAAATTAAATTGCCCAAATAAAAAGAAAAATATTTTTCAAAGGTATTATTTGTAGGTAAAACTAGAAATTTGATACATAATTGTTGAAATGTTTGTAATTACTTTAAAACATTTTTTTTAAATTTATTATATAAATAGACTCTGTTTTAGCCATTAAAATTAAATGATGTAAAATATATTTTGACGTTTTCTTGAAGGTATAGTAACCAGGGGCGGCCCTAGGTATTTTTCAAGTGTAAGCAAACAACTTTTTGGCGCCCCCCCCCCCTCATAACTCAACTAACCAATCAGAGCATTTTTATCATATTGTAATTTTGACCAAATTTGAAAGGTAGAACCGTAGAAGGTAAATTATTATAACACAGAAAACCTACTTACAAACAAGAATTATAATTACAGTACAATTTACAGGTTATCGTAATGATATTCAACTGCAATAAAATTTCAAAAACGTGTCTTTAGAATCAAACTAAGAATATCCTGTAATTAAAAGTGAATTTTCCTGGCTTTTACTTTTGAAAACTCCCTAAGTAGCAAGTCAGTGTCCATTTCATTTAACAATTCATTCTCAATTGCCAATGTTGCCAGCCCACTCAAGTGTTCCTGACTCAAAGTTGAACGTAAATATGTTTTTATGAGTTTTAACTTGGAGAAGCTTCTTTCCCCGCTGGCAACTGAGACTGCCGGGGAGTCAATAATATCCGCAGTGCAACAAAAATGTTGGGGAAAGTGTCTATGTAACCACGCTTGGTTATGAAGGACAATGCTTCAGCAGGGTGACTTCTTGGAGGCAGCATAGTCGAAAAAAGTTTAAGCTCGTCGAGAAGGTCATCACCATTGATGTCACAGTCTCCTCCATACCCACCGCTTAAAATGGTTTCAAGTCGTTTATATGATTTCTTCAACTCTGTGTCACTGAAACTCTTCTCCAGGCCAGCAATATCATACATAAATTTGAAACTTGCGCTGCTTTCCATAAGGTCAAATCTCTCCTGTAAAGAGGCTATTGCTGTGTCAAGCACAACGAAAAAGAAGTTCACTTTAAATGAATCTTGACCAGAGTGCACAGCTTCGTCTTGAGCCGCATAGGAAAACTGTCTTTTTATTTTTCTTGGTCTCTTTTTTTAAAATTCAGCAGGAACGTTGATTTTTTTCTGCAAGTTCCTTTGCATCTATGATGATGTTTTTAAGACCTTGATCTGATCTCATTTTTTCTAGAAATGATTTTACACTTTTAATCAGATTTATTGCACTTTGCAGGTCATTTGTAACATTTTGCAACAATTTACTAACCATATTTGTTTATGCAGGATCTCAATGCCATGTAACTAGACAGCACAGAAACTTGAAGCTTTGCAGTTTTTTTAAAAGTCCTAAGGCAGAGTTCCTACCATATGCATCAAGTTTTGGATCTTGAGAAGCTTCATATAATGCAACATATACTTCTTCAATGTGGTACCTAGTATCAATGCCACCTAGTATTGCAGAGTGGTTTTACTGTGAGAGATGTGACATGTTGTAGCAAAATAGTCCATCTTTCGGTAGAAATTGAAAAAAAGTTGAAGATTTCTTGTGTAGTGCTAAAACACTCTACTGCACTAATACAAGAGAGAGCTGCATCATTAATGACCAAGTTAAGGGAATGGTTCCCACAAGGCACATAAAAGGCTCTAGGATTTAAATCAAGGATCCTCTTCTGCACTCCAACATTTATCCTTTCATTGTGGAACCGTTGTCATAGCCCTGGCCTCTCATGTCTTTTAAAGGAATGCCTCTTGTTTCTAGCTCTTTGAGCAATACTTCGGTAAGGCCTTCACCTGAAGAATTGGTAATAGGAACAAAGCCTAAGAAATGTTCCTTTATTGAGACATTTTCATTTTGTGCAATTTTGACAAATCTTACTACTAACGTCATTTGTTCACAGTTTAATTGAGCAAAACAAATAGTGGCGATTCGTTACTACATTGTACTTTGTGCTACTGTATTTTATTTCTCTTATATATTTAAATTTATATATAAGTTCGGTTGGTTGATTTTAATTGGCAAAACTGCAACGACGACACGAAAAATAACTCTTTTATGCCAAATAGTTTGTGGTGTTGGTTTGGTTTTCTCTTGTCGTAAACTATATTCCCAAAGTTTACCGCGGACGGCCGTATTACGGAGGGCGCATTCGGCGCCCCCCGCGGCCGCGTAGTTTGCTTATACCCCGGGCCGCCCCTGATAGTAACAAAGGTAAGGGAAGAGCCGAGGGGCTGGAGGAGATCGTTTAAATTTCCTAGCTTGTTTGTCGTCCAGATGGGCCCTTAGGTTTATCCAAACCTCTGAAAAATGGGGACTGGGATTATTTCTCGGGCTTTGAAGGCGGGCCAGCTTCGCTGATCAAAACTTTTCGGTACATCCAGATTGGTCAATGTGATGCCGGATTCTTTATCTTCGGCTTATTCTCTGCACTGGAAGGTGACAAGTGAAGTAAGTATTTATTACAAGAGAGTTGTGAGGGCCTTCCACTCTTTTTCATGTAACACGATTATTTAAATACAGTAAAACCTCTCAAATCTGGCCCTCGGTAATCCGACCTGCTCCTGAGTAATTTTTTTTTTTTTTTTTTAATAACGAAATTAGTTTTCCTATTTTGAGTCAACTTGGTCGGCGCGTAGCGAGTCCGTGTCGAGTTCTGAGAACATAGTGAGTCACCACGCACGTATGTCTGCTGCTATTCGACCGGCGCGGCGCGCAGAGAGTCCGTTTTTTATATTGTTTTTAATTAATATTTGAGTGCAAAGTTACGAAAATGGAGTTAAATTAATTAAACCTAGCATTGTGCCTTCACAAAAATTAAGCTATTGAGTTATTTAAGAACAATCTGGGTAGTCCGGCTTTTCTTTAATCCGGCCTACTGTTCGCCACATTAGGCTGGATTTGAGAGAGTTTACTGTACTTTTAATTAGTTAAATTTAAAAAATAAAATAAAAAAATAGCAAGCATCTTTGTAAATTCTCTATCTATATATCTATCTATCTATCTATCTATATATGGTCATGATAACTGCTACAAACCGCTTTAGTTGTAAACACGAAATTCGATATTCGGACTCTAAGGGGTGTAAACAGGAGGGCCAAACTTTCTTGAAAGGTATGCGCGTACCATATCGAAATTTGACATGGGTGTTCTTTTTGTCGAAATCGAAAAGATGCTATTTGATCGAATTTCCGATATTGGGTCCTTAAAGGGTGTAAACACAAACTTGGGGGGGGGGGATGAGCAAACTTTGTTGAAAGATATTTCTACGGGGTTTTCCGGTTGCAAAATAAGAATATAATATTAATTTGTAATGATTGTTTTTTTTACTAACTGGGAAAGTTTTGAAGTGATCTCACAATTTCTTTGTCAATCACATCAGGACATTTGTTTTTTGTCACCATACGAAGAACTGGTATTTCAGCTAGTTGTAAATAATGATCAGCACAATTTTTGTACTGGTATTGTTAGTTAAAATGAAAACCTAATAGGTTTTTTTCCCTTCTCCAAGCCCCTTTGAGCAGATCCTAATTATGGTGGCAATTAGTAGCATTTAATATTTAGAACACGTTTTTTTTTTTTTTCTTTCTTGTTACGTAACTTAGCATATTATCCTAAATTACATAATGACTTTTTTAAATACTAGTCTTTCATTCTAATTTGTTTTAATTTTGTAAATCGTATTTCCGTAAGTAGATTACAGACTGGTCAGAATTTTCTGTATTTAAGTTCTGTACATTTTTTGTTAATTTACATCAATTCGTTCGAAAACAAATTTATTCTGATCGTAAATAAATGTAAAAACAATAACACGTTTCCTGTCTACATCATTAAAAGCTGACTCAACATTAAAGCAATCCATGAAATTCGCTAAAGAAATTTATTGTAATTTCTGAATAGTTTCGCAATTTGAGGAATTTATTTCATGAAGTCTATCCTCCCTTTAAGTTTTTCGATTTTAGTTATCGATTTGACGAAAAAAAATTACGTTGTAGCGGCATTCTTTTTGCCTTTGTTATTTAAATTAAAAATTTGAGTCTAAGTTCATATTATGTAATTTCTTTTGTTTGTTTTTGTATTGTTTATGATATTGTTGCGGACACGTTTCAGTGACTTATCACTATCACGTGATTCTTAAGCAATAATGACAGCCGGCGGTAAAGAGAAATTGTATTATAAAGAAAACTTAAAATAAACTGAATGAATTTTTCTATTTTTTTTGTTTTAAATGTTAAACTTAAAGTGGTTTTTTGGTTGGTTTTTTTTTTTTTTTTTTATTTATTTCCATAAATTTCGAGGGGGAGGATTCTGATTCCATTCAGTTAAGGCGGAGAAAATGAATCGATTGCTTCCTTTGGCGCACCCTGCTATTTTTGAACTGCGCATGCTGGCATTAGCCAACTTCCGGTTATCGTAAGTGATGTGGCATTGGGTCTATAAAACTCACATTTCTTAATCCGACGAAGAAAAAAAAAAAAACTTTCTGAATGGTGAGACATTCTTTGAGTATTAGTGATTGTTTTTCATTAAGCCGATTAGCCTATTAAGTCCGGAAAATAGCGAAGAAACTGCAGAAAGATTTTAAGTTGCGGTGAATGAATGATGAGGCTTATTGAAACTCACGTTTTTGGGGGGATTTACTCCAGAAATCAACTTCTAAAAACCCCTAAACTGCATGAATTAAGATTTTAAAATGTTATTACATGCTTTAGTGAGCAGTGAAGAACGAAAAACGGCGCGGTTTCTTTGCTTGCATGGTTACGTGGATGAATAAAAAGCGCAGAATTAAAATTATTAACCTGCTTTAAATGGGTTAAATCGTATGTGGTTGAGTAGACGATGCTAAACTAATTGTTTAACTACTGTTTAAACGTTGTTTAACAAGTTTATACAATGGTTAAAAGCAGTGCAACATAAAGTAAAGTGTAGCTGTGCGATGTCTTCATTGATGCTCGTTACGTGGAGAAAAGCAGTGTGTATTTGCAGTTTTAAATTCATTGTTTTAATTAAAAAAAAATAGAGGCGTGAGATGTTTGTTGTTGTAAGGTTGGGGAGTCGTGAAAAAGCTTAATAAACAGCGATAAATATATATATATATATTTCTGTGTATTGAATTTCAGTTTTGTCTGATTTCCTGTTTTAATCTTTCGATTCAAAGATTAATTTCTTTTAGATTTAAATCGGTAATTTTAATGAGGAAGGGGAAAAAAAACCATTGATGTTTGGGTTGCTTTTAACGTTAACTATATCTCTACTATCTTTTAGAGTAAAATTAGACGATTAAAAGTCTGGCCGGTTTTTTTTGTAGAGTCTGACTTTAAGACCCAGCCATTTTTAATTCATAGATTGGAAAATTTATTTACTTATCAGGCCTCGGTCGGAAGGTAATGAGACTGCCGTCGTCGTATTTAAGGATACGGGTGATGTATTTAACAAGGTTCTTGTTTTTTGATTGACAGTGTTTTAAGTGTTCGATAGGTCTATTTTTATTCTTTCTTACCTAAGAATAGAATAGAAAGCAGTGCACATTCTTCAGAGGCCAAGTTTAATATATAGACACTTAATAGACCATTCGAATTAAAGGCTACTTGGAAATAACGGCAATAAGCCAATAGATGTATATATATTTTTCTTTTTCAGTAAGTAACTAATTGCATATTAAATGTTTTAAAAAATTACGGAGATTTTTTCTTTAATCCACACCTAGTCTGGTTTTCTTATTCTAACAAATTCCTTTAATGATAATCGTTGTTTTCTATGTTTTCTAGTTATTATTACCTATATTTATGTATCACGTAGAACTGAATTTCAATTTGTTAAACTTATTTTTTTTTTTTGTTATTGTTGTTGTTATAAATAGATTGTAATTTTTAAATGCTTAAAACTAGTTTTACAGCATTTTTAAATTGCGATTGATTTTAAAATTGAAGTATGTTTTGTTTTTCTTTATATTCACAATGGGTGGGGGAGGGTGAAAGAGGTTAATATTCACTGCAACTCTTTGCTTAAAGAGAAATTTAATATAAAATGTTCACATTAACTTCATCCTTTTACTATTATTCTGTTTTCTATTATGAAAGCTTATTATGCTTTTATAAACATTTTATATTCAGTATTGCCATTGAGTCTGGTACTCCATATTTGAAATCCAAAGAGACATTACTGATGCCAGCTTACTTTTTATCTACATTGAAATCTTGATCATTATACTTTGTCTGATAGTATTGCATTTATGCCAATGCATTGTCATGCAGTGTAATATTATAAATTTATTGAGGACCCGAAAAAAAAGCTGCTTTTAAGTATTATACTGACATATTGGAAAAATTCTTTTTCTCTTGTGAAGCAATTGTAATGACCTTTGCAAAGGTCAAAATTATCAGTGGTCTCTGAAATGAATGATAAGTAAATTTAAATGTCTTTGTTTGTAGTAAATGCTAGTACCCTTTCTAAGTGCTGAAAAATCTTATTGGCAATATGTATGTATATATGTATGTATTTGTTTGTTTATTTGTTTATTCATGTATTTGTTTTTAAGCAAATGTTCTAAATACTGTTTATTTTGTATCTGCTGTTAATGCAGACCCTTCAACTTTGTTTTAACTGTAGCTTTTCACTTAAGAATAAACTTGCTTTGGTGAAGTTTTATGTGTGGTGATATATAAAATAATTAACTTCCTTTATAATAGAAATTCAAACCAATACTTAATAGTGATTTGCTTTCATATAAGAGTTATAAGGAGATATGCTTTAAAATCACTTAAAAGAGTGCAATTCCATATATCTTTGCTGTTTCATTGGAATTAAAACTAAAATGATATTATTGTCTTTTGAAATCTGCACTGGCACTACTATTTAGACTGCAAGTCTGCAAATGAAAATTGGTAATGTTGGTGTTTGACTCTTTTGAAGTTCTGTAGTATAGAGGCCAGAGAATGTTTTCAAACCAAAGCTGGCTAACAATTGCTGTAACAAGGTGTCTAAACAACATAGTATTGATTCATGGATATAATGTATGGGGCAGTAGCCATTTCAGTGCAATAGTGATGTACTGCTATTAGTCTTTTCAGTGACACTTCAAAAACAATCAATTCAATAAAGTATCACTTACTATAGCCCATTCTTCCTCAGTTGATAAAGTAGGTATAATTGGAGTTTTAGGGATGTTTCTTTAAAGGTTATTTAGACTTGAATTTTTTCCTTATCTTAGCTTTTTATCCCCCACCCCACTCTTTGAATTTCAAAAGCCAGCAGCTTAAGAGTAAGGCAAACTTAATCTTTGAGAACTTAATGATTTTCAACCATTGCTTCATCCCAATTAGTAGTTAACTAATTGAACTAGTACTCAACTCGAATAATAACATATGAACTAATTGAGAATTCTAAACACATCCCTCTTTGCCTTAACCTTTCATCAAAATAAAATAGATTTATACGTATATGCTCCAATAGAGGCCCCCGGCGTTTATTTGCAAAACTAGCTTCGGCTTCCGGCGCTTAATAGAGACCGGCTGCTATTAGAGGCCGGCCATTATTAACAAAAACCTTCAGAACGCAATATTTTTACACATAAATACTGTCTAATATTACAAAAGGCTACTTTATTTGAATTTCACATGCTACATAAGATAAATGGCAATGTCTTTCTGTACCTTTCGCTGCTATTCATCATCCGAATCTGCAATGACGGGCGGCTGCCTCACTAAGTTTCTTTCGCATATTCCACCGTGCGAATCTTAAAGGCAATGTCAAATGAGCCGTTTAGGCGGCATTTTGTAAGGCAATGTACTGTAAGGTATTAAGCACGACTATAAAGATACGAACGCTTACAGTAGTCAGTAGGCAAATATCAAAGACCCGGCTACAATTTGGCCGTGTCCCCTCTGCAGCCCGGTGCTTATTAGAGACCGGCAACAATAAGAGTCTCGGCGTTTATTGGAGCATATAGGGTATATAAAACAGGCATTTAATGTAGGTAAAATTTTAGTTATAATTTTTAAAGCTACATTTGTCAACAATTTTGACTTAATTAATGCTGACTTTTGTACTTTGTTAATTCAAAAGTAAAACTAACCATTTTTTTTATAACAGAAAATACAAAAATGCATTTCAAATTTTATCTTGTGCTGTACATATTCATACACATTAATTTACTGTAGTTTGGATGTTTGAATATAATTTAGATTTTCTTCAAATAATTCAAATAGTTGCCCTTACGGAAATGTTCCCTGATTTTCAGATAATTTAGTCCTGTTAAGTTGCAGTTAAAATACCAGATTTATTTTCTTTTCTTTCATTTGCAGATGCCAAGTTTCCAGAACTCTAATTACCGAGGTTGGCCAGAAGATGTTGGAATTCTGGCACTGGAAATTTACTTTCCATCGCAGTACGTTTCTCAATCAGAGTTGGAACAGTTCGATGGTGTTTCAGAGGGCAAATACTTAATTGGACTTGGGCAGGAGAAAATGGGTTTCTGTTCGGACAATGAAGATGTTTATTCCCTCTGCTTAACGGTGACGCAACGGTTACTGGAGAGAAATGGAATCGATCCCAACATGATCGGACGACTGGAAGTGGGAACTGAAACTTTAGTAGACAAATCAAAGAGTATTAAAACTGTGCTGATGCAGTTATTCGAAGGGTGTGAGAACAAAGACATTGAGGGAGTGGATTCAGTCAATGCTTGTTATGGAGGCACAGCAGCACTGTTAAATTCCATAGCGTGGATTGAGTCGAGCTCCTGGGATGGTAAGTGTGTTGCTACAATTTTTTTTTTATGATAGACCTCATGCTTGTGGTCTGAATGTTCTTAAATGACTATTCTGAATTAAGCAGTCATAAGAAGAACACTGTTTTGGGGTTCCAAATGCATCAAATTTTTTTTTTTTTTTTTTTTTATATCACAAACACTTTCACATCAAAAAATAAAAGAATAAGATAAATGCATACATAGTTTATCATCTTTTCATTAAAATAAAATGAAAATACAGATAATGCCACATTGCAATCAAACAACTGATGAACATGATTAAGTTGACATAAAGGTTTGAAGGTTTTGAATAGACCAATAAATTTCATTTTATTCAGAACAGATTTATGAAGTACGCTTATAAAATAATACTTGTTAGTAACTGAGGTCATTTGTTCTGTAATCCGGTTCCAAATCTTTACTTTAATAGGTGATTTTGCAAACCCAAAGATTGTGTAAATCTATTCTATGAAAATGACTGAGTTAAACACACGAAACATTTATTTAATTTAAACTCAGTGGATTGTGTTCAATAGGGTAAATGATTGTTTGATAATGTTATACAGCGATTACACAGAATTATGGGAATCTTTAAGAATTTGAACACTACATAAAAATCAAATACTTAATACAGAAAATAAAGAGTAATTTCAAATCTCTCTTCTCAAAATCTTGTAAATCTGTTTATACAGGATTTTGAAAAAAAAAAAAAAAAGTATTTGCAACTGCAAGATGTTCCAATAAAAAGTATATATACTTTCATTTATTATAAATCAAGGTGCGTAAACATTTTATTGGGAAACCCTGTACTCATTGAAGACAATCAGATAATAGTGTCACCTGGTTTGCATTGAGCTTGGATACAAACATCATTATTTCTGTCGTAACCTGGCTATATAACAAAGTTCTGAAAGATCAATGGTTACATCTAATGGGGTAGTTGAGGAGTGATCATAAAACTAATGCATATAAATTATTAAATCACTAAAAATGAAATACTTAAGTCAATGAGTGGTTAAAAATCAATAAAATGTATATTAAATAAAAAGTTATGGAATTTGATTCATTATCACATAACCCATTCATTTTGTGGGTTTTTTGTTTTTTTTTGTTTTTTGTTTTTTAATTTCCTTTGATGTATATGAAGGGCATTGTACTAGGGACTTCATAAAAAAAATGAACAGATCAGAAGAGTTTCTTAGCTGAATTCTTTCCCGTTTGGTCCTGAGGTTCACAATCCTCAGTTTTGAAGGGGTAATCTTGATAGTAGACATTCTACTATTATTATCTATTATCTATTATTATTGGCTTTTCTCTCTCAGTTGTATAGGGAAGGATTATGGAAACCCTGTTCAGTGATATAGTAATGACTTGAAAGTCGTTTTACAATCCATGGGGGGAAAAAAACTGGACAGTCAGATGTTTAACTTTGAGAAAAGTTTCTTGGTTTATTCCATACATTTATAGTAAACATATTGCATATTTAGTCACAAAGGGCATTTACAATAAATCGGTATGCATAATTTTTGTTTATATGCCTCTCAAAAAATTGATGGGATGATTATAATGGAAATCTTAGATACAAACACAAATAGCTTTATTATAATAATCCACATTGTGAAATTACTGATATTCACATTTTCTCAAAGAAATACTGTTCTCAGCACAGTTGCTTGGACATTTTCATATCTTTGAAATGCTTTTGTTTTATAAAGTTAGAAATTGCCAAATTTTGAGTAAGTTTGTCATTCCAACAAATACAGCTAATATGAATATTCAGAAACTTACAAATTTCAATCAGTACATGCATACCAATGTATTTTAAGTTTGTTATATTGTTAGATACTGCTGCTGAGTTTTTTTTTTTTAAAATACAGAATTTGTTTTCTTGCAACATCTATTTTCATGATTTACATCCATTTACTTATATAAATGTACAGGGTGATTATAATTAAAGTTGCAATTTCAAAACGCCCTAACTTTAAAACTACTGGTCAGATTGACTTGATATTTTACTACAACAATCGTGAGGTAATGGAATTTTGTTTGGCGAAGGAAAAAAATAGTTCCAAAATGTGCTGATAGATGTCAGGGTTCACATTGCTATTGTGTGTTATGCAAATTACTAAGACATCTTAGTAATTTTCATATCTCCACAACAGCAATGTGAACCATGACGGCACCATCTATCGGCATATTTTGGAACTATTTTTTTCCTTGGCCAAACAAAATTCCATTATCTCACGATTGTTCTGGTAAAATATCAAGTCAACCTGAACGGTAGTTTTAAAGTTAGGGAGTTTTGAAATTGCAACTTTAATTATAATCACCCTGTATATACATTACAGTAGACTCCCTCATAACTGTTCAGCTTGGGATCGGACCCTAGGCCAGTTGAGAAAATGGCCTGTTAAACCAAAATATATTTAAATTAGCTTTTAACTGAATTAAAGTACTTCCACTGTTTAATTATATCAAAAAGGCCAATTAAAGAGAGAAAGATTGTATTAAAATAGAAATGTATATACTGACAGTTTGTACAAGCGACAGTATACACTCCTTGTCACAAGCACATATTACAATAACCAAAAACAAAACTTTCTTTCGTCCTAAATATAAATTTATGAAACAATGACACACATTGGCTAAAGGAATAATAATAATAATAAAAAACTGTACAATACTGTACAGTTAAGGAAAAATGTCTGTGACTGCGGGAGTGGCAGTGGGCAGTCAGTTAAACCGATGGCCGGTTGATCCGAGGCCTGTTAAGAGGAAGTCTACTGTACCTTTGTATGTTTCATATCTTAAAGATGAGAATACTGCTTTTATTGTGATTCCACTAGTGGATTTTAAAGATAGCAGAGCAAAATGTTTAATTAAAAAATGATAATTTAAAGTCATTTAGATTTATTCAAAAAAATTAAAATTGAATTAGAAAATCATATCTCTGCTTTTGAAGATAAAGCTTGGTATTGGTATTGTTTCTTTAAAACTGCTTTGGAAAATTTCATAATGGCATGAAATTCTTTTAATTTTAATATAGAAAAAAATAAATTGCCTTTTACTAATCGTCAGTTGTCAAATATCAGGGTTCCCACGGTCCTTGAAAAACCTTGAAAAGTCCTTGAATTTCACTTTAGTAACTCGGGGCCCCGGAAAGTCCTTGAAAAATTTCTCAGGGTCCTTGAAAAGTCCTTGATTTTTAGATACGAGGACCGCTAAGTAAAATTTTGCGCAACATTTCCCCTGGTAGAAAATTCACTTCGTGAAGGAACGAACTTTTTCTCCCTTTTCCGCGTGTAGGAAACTAGGTCAAGGTCAATTGAGAATCGCTCCGCTATTGGTCGATTTTTACCCCTTTCCCATTGGGACCGGTGCAAGCCGTGTCATTAACGGTCAAGGGTCAAAGCGTATTTCTAAGCACGTGCAGATTTGTAGAAGTAGGTTTGAGATTACGCGCGTTGGACGAGAAGATAAGTGTTTGCTACAAAATGCCTGGAAATTAATTATTTCTAGTAATAAGATTAAATAGTTATTTTGATGATTTTTTTAGCTGAGTAATTAAAATATATGGATATTATTAAAATAGATTCAGTCATGTTATTTTATGCGGGTGTATCTTAAATTGTATACCAAACAAGGTCCTTGAAAATTTTCATTTGGGTCCTTGAAAGTCCTTGAAAAGTCCTTGAATTTTTTTCTGAGAAATGAGTGGGAACCCTGTACTTTAAGTGTATCTTAAATACCTTTAATTATTTCAGGTCGTTTTGCCTTAGTGGTAGCAGGAGATATTGCTATATATGCATCAGGCAATGCAAGAAGTACAGGTGGTGCAGGTGCTGTTGCTATGTTAATTGGACCCCATGCACCTTTAGTCATTGAAAGAGGTAAGGATTTGTTCTTTTATCCCACCTTTCTTGATTCCCACCTAATGTCTTATAGGTTAAGTTAAATATTTCCTTCTTAAATAGATGACACTTCTGTGCTAATTGAATTTAAGTAAGATGGCCATTATGCATTGGGTTCATAAAAACACAGCAAGTCTTTCAACATAAAAAAAAAATCATCAACAAAAGAAAATTATAAAATTCAATACTAGAAATTGAATAAAAAAAAAGTCATATAATTTGTTCTGTAGATAAATTAGTATACTACTGGAAGGTTATGCATAATCTTAACCAAAGAAAATAAAAAATGCTTGAAAAATTATTTACCACAAAGAAAAACTCATTTTAAGAGAAAAGAATATGTGCTGATTAAATTCTTTGAAATGTGTCAAAAGCCCAGCACAGAATAAACGACAAATAAACTCATTTTATTTAAAAGCATTGTTTGGACACTGGACACAAATTCTAAAGCAGAGATCTTTATCAAGAAAAAGACAAAATCTTTTGATTTTTCCTTAGGAAGCATAAAAATTTGGCTCCTCTTTACTATAAGGAAATTTCCCAAAAAATCATTGAAAAAGTGTCTTCCCTTTAAAATTTAACCTATTCACTTGTGATAGAAAGAATGTCCTACCCAAGATTGCAATGGCATTAATTAAAAAAGTTAGTTTTCCTTATAAAAGAAAGGGACAGAAATTAATAAGATGTATGTCGTGCATTCAGCATTGTGTAAACGTGTCATTGTTGTTTGCTTGCGGTTTGCACCGAAGTGCGATCTTCGTAGCCGAAGGTCTGTGTTCTATGGATCTCTTAAGTGTTCCTAAGATGGCGAATCCCTAGAAGAATCCATAGAATTTCTAGGGAAAGATACTGAGGTGGTTTACCGTTGCCTTCCTCAGGAAGTCATTAAGGAATGAATTCAAGCATAAAGAGAAAGCAGACAAACACAGGAAAGAAATTTTTCATAAACAGTCATGCCCATGCCGGGATTAAAACCCAGGTTCCGGCGTATCTTCTGCCTCATGCGAGGCCGCTGCCTTACTCACAAGACCACTCTGAAATGGCAACATGTCATTAGTACTCTTTAAATCTGGTTGTGCTACTGTCTTTAGGTGAATTTCAGGAAACACTAAATATTAATGCAGCATAGTCTTCATCTATAATTGGTGGAATGACACAGCTAGGTTGTGTCTATGTTGGTATAAAAACTGCAAAGATTCTGAATAGGATCATTCCATCACTGGTTTTGACATCATTAGCATGGATTTTAAAAAAAGACAATCACTTGAAATTGCATAAAAACTCAAGTACTGATTACAGATTTAAAGTTCAAAAAAAAAAAAAAACATTTCATAAGCTTTATATTGAGATTTTAGAAGACAGTTAAGTTTTCAGTTGAATGGATTGAAGTTGAACTAGTCACCATGTCTTTGTGATTTGAAGTCAAACTTTGAGGCAGTCATTTCCAATTCTTCTGTTTTTCCAGAGGGAATCTTACATTAATAAGACTAAGACTGACATTTGCATGGTAGTTTTTCGTCCTCGAGACTTGATATAATATCGTTCAGTGTTGTGTATGAATATTTAACATGAGAACTACGTATGTTAAATTATAAGAGGTTAAAAGGGTTATTTGAATTATTACCAATAGTTCACTGTTACAGTTAATTTCGTTGAATTTCATTATGATTCTTAATTATTCTATTTTTTATTTCCGTTTTCTATAATGAGAGAATAATTCAATTTCTTAAGCAATTCCTCATTTTCAGAAAATGATAAAAATTAAAGATAAAGGACTATTGTATTCATAAACTTTTAGATATCGTCTACAGAATCTAAAATTCAACCTTTATGTGTGGAATGAGTATTTATTAAAAATTGAATAACAAATAAAAATACCACACATTTAAAAAAATAACAAAAAAATTATTATGTATTATTCTTATCCATAAGAATCATAAGACTTCTTTGTTTTGGTGGTTTTTCAACTGAAGATGATCATTCAGTTTTCAGCAGATCGAAAATGTAATGGCTTACGGTAATATTTGTTGTTTTTTTTAAATGTGTGTGATATTTTTATTTGTTGTTAGATTTCCACCAGAATAAGGTAAATGATCTGAAGCTATGGAGCAATTGTCTCCAGTTTCAAGTAAGGTATTGCCTTTTAAAATATAGTTTGTTTTAATGAATTTCTCATTCTGTAGGACTAAGGGCATCGCACATGGAACACGTCTACGACTTCTATAAGCCAGATCTTCAGTCTGAGTATCCTATTGTGGATGGAAAACTATCAGTTCAGTGCTACTTATCAGCACTGGATAAATGCTATCAGAGATATTGCCAGAAGTATGCATTATCAATGAAAAAAGGTAAGTAGTTACAATTTAGATTAGTTTGTCACTTTTAATCACGGACGACATTCACTAAGTTGATAAAAATTCCTTTAGATTTTTTTTAAAATCATTCCTTAAAAATAAGGATTTTTATTTTACTCAAACTTATTTATTAAGTCTAAAATTCAATTTGGTTAAAAATCCAGTGATACTGATATCTAACTTAATTAATAATTATTATTTATTATAAATTGAGGTTGTTAAAATGTTTTATTGTAATGAAAGGAAAACTTTTATGTAAATATTGTGGTGAATTATTTTGGTCTCTGGTTAGAATAAAAATTAAACTGAAGCAGGTGAGAGCTGTGACCAAACTATCTTTATTCTGCGAGTCGGGGGGGGTTTAAATAGGTTTATGTACATGGGTTGCTATTGGTAGGTGTACTTTACAAATTGATTGGGGGGGGGGGGGGTAAATACATGTGGTTATCAACTGCCTTTAACTAAAACTTTAAATTATAATTGAATCATGGGAAGCACACCAATGGAAAGAATTTGAAAATAAACAGAATTGACGGTTAACGACAAAATTTGAAATGTACAATAGGTTAAATGGTGATTAATACAAAACACTAAAAAT
Organism: Thereuonema tuberculata; assembly: GCA_023159025.1. Classification (NCBI taxonomy): domain Eukaryota; kingdom Metazoa; phylum Arthropoda; class Chilopoda; order Scutigeromorpha; family Scutigeridae; genus Thereuonema; species Thereuonema tuberculata. Next base: position 12,170,652 of record JAFIDM010000179.1, read on the forward strand.
ATAAGAATAAATGGAATAAATATGAATATAAAAATTACTACTACTATAAAAATCATTACAATATTTAGCAAGCTCAATTGCTATATATTTTTGAAAATAAATACTTAATAAATAGAGAGAGAAATTCACCAACGGACAATAAATATGCCTTCGAGCATTGAGCCAACATCAATGGGAATTCTGAACAGCAGTTTCATACTTATTAGGAATCATCAGCAGAATATACCCTTGATGTTTGGCTCAGTTGCGCGAAAGCTTTACCTAAAAGCATTCTCGATCCCGGGAATGGGCCGCCGAGATAAAAAAAAACAATAAAATAAAAAATGATCCTGAAATATCCAAAATGTAATTTTGGATCTTTTTGTAATTAATTTCCTTAGTGCCTTTCAGTAAAAGGACAAGGGGTTAACACTTTGGATCTTTCAGGAGCATTTTTTATTTTATTGTTTTTTATCTCGGCGGCCCATTCTCGGGATCAAGAATGCTTTTAGGTAAAGCTTTCGCGCAACTGAGCCAAACATCAAGGGTAAATTCTGCTGATGATTCCTAATAAGGATGAAACAGCTGTTCAGAATTCCCATTGATGTTGGCTTAATGTGCGAACACATATTTATTGTCCGTTGGTGAATTTCTCTCTCTATTTATGAATAATTACAGACATTAAACTTGCTTTCATTAAATACTTAATAATTTGAAATTTGTAAATTAGTGATAAAATATTTAATAATTGTTGATCTTTTAGATTTTCTGCCGACAAGGTTTACAGTTAATTCTGTCCAATCTGTGTTGTTCCATTCCCCGTACTGCAAACTTGTACAAAAGTCTTTGGCTCGATTAGTTTTAAATGACTTCTTGAATTCGTCACCAGAGGAACAACAGTCGTATTATTCAGAAGTGGAACAGTTCAGGTAAGTTTTTCTTCAACGCATTGAAATGAAATTTCACGAATACTCCCTCCATCTGGCCAAGGGAGAAAGTGATTGTAAATTTTCAAACTAAACAATTTTTTAATGTTTTGTAATTATTGGCTGTTGAACAATGGTACTTGAGTTGAAGAAAGCTTTTTACAGAACAATTTTAAGACTTCCCATTCAAATTAACAAAAGTATTTTGAAAGTACACAAATTTCCTTTTTGTTTTCTTTGTAACTTCTTTTAAAGTTCCTGCATTACTAATAAATAATAATGAAAAGTTTTTGGAAATAAGTATTTAATATTTTTTAAATATGCCTGCTTTTTTTAAGTTTGTTAGTCTGAGCTCTATGTATCAGAAATATTTATTTTTAATTCTGCTTTTTTAAAATAGTCTTGTCTTCAAGTTACATTGAAATTGCTGAAATATATCTGTATTCTATACAAACAACTCATAAACTTAAGATTTTATTTAAAATTGCATGTAATTATTTCTCTTTTGTTAATAATCCAATTTCTAAATTTTTCATTTTTAGGGATTTGAAATTAGAAGAATCTTATTTCAACCGTGACGTTGAAAAAGCCTTCCTTGAATTCAGTAAAGCAAATTTTAAAATCAAAACTGCTCCAAGTCTCCTCCTTGCCAAGCAAGTGGGAAATATGTATACACCATCCTTATATGCTTGTCTGGCCTCTCTGATTTCATGGTAAAAAGAAATTATTTTTATTATTCTTATCTAAATTAGAATAGAAATTTAACATGCCTGAATAATTAAATTTTTTTTTTTTTTTTACCTAAATTAGATATTACTAATTTGTAATTTATTTGAGGCATGAGCATATACAGGGTGATTCTAAATTTGTAGGACAAACTTTAAGGGGTGGTAGGGCACACAATGTATGTCCGCAGCTGTCGCTGTTTAGTTGTTGACGATACTCTCCCAATGATTGAGAATCGTTGCTAGTAAGAATGTGGCCGTGTAGCATATGGATTTACATTAGCACATTAAATTACACTCCGTCGCATGTAAACAATGCTTCATCTATGAAGAGCACTTGTGCTGGAAAATCCGGCTGTACTGCACTCTGCTACATAAACCAGCAGCAGAAGTCGATAGGCCGAGGATAATCCTCAGCTTTCAGTGCGTGAATTCTCTGTAAATGGATTGGGTGTAATTGCTCCTGGTGCAAAATTCTCCCTACGGGGGTTTGGCTCACATCTACGCTAAGTGCAACAGCTCAGGTGCTTGTGTCAGGAACGTAAACCTGTTGTAGAATGTAAACGCAACAATTGCGGACATACATTGTTTGACAAAAAATGTTTGTTTTTAGTGTTCCCTACCACCTCTTAAAGTTTGTCCTATGAATTTAGAATTGCCCTGTAGACATGAATTAATCATATCTTTAACTTTATTTGCTGTTCTCCCTTCTTGGTTTGAAAAGAATTCTGTGTGTGACTTGTATATTTAGACATTGGTCCATTTTATGAATTTAAATTATACTTAAAACAGCATACAACAAAAACACGGCATTACAATCCGAGAGGCTCTTCATCTTTTTTTTTTATATAATTGCCAACCCACAATTGATTGGTCAACGTTTCCCCATAACCCCACTGAAGATCGCCAAAAATCATCATTGCCACTCGTTAACACCAGTACGACTTCAAAAGAAGTCTGTAGCTCAGATTTCATTTGCACATTGTTAGCTAGAACAGAACAGCTGAAAGAAAATCATAAAGATTTCATCTTATTTACAAGTTATTACATCTACATTGAGTTTTGCTGGGGTTTTTTTGTTTTTTCTTTTTTGCAGTCAAGTTACTATCAATCTAACAGCAGCAGCACAATTTTATTTAACTTTTCTAGTTCCAGGCTGGAAACTGCAATTATAAGAGGTCTCTCAACTGAAGCAACATTTGGAAATTCATCATTTGTATTTATCCGTTCCTTTAATATCCAAATACACTAAATGAATTAAAGCATTAAGCAATTGTGTATTTGATTCAATACAAAATTAAGTGAAAAGGGTTTTCTCTCAATAAGCTTATGTTGTAAATTATTTGTCTTTGTATTGTAATAGTTATCAAAACTCCGTATACTTTTTTGAAGAATTTATTATTTTATTTATTTTTTGATAAGACAAATATACAAACAATATAAATTTCACGATTCATAACCCAACAAATTATTGTAATGACTTTTTTTTTTTCTAAAACTTCATTAGGCATTTTTAGTTTTAGTGACTGTGAATATTAAACTACCTAACGATCTTTGGTTTTCCATTCTTTTATAAATAACTTGTGAACTGACACATTATAAACTGTTTAAATAGAAATAATATATTTATTTTGCCATTTATGGCTCGTGACAATTCGAAAGTGTAGAAGCCAAAGTTGCATAATTTTGAAACCTTTTAATGCATAACCATATATGAAATCTGTATTTCTGAGATTTTACGTTTTGGTTGGTGTTGGGAGAGAGGAACCATCCCACTAAAAATATTGTTCAAATTTTTAATTATAGTTAGACTTCGAAAGTCAGCAAGTTATCACAAATTGTCAGTTTAAAAACGTAGCAGTTAACATATTACAAATGCAAAGAAAATTAATTTTGTTTTGTCACAAACCCTTATTAAATACACCCATTAAATTCTTCCTGCAATGAAGAAATATTTGTGTATTATTTAAAATAATTATGTAAATTTTGCATGTTGATTTTTTTTTCCTATTTAGCACATCACTTTCAAAGTTGGCTGGTCAGCGGATATTGCTATTCTCGTATGGCTCTGGATTGGCTTCAACACTGTTCTCCTTAAAAGTAACTTCAGATTGCATTCCTGGGTCATCTTTAGAAAAACTGCATCGCTCTTTATCTGATCTTCAAACTCGATTAAATAATCGGATTCATATTGATCCATTTACTTTTACTGAAGTCTTAAAATTAAGAGAAGAAAACCACAATAAAGGTAATTTTGTGTCTTTTCTCTCGTACGTTGTGTCTGCCTGTAGGTCTGCTTATTAACGGATGCTCGAGTGTTAATTGTCCTTTCTTTGAAAAAATGTCGTCTTATTTAAAGAAATTTTTATTGTCTTTTCAGTTTTTGTTTCCTCACCTGGGCCCAAGCTACAGTTTCGATTAAATTATCTTTTTGTTTTTACTGATTCATTTTTTTTTTTTCTTTTTATTCTGATTGCTTTGCTTTGTATTTTATGATTTAATTGTAGCTAGAGTTCTTTGTTTTTGTTTTTTTTAGCTTTAGTTTTTGTGTCATTAAAGTAAGTTATTGGCTAATTAGTAGAATTATTGTTTTCCTTTGTTCTTCCACATAAGTATATTATGATAAAGAATTCTTGGATATTTGTGTTTACTCAGTAGTAAATTTTTCTTGTATCGTGTTACCGTTCAGATTTGATTCATGAAATTCATATCGGATATCTTAAGTCATAACTTTTTTAAGAGTAGGTTCAATTAAAACTTTTTTTTAAAAAAAAAAATATGTTTGATTCATACTGTTTGTACACATCTTGCCTAGTCTTCTGAATTGACTAGGATTATATCAAGATTTAAGTTGATATCAATAAGCATCCTTTAGTAAAAGTATTTTACTTGTGCAGTCTTGCCAGAAGCCTTAATTAAGTTAAAAGAAACATCTTTGTTTGGATGCTTATATAATACTTGCTGTGTGAAGGATTGGTCTCTTACCTTATAGTTTTAATTTATATCTTTGCAAAACCAATGAATTTTGTTAACTCCTTCACACAAACTTGTTCTATCATGAAAAAGCTCAAGGCAGTAAATGACGATATTTGCCATCTCAATCGTAAGTAGTCTTAAGAGATATCTAGTCCAATAACAGAGGCGGCAATTAAAGAATGGTTTTCTTCTTTAGATATCACTTTCATAAAATTGCAATCGTAAATTATATCGTGAAATTTCCTGAGATTTTGGGAATAGTGCTTAGGATTTTGATTTTGTAATACAAAATTTACTGAATCGTTGTAGTTGTAAATTGATTTTTTTTTTTTTTTCTTATAATTATTTATTTGCCTTTTCAGCACCTTACTTCCCCCAAACTGACTCCACGGATCTTTTTCCCGGAACGTGGTTTCTTACAGAGATTGATGATAAGTACAGAAGAAAATACGAAAGGAAACCATTGTCTTCATTTGTGAAAAGTAAAACTGCTATAGGATCATCTTCAGAAAATAAGGTTGAGTATTGAGTAATATTGATTAATTGCTTTAAGAACTGTTTTTTAAATATCTGCAAATTTACTTAAAAATGACTGACTTTTCAAAGCTCTCATTAAGATATGGCTAATATGAAGTCTTTAATTTGAAATGATTACTAACAACTTGGAATTAGTCTAAATTGTTCTCAACTAATTACTATATTAACCAATACTAATAAGCTGACAAAATTGGAGTGGATAAAACAAACTCTAGATTGTTGAAGTTAAATAAAACCTGACAGCTTCAAAGGTTAAACACTTAAATCATCAATGGTGCAAACTATGACAACACAAACAAATATTGTCACAAGGAATTTGACCTACTCGTGCTATTAAAGTCAATATTTTTTTTTTTTATGCCAAAGCTTGGGGGTCTTAGTATTTATACTATTGGCCTCAACAAGGGATGAGAAATGTGAGCATTTATCCGATGAAATGTTGCCCAGGGTACGCCGTAGGAGGTGGCTTATGCTATAACCGCAGAAACGGATGAAACAGTAGGAGAAAGTAAAATCCATTCCGATCCAGGTTCCGACAAAGCTGCCTCACGGCAGACCATCGTCTAGACCACTCGGCCATGCCGAATGGCCACAATATATTTGTAATAAGTTTCATTTTTATTTTAACAACCTATGTTAGATTTTAAATCATTCAATTTAAGTAATGGGTGAAGAAGTTCCCGTTTTTAATACAGTGAATTCTCATGAAAAAGTAAGCTAATTCCTATGAATAAATTAAAATGTGTATTTGCTTGCGTAAATTAATACGAAAGAATATGTAGAGAAGAGGCTTGGAAGAACAGGGAGAGGTGGAGAGGCTTAGTTAATTCCTAGACCCACAACTGGTGGAACGGGAAAGGATATGTATGTATGTATGTATGTATGTATGTATGTATGTATGTAATACTTCTCTATGGGATTCAGGTGTAATAAACGTAAAAAAGAAAAACAAATCTATTGAGCTTTTACTTCTATAGAATAGCATAATCGGTGATCAATCATTTTGTTTTGGTTTTCGTAACAGAATAGATAGTATTAAAAAAGTTAGTTCATCTTAAAAGACTGGTGGCTTTCCCAAGTTAAATTATTAATTTTAGTGCATCATCAGTTTAACAGCTGTGCTTGACAGTATATTTCCTTTTTTTTTTTTTTTTCATTTAATGAAAAAAAAAAAATATTTGAATTAATATATCAAAACCGAATTGATCCGTATTGGAATGGAACTTAAGGTTGTTGTTTTTTTTATTTGTTTGGACTACTTTTCATTTTTTATGTTAGAAGATCATTGCTTGCAAATAATCGTATCAGAATTCCTATACATTCATATAAATTATGAAATCATGATTGCACATGATTGAATGGGTAACACTAAAACATGGCAGAAATTTCAGTTGTTAGAATATTGGAGTCGAATATAATTGTGATCCTATTTTAAGTTGGGCCATAAATACGCAGTTTGTGTGCCTGGTAGCCCATGTGGTAACACACTTGACCTTATGGCTGGAGGAGCAGGGGTCTGGGATTTTCCATGTAGAACTCTCCTCCTGACAGGTCCTAGGGCCCTCTGAAGAATTGGTACCATGTTTCTATCCTGAAAATTAAAGGCAGGTGGGCATTAGCCTGATCACCCTATTTTAACTTGGCACCCTTTGCCCCCAAAACACCAAGAACCTTACTTCCATCAACACCAACGGCAACATAGTGGATACTGTAACTTTAAAAAAAAAAGGAACCAATTTACCAAATTTTAAGGAAATCCTCCATTTGTTTTAGCATGATGACATAAGTACAAAGAGTTCAGTTATTAAAAAAAAGTATTTACTAAGACTTTGAATATTTTAGTCATTTAAGCAACTTGCCAAATTAATTTCTCAAATGACAAAAACAAAACCACATCTATGAAAGCCATGAAATTAAAAATAAAAACTGAGCAATTGACAATTTTGAGTTATCTTAATTACTTTTTCAAGTTAAGGAACTATTACTTAGATTACATGGTTTTCTTTTACTTTGTAGATTCTAGGAATGCCATCTGCTGCTAATGACTCCCACGAAGCCCACCCCACTTTCAATTCCCATTGACGAATCGGCAGAAACTACTCTGTATTCTTTACTGGAGAGAATTTGCTACTTTACAAACGTTTATTTTGAAAGACTGCACAACACAGCAGCTAACGCAGAATGTAAATTTATCATCTTTGACGTGCAAAATAAATGTTCCAGCAAATCAAAGCTAAACTGTTAATGTAAATAGATGTTTTACTTTTAACTTTAAAAAAAGAATATCTGTAAGTGAAAACTGTAATTAATGGTAAATAGTATAAGATATATTTTATATTTTTGCATTGAATAGCAAACTGTTGCACCTGTAAGGACTTATTGGCATAGTTTTATGAAACTTTAAGTTTTTTAACTTCAGATAAATGATGTCGATCAAATTTTATGTTGCCTGTATATATATACATATATATGTAGATGATACAATCGATGTTGGAAGCTATATATTGACTAGTTACGTTTAATGTAAGAACAACATTAGCTAATTGAAAATATTATTGAATATTTATGAAAAATATAATTTCCATAAAACTTAGTAACAATATCTCAGTACTGAAATGCATCTCAGAAATTCTCAATTCATTAGTTTGTTTTTTAACATAATTTGTTTATAAAAATCCATGAAATTACTGTGTACCTAAATGCAAAGCAAATTAACTGCCTTACTAAAAATGGAATTACTTAAAAAAAAAAACCCTGATATTTTACTTAGACTGACCAAAATACTTGTAAATAACATATCACTTTTTTTATAACATCTACAGTATTTTCAAGAAGTTAATGATTATTATCTTAAGAAATTTACATTACTCTGTTACCTGTTAATTCCATATTTTGTTTTCATCTGAAATAAATTTGTTTGCTTTATCTTGGCTTTTTGTGAATGCTTTCCAAATAATAAATATAGAAAGTTGCACTTAGTATTGTACATGGGTTGCCCAAGTGACTCCTTGGTTATTTCTGTATTAGTTTATTGGTTGAAATATGTGAACATACAGGAATTACTAGTGATACACGAGTTACGTATCTGTTACATACAGTTGCCTTGTCTGTTCAAGCAAATGTCCCAGCACATCACTAGATTATGGATACCCTTAGTGAAGAATGTCTGTGACTGGCTGCAGAACCTGTCTTCAACGGCATCATGAACCTCAGCATCGTTGGCGAACTGGCAACCATTCAGAGCATTTTTTTCAGCGGCCCTAAGATGTGGTAGTCGCAGGGCAAGAGGGCGAGACTGTTTGGTGGATGGTCGAGGACCTCCCAGCGGAAGCACTGCAGCAGATCTTGGCGCACTGTTGCAACATGAGGGCGGGCATTGTCGTGAAATAGGATAACCTCATTTGTCTATAGATCACACCACACCGCATGAACACTGTACTGCGTGAAGGACAGTCATTCCTATACATATTCATAAATTTCAACACCAGCAACACTTTCTGCCTTCAAAAATTGAATAACTGATTGCTGGACATGTTTGGATGAATTTATGTTGTGACTCTACACATGCAAACAGCACACTACACCAGACAATACCAACTGCTTCCTGATATTCGCCACCTACCAGAACAAACACAAAGCTGTGTAATGTAGCAACAACGCTCCCTACAAAAAGTTTCATTTGGGCAACCCTTACACTTGTTGAGAAATGGCATCTTGTGCCCCCCCCCCTCCAAATCTTTCCTTGCGCAATTGTAACAATACACTTTTAGGGCAGCAGAGCAGCCCATACAATGATAGTCTTTATGTAGATAAAATTTAATCTAAGTTTCAGATTCATTAAACATCTATTTCTGAATTGGTAAATCCCTGATAAGCATGGCATATGCTTTGTCTAAGCTTTGAACCCTCATAAGTCGCTGATTTCTGAAAGTTTCACAACTCTTTCATGCAGTTTTAGTCGTCTTAAACAATGAGTCATCTAATCTCAATTTTTACATATAAAAAAATATAACTTAAATTTTCTTGGATTTGCCATCTGAGACAAAATTGTAATGGTCTGAGAAACCTAGTTTAGCTTAACATCCAATGTACAACAAGCGAGTATAAGAGAGGTACTTATTCTCAAATCATTAACTTATTTATAATATATAAAACTCAAGCTTAGCTAATATGCCCGCGTCACACCAGCCTATTTTTCATCATTGTTTTCACTCATTGGCCCTAAATTGAGGTCTATGATCGTGTGATTTGCCTCACTTGACCCTGATTCCATCATTGAAAAAATTTAAGAACGGTTCTAAATACAACCTTGTTTTCAGTGATGCTCATTAGTGAGCTCCAATCAGAACCGACCAGCGCCATTTTGGCTACCATATCGAGTGAATCCGAAGGCTATTAGGAATTAAATATCTCAGTGAGGAGATTATTTTTCGAAAATAAACAATATTTTTACTGAAATGAATTAATTCTATGCGTCAAAATGTGCAGATGTCAATTTTTTAAAGAGAGATTTCTTTTCTTCTTGAGCTGCGTGAAAGGCCGCAGGGGCTTGTGGGATACCCGCTGTTTTCAGCCGAAATTAAGTTCACTTTTGCAAATAGTAGAGATGCTTGAATACAATTTACAATTAGTTTCGAACAGATTGACAGCTTACTAAAAGTCATTTCATCTAAATTGCGTTGCCGAAACACGATTTTAGCCTCTAAAAAAAGATTAAACGCAGTCTTTTCGTAGCTTTGGAGTAACCGCCAAAATCTTTTCAGCTCAACTCTGATTGGCTAGCGCTCTGCCAATCATATGCACTGCTTCACCATATTTCGTCGAGACGGTGGAAAGCAAGGAAGGGGGAACCCTTCACTAATTTCAGTGTAGCAAAACAATGTTGAAAAAAATAGGCTGGTGTGACGCGGGCATAAGGAACTAAATATTAGCAAATAATAACCCACATCTACAGCTTTTTAATTTTTTTTTTTAAACTTTATTTACTTCCATAGCATTTTTGTTTTATAAATGTTTATTTTAATAGAAATGAAAACCAAAAATAAAAGCTGACATTAGCAAAAGACTATAGAATATAATTAACAAAAAAAACTATTGATAAAATAAATATCAAATATTCCAAATGAAAGTAATGATAAAGACTATAGAATATAATTAACGAAAACAACTGTTGATTAAATAAATATCAAATATTCCAAATGAAAGTAATGATATAAATGTTTTTAATGTTAAAAACCTCAGAAATCCTTAACCAGAGATTCCAAAGCACTACGAAAATCCAGCATTTCACTTTCCAACTTGGCAATTCTTTCGAGGACCAAAGATAACTCTTGTAGCTTTGACTGCATCTGGTTGTTGTAATGTTCATAGCGATCATAGATTCCATTTTCTAACAGCTGGCATGTCTTTGATATCTACTTAAGAAAATTAAAACTATCATTAGTAAAGAAAAAAAGAAAAGGAAATCTAGTGTTAGCTTATAAGCTTGATTACTTTTTTTTTTTTTTTCTTTCAGTCTCTGAATCTGGGATAACAGATCATTTTTGATAAAGAAGAATAACTAACCAATAAACTAAGAAACTCCATTCCTTGATTTTTAGTTAAAACTTGGTATTCTGTACAAATGAGGTAATTTTCTGTCATGACTGGTAATGAGAGAACAGGATAACAAAATACGAAGACAGTATACAAATTGAGCTAATTAGCTAATAATTGTAAAATGATTGTTATACATATATGAAAAATTAAATACAGTGCAACTTGGATAATTTGAACGTCTTTAATTCGAAATCGTGGTTAATTCGAAGATTTCTCTTAGTCCCTTGAATTTCTTATTAAATCAATGTTAAAAAATCGTGGATAATTCAAAGTTCAACTTCCTTAATTCGAAGTTTTTTATAAAAAATTTCGAACCATAACGACTTTTCGGCGTTTCATCGTTAAGAAATTTGACACGTGACAACTGAAATCCCCTTCCCGCCACCGTTTGACACGTGACGCTTCGGACGCCATTCAAGCTTCCTGCTGTCAGTGTCACCATGTCTTTCAGTAAACCACGCATATACAAGAATTTAATGTTCGCTGAAAAGGTTAACCGTCATTCACGAGGTGGAAAAGGGTTTGAAGAAGAAATGCCAAATCGCCAACCAGTACAGGATAGCGCCGAATTTCGTCAGTACATTGAAGGACAAACCAACGTCAGGGAAGCTGTTTTCCGTTCACTAAACATGCTTGATGATTTTTCTAATCTTAAGCGACTGAATTCTACAAAACAATCAGACATTGCACATTTTTTTGAAAAACTATAATTTTCTGTATTGAATGTAATATGTACTGTAGCTTACGTAATATAAATCTTATTTTGTTTACATACATATAGTGTTTTAAGTCTTTCATACCATGATCTTTCTGAATAAATATTTACTTATTGACAGAATAATCTTTTCAAGCATTCCAGTGGACTTGAAATTAAAGTTAAAAGATGTAACTTGTTTAATTTGAAGTCTTGGATAATTCGAAGTTTTGTAGTGGTCCCTTCAGCTTCGAATTATCCAAGTTGCACTGTATTATAAAGAGCATAAAATAAGAATTACAAAAATAAAAATTTATAGAAGACAGGATCCTAAAAGCAAGTAAAAAAAAAAAAAAAAGCCAAAGTAGAGGGAGGAAAATTTAAAGGAATAAGAAAAAATTGTAGAAAACCAAAACAAAATAAGAAAAGAGAAACAGAATTAACTGAAAAGCTTTATCCACGTGATCAAATGACAAAACAACAAAAACGGTTTGAGATTTTTTTTCCTATTGTTTTTTGTCTCCTATTTTGGTTTGGTGATAATTTCTTTTCAGTTTCCTAGCAAATTTTTAATTTTGCTGCATTTTCAAGCAAACAAGTGCAGGTTAGATAGGAATTGATAACGTTAACTTATAAGAAGTTGACAAACCCTGTATCTTGCAAATGTGAGTGCCCTTTTGTGAGATGAAAGTACACATGAAGTACTTCAAAAAATTATATATATTGGGGCCAATTTGTTAGACCAACTGGAATTCTAAAGTTTAAAATGCAGCTAGTAATACTGATTAATAACAAAATGAAATTTCGATATCGGCAAATGGGACTAAAGCTACTGCAGAGAGAACAGGTGAATAAACTACTGATAAACCACTAGATGTGGTAAATATTGTGTTAGTGAGCATAGTAATTGCTAAGACAAGATTTTTTTCCTTTGAAGGGATAATCCTTCCTCATGAAGGCATTAATGTAGGTTGTAGCATGTAAGACACCCCCCCCCCCTGGCAAAGTCCAGAGATCTTCCAAGGAATTGTGTTTTATACCATTATTTCTTACTACTGTCATCAAATCTAGGTTACATATTAGAGATCTAATTACATCATTTCCCCTCTTTCTTTCTTCTGGCCCCTAAGAAGCAGATGGATTAACATCAATTCAGTAAAATATATATAAGATTTGATGAGAAAACTAAATAGTCAATAGGTTACTGAGTACTCTACTCCTTTTAGATAATTTCCTGAAAATCAACGATGGTCACTAAATGTTAATACAGACTGTTTCCACTTGATGAGTATTCATTATCATTGTCAAACAATTATGGAACACTTAAGATTTCTGAGTATTTACGCGGTCTCACTGATATACGGCAACATTTTGTTACACCTTGTGGCCCGTGCCCTTAGTATAGCGATTAGCAAAGACTATATATATACACTGCTGTTTGTAAAAAATGCAACACCATGAAGGAATCATCAAAATTTGCAGCAAATGTCAATTATAGGATGTTATGCAAAATAGTAAAGTTTCAGAGCCACCGCGCATGCGTGGCGTGCACAGCGCCCTCTGAACTGATGCTGAAAGCGTATAAATACAGGGCTGTAGCGGAACGTTTACAATAGTTAATGATTATTTGTTAGTGGCGAATGTTGAGTGAGACCCAAGTATGCCTCCATGACGGAAGAAGGAGAAATTCCAACAACTTATGGAGTTTGAACGGGGGAGGGTTATCGGCCTTCGAGAAGAAGGATTTTCCTATCGCGCAATAGCAGCTCGTGTGCAGCGGAACAGTTCCACAGTGATGCGAGTTTGAAAGCAGTGGAAGACGGAAGGTGATGTCAGCGCGCGACGATCGACACCTGCTCTGCATGGCGCTGAATGACCGTACAGCTTCCTCCAGGCAGTTGGCAGCATGTTGGTCTACTGCTACAGGTGTACTAATGTCGGCTTCGTCAATGTTTGCCAAACCGTGGACTGCGTGCAAGGGTGCCTTTATACAGGATCCCCGCCACGGCAAACCATCGACAGCTGCGTCTGCAATGGGCTCATGAGCACAGAGCCTGGCAAGCTGATTGGCATCAAGTTGTCTTTTCAGATGAATCACGCTTCAATTTGTGGGACCATGATGGCCGCATTCGTGTTAGACGCTATGCCGGTCAACGCTGCCTTTCAGAGTGTGTTATCGAACGACAGTGGCCGAACACCCGGAGTTATGGGCTGGGGTGCTATTTCGTGTCATGGACGATCCAATTTGCTACGAATTGAGGGTAATCTCAATAGCAACAGGTATGTCCGTGAAGTGCTACAGTCCGAAGTCGTTCCCTTCCTTCAAGAATCCCTGGAGCTATCTTTCAGCAGGATAATGCACGCCCACATACTGCAAAGACTGTTCGAGACTTCTGTTCAGCCCAACACATGCAACTTCTTCCTTGGCCTGCTTATTCGCCGGATATGTTGCCTATTGAGCACGTGTGGGATGTGGTTGGTTGGCGTCTCGCTCGTGATCCAAGTTCTGCAGCTTCAAAAGACGAACTCTTCCGTCGTGGAGGCATACTTAGGTCTCACTAAACGTTCGCCACTAACAAATAATCATTACCTATTGTAAACATTCCGCTACAGCCCTCTATTTATACGCTTTCAGCATCAGTTCAGAGGGCGCTGCGCACGCCATGCATGCGCTGTGGCTCTGAAACTTTACTATTTTGCTTAACAATCTATAATTGACATTTGCTGCAAATTTCATTTAATTCTGATGATTCCTTCATGGTGTTGTATTTTTTACAAACAGCAGTAGTGTCGCATAGTCTTTGGGGGTTGTTCACTTAAGCTTATGTAGATTGTGTTAAATTTTGGCGACATCAAAGCCAGACTGCACTCAGCAAGTGAAACTACATCTCCTATCAATGATAGCTATAGTTCTTTGTAGTCATGGCTTCAGAAATGTTAAATTTACATAAGTTTTCTTTGAACTTTTAAAAACATTTATTTATCCATTACTAATCCCTACACTGTAGCCCAAATCATGCACATGTCATTGTCACCGCCTCACTTTTAATTGTCGGTATCAGTGTTTTTTTTTTTGTTTTTTTTTACATTTACCTATTTCTTTTATTTTGTTATTCAAGTTATGTCAACCAAGCACAGCAAGAATGATGGTGGAGTTCCAAAGAGAAATGTGCTTCACATGGGCTGGTTGTTAAAATGGATGTAAACAATCAAACGAAAAAAGAAGAATGAGTGATTGATATTTCTCACACACACTTGACATCCCTATTCATACTAATCTTAAGAAATCTTCAGATATGGAAGCTGAAGCTAGAGCTAGGCTGTGCCGTTCTGAAGTGAAAATAACATGACTAAGAAGGGATGTGATAGAGATAATGGAAAAGTCTCTAGTAACTGTGATTGAAAATCTCTATCAACAACATATACCTGTAAGCTTAGTCCAGGAAAAAGCGTTATTTTTGTACCAAGATATTCAAAAGGAGGTGAGAGAGAAAGAAACAGAGAAAGTTAAGCATTTCTCAGCATCAAAGAGTTGGTTTCGCATTCTTCAAAAGCAATACAGATTACGAACATTAAAATTCCGGGGAAAATTGCTAGTGCTGATACAGAAGCAGCTGAATTGAAGAAGATAGTTGAAGAGAAGGATACAGGCCAAAACAAATATTTAATGCTGATGAAATTGGAAGTGTATGCCATCTGATTGGAAGCAAACATACATCGGTAAAAGAAAAATCTGCTCATGGCTTCAAAGTATGAGATGGCCATGCCTGCTTGCTTGGTAGAAATGCAGATGGAGACAAGAAACTTAAACCCTTGCTAATTTTTTTGTGGTGAAAAGCCATTGGGCTTTGAAAACTGTGGCAAAATCTTCACTCTCAGTAATTTGGAAGTTGCATCGGAAAACACGAATGATTAAAGAAATTTTTCGTGATCAATTTATAGACTATTTCATACCTACAACAAGAAAATATTAAGAAGAGGAAAATATCACATTCAAAGTAATTTTACTTTAAACAGTGCCTCGGCTCATTGAATTGAATTTGTTAGTTTTTTTCCCTGATGTGAAAGTGTGTGTTCTTGCCTTCATATATTACGTCGATTATGCAACCGATGGATCGAGGTATAATCAGTGTTTCAAAGGATTATTTATTTGAGATGGAACAGTGACCCCTCTCCAAACTAAAGAGAAACAAACAAAATATGGAAAAGATCCCGAGGAAATGGAAGTGTGCAATAATGGCTTACTTGGATCATTTGCAAAGAGCAAGGAAGTCGTCAGTTATTTTATTAATAACGATCCAATTTATGAAAACAAAGCAACATTTGAGAGTGAATTAGAAGACTTATCTTGCAAACAATTTTAAACAACACAATCAACCCTGGATTCATTTTTTTATGTTATAAGACAACTGCCAGTTTAAATAATGACGAAATACAGCCAGGCCCTTCTGAAATTAATTATTGCAATACTTGAAACTGTCAGTGTGATCATTCCATGTTAAAATCATGATATCTTGTGGTGCAAATGTGCCCACATTCATTATATGAAAGATTAGCAAAATTTCTTAATCATAAGCTCTGGAAATGGTATCTCCAAATTAGTCTGAAATCATCATTTGCTGCCAATATATATATATATATATTTTTTGAGCATTTTGCAAGTATATAAAGGAAATACTAAGTGAACCAAACAAATTAGTTTTCATAAACGAAGAGGCTTTAATTATTTGATCTGAAATAAAGCTGAACAATTAGTTTGAGACCTAAATTGTTCTTTAAAAAAATAAACATAAGTTTTTTTTTTTAATCTTCATGAATTTTAAAAATCATAACAGTACATTGTGTCTGTAGTTTTCTATATAGTACAATATTACAAATAGGATAATGATTTCAGGTTTTATTCCAAAAATGAGTAAGATTATGAACACTTAGTTGCAAAATGTAACAACAAATTTGGCTAATCTTCAGTCACAATTTATTAAGTTACTGACTCTTAGATGTGAAGCTGAAAAACGCACATTTTTCTTGAAAAAAAAAGATTCCCTAAAAAAATGTGTGTATCCATTTGGAAAACTTGAAGATATATAACCTGATTTAGAGATTATAGAATGAGAGAACAACATTTCATACATGATTTTCTATATCCTTTTTGAAATCATTCATCATGACTTCGTCTTGTTTCCTCTTTGCTGATATTTCTTTTAATAAATCCTGAGCCATTTCGCCAAGATTTTCTTTAGAAACTGTGTTTAGACTGGATCTGAAACAAAACAAAACATCATTAACTGGAAAATAAAACTTTAAATAATAGCAATAATAATAATAATATTGACCCTTCCCTGCAAGTAGAGAGGCCCATCATCCTACATGAAAAACAAGCGTACAAACTTAGGAAACACTTCCACCAGACAGCACAACACTCCTCACTCCACTCAGCCGTTGTCAAGGCTGACACACACCTCATCCCCCTGAACCTCGAAAACTTTTGTCCAACACTCGCCACCCTCAACACCCACACTCATCAGCCATGTGAATTATGGGCTTGTAAGAGACTCAGTCAGCCTCATGTCGATACAGAAGCGTCAAACAGTTGGCTGATGAGTGGTGAGCTGTTCGGGGAGACTGAAGGGTTCATGATTGCGATACAGGACCAAGTCATCCCCACTTGCAACTACAAGACCGACAACATATCAAGCTACCCTTCTCTCTCCCAAACAGATTACATCCACTGACACAATCAGGTAAAGCCAATTGTCCATCAACAGCTACCACACAAACACATGCTTATTAATAATATTGTCCCCTACTACAAGTATACACGTGTTAGATTCACCCTCACATAACCTTTCCCATTCACACAGACAAAACCATACACCACAACAGACCTGACATCACACTTATTGATAAGGCCAACAAACAGACCTATCTCATTGACTTGCAGTGCCTATCAGCAAGAACATGCAGAAAACTCATGCAGACCAGATAGATCAGACAAGATCGATAAGTATACTGACTTAGCACATGAGCTCCAGAGGCAGGATTGAGTACGTGTTGCCCGCCACTGGTCTTGTGCCTCATACACTGCACTACCGCCTTAGCACACTAGGACTTCATAAAAACATTTATGCACAGCTCCAGAAGGCTTTGATACTCAATACAACCACACATCCGTAACAGTTTTTTTTTTTACACTTGGCAACATGTACTTTGGTCCTTGACTCGCATTGTTGTCTTTGCTGGGGAAACTTAAGAGTAGAAACATTTAAATAATAACAATAACAACATTATAATAATTCTAAAATCACATCTTTTTTTTAATTTTTTTTTTTTTTTTTACAATATAGAATTTGTACTGCCACCTATTCGTATATATCCTATCCATATCTGAAGCAAATCTAACCTGGTAACACAGAAATAGTTATTCATTTTTCAAATTATTAATACAACAATGAAAAAGCTTTCCTCACATAATTGCAATTTGATAATTTCTCTATTTACTATTTTACAGATTTGCTATTGTTGCCATTATTATGGGAAATGATGTTAGACGAATTTATTTTAATTTACAAGAAAAATCCTTAATATATGGAATTTATTTGTAAATCATTATTTTTACAACAATGGCTACTAATAATTTTTTTACTATAGTTTACATCCTTCTGGTTCTCAAAATGTTATCACACCCCTTATCATAAACTGCTAAAGCAATTCAGACCTATTAAACTGATTACATTATAACTGATAAATATGTCTTATCAGTTATAATATAATCAGCTTTATAGGTCTGAATTGCTTTAGCAATTTATGTGTGATAACATTTTGAGAACCAAAAGGATGTAAACTATAGTAAAAAAAATAGTAGCCGTTGATATAATGATTTATATACATACAAAACTGGCGTCTTCATGATAATCCTCTGGTTAAGACCCTGAACACAGTGTTGATGAAAGGGGTACAACATTTTCATGAAGAATCCGCCACACAAGCTATGACTAAATGGAACATGATGTGCCTCAAGATCTGGTGTCGCAGAACAAGATGGGTCTGTTTCGGACATGTTTGAGCGCAATGAACCCGTCTCATGAAGTTGGTCTCGAGCCGTAGGAACATGGCATAAGCGGGATGTCTGCATTGGGGAAACTGCTTCACGTACGTCCTTACAGCTATTTGCCTATGCTGATTTGCAGTACCATACATCAAATGCATGTCTGTGAGTTCTGTCAGACGGTACTGCTCCATATCTGTTCGAATGTTGACTCTAATGACTACACTTTCAATGTCTGTACATTCAGTAAACAGCAGACAACCATGCACTCATGCACAAGGCAAAAGCCAACAATGATACTCTCCTGGATGGCCAACAGCCACAACACTAAAATGACTGCAGGGCCGTATTGGTGCAAGACCAGACACAATGAAATTTACTTAATGAAATTTATTTTTTGAAAGATGTAGCAAAAGTGCTTAGGCAATTTAATACAATATATATAACTTATATAGAATTTATATATTTCATTTCTTTTTAAGATTAAATACAAGTACAACTGAAAGATAATTAACCTGCATTAGTGTGGTGCTGTCTCACAGACTTTCACATACAACTGTTTTACTTATATCTTTAAACAATAGATGACAAGAGCTGTTCCATTACTGTAGCTTCATGAAATAGTTTCAACTATTTGCGAATAGGTGATTCAGTTTCAATACCATCCATTGTTTAGGAAATACATAACAATTCGGTCTCTGACACCGACTACACTAATCTTATTGTGCATTGTTTGCATTCATTCTGTTAAATTTTGTTCATTAATTTAAATGTTTACTTAATATTATATATTTTGACACTTCACTATGGATTTGTATTGACATAAATTACATATATTCGTTACTTTACTAATTTATTAAAACCTTTACTATATATTTAAAAAAAAAAGATAATGATCTTTATTTTTATGGGAAATCTATGAACAAATTACAGGTATTATAAAATATATGTTTTAAAGGTAAAAATAGGTAGTTTCTAAATGTTACAATTACTAATGTCTAACAAATGTTCAAACTGAACAAAGTACTTTGGTCTCAGAGACTGACCACACTATGTTTTAAATCTCACCACACCTCCCCAGGGTTAACACAAAATCAATGGATATACAGTAGTTATGGTCTTTTATCATGATCAGCTGCAAACTACTTCAATCTTCTAACAGGGCCTAAATTCTCCTGTTACTATGCTTCCAAGAAATGAGAAGTTTTCATGATTAGCAGCAAGAGGCCATCCTAGAACCTCAACCAATATATAAACAGCTGATAGGATATGTGAACATCTGCAAAACAGCCAGTAAGTCATTCTAAAACTTAGCGCAGTAGACAGGTATCTTAGTAAGCTCTGACTGTTGCTTTCTCTGATTCCCATTTTCACCTCTAAGCCAAACTTCCTCAAGAACTGTACATTGATAAAGACAAAGTGTGGTATAATGTCAGAAGTTTGAAAAGAATACAATGCTTCAAAATCAGAGGAATAGTATTTCACTTTAATGATAGTATCAACAAGTGTAATACATGCTACTATAAGCCCCACATTGTGGAAGGACATATGTAATGTGATGCTTGAATTACTGTATGAAATTTTGTTTTGGGATGATGGATTAAATAGGCCATTCTATTTCTCAATATTACAACTGGTGAAGAAAAGAGAAAATAAATAAAATGCACTTACTTACAAACATGTAGTAGACAGAATTAAAAACGATGGCAATAAACCAACAGTTTGGAAGACGCAGAGTATTCCGAAACTGTCGGTTTATTGCCATCGTTTTTAATTCTCTCTTCTACATATTTGTAAGTAAGTGCGTTTTATTTATTTTCACTTTTTCTTTATTTTAATACAACTAGTGACGCATGCCTACATTAACTGCAATTATTATTATTATTCTAAAATGTGACAGTATTTCATTGTCAAAACAAGCAGTCATGGTGTCAATATAAAGCTATTTACCATATTAAACAATTAACATTCAGAATTATTTGCAAGAAATTCTGATTATTTGTGAATTAAGACAGCCATTGAATAAGCAACATTGAACTGCAATGATAAAAATGATTTGAAGTCATATTTCTCCTCCAGTAGTTCTCCAAAACAAAAGACCTAAGCTTACAGATTAAAAGGTAGTGGGAAAATAACATTTACTATCAAAACTCAGAGAAAAAAAGATTAAAATACTACACAGTAGACAATGTAGTAGCTGCTGTCGTACATACTATAGCACAATTTTTTTTAAAAGCATAGGTGGAAGGAAACGAAAAGCTACATGATGTCATTTAAATAAATCTTCTGCAAAAACAAAGTAGAATGATCTACAGATAATAGTCATTATTAATTTAAGTTGTGGATCAATGCAATTGAATTCATCAGGCTGAATATGCTACGAGGAAGTATTTTACTGCAATATAGATGAATTCTGTGATTACGTCAAGCAAAAGATAATGCTTTCGATTTATTATTATTATGCTTGTCTACTTGCATCCCTTCATCAATGAGAAACCCAAAAACTGTCATGGCGGTGTGCACCAAACTTCAGTTAACTTTGATGACTGCTATTTGGACGGAGCTAAAATTAGTGGGGGGTGCTGCTCCACAAAAATTTTAGCCTTTGTTTTAAAATTGTGTGAAAGGAAACATGTATAAAAAGAAAATTTATTCAGAAACTTGATAAATTTCTTTTTATACATGTTTGTTTCCTTTCACACAATTTTAAAACAAAGGCTAAAATTTTTGTGGAGCAGCACCCCC
>JAFIDM010000179.1:12191976-12216271 GCA_023159025.1 Thereuonema tuberculata
CCGCCATCAGATGCTAATATTGGGTCAAAAGGTATTCTAAGATAATGACATCAGCATTTATGATCTGTCAGGTGTTCACGTCCAATATAATAGACAAGGCTCTGGTTATTTTTACAACTGTAATTCTCTGAGCTATTGTAAATTGAATAACCTTGACTGATAAAAGATGCCAAAACAGCTTTTCAGAGTCTTATTCCTATTTGTTGAAGGGATAACTTATCGTTAAAAAAAAGAAAAGAAAAGATTTCAAGGATACTTAAAAATTGGCCAGTATTTAAAAGTAATTAACAACTAAAATAGTAATTAACTTTTTTTTTTTTAATTGATAAAATAAATCATACTCTTCATTCTTTGTCAAAGGCTGTACACTTGTAGAAGGATTCACATTAGAGACTGACAAAGTTTCACTTGCTTCTAGTTCTGTCCCATCGTTAAATGAAGTCATTCCTTTCAACATGTTCTTTCCTGAAAGAAAACTAAGTTAGAAACTTTAATTTTCATTATTAAATCTGTGGGGTTTTGTTATCTGGGATGGATGAGGAAAACAATCCACAGCTAATCAAAATCCAGTTAATCCTAAATTTTGTAAAGGAAAAAAAGCAATTAATTTCCTAATAATTAACTAAGAGTTCATTGTAAATAAATGTCTGTATACTATTTTAATGGGGTTTTAATGGATGTGTACACACCCAATCCCGTTTTTACAAGGGCTTTTTTTTACACAGTTTTGAAATAACACGACCAACAAAATTAAAATAATTCTCTTTTTATACAAGTGGTTTTTCTTTTTACAAAAAAAAAAAAAAAGTCAAAAAACTTTCTAGGAATTTAAGTTGAGTTCAAAATTAATTATTATTCAGCACTGTTGCAAAGGTGGGTTTTTTTTGGTTAAAATACTGTATTAAAAATGTATTTATGTTTTTTTAAAAAAATATGGATCGAGAAATAAATGAGCAAATAACCTATCTAATATTTTTTCTATATACATACTATGAATGTATTAACATATGGATAGGCTAAAAAAGTGAAGTTATCATGTTTCAACTCTATATTGCTTTTCATTAACGTACTTGGGGGGGGGAGAGAGAAAAGTTCCAGCAAGTTGGAACTTTTTGTTTTTTGGTTGAACAACCAAGACCACAATAATCCCACCTATCCCATTCGAAATTTCTGGGCATGCCTCTGCTGCTTTCCAATAACATAGCAGAGATGTCTTATTTTAAGGAATTTGCCCTATCCTAAAAAAATTATAATGTACACACATTATTTTGGGGAGGACAGGGGAAGATACAGAACGAATCCGAATTAGATCTGATTTCATATAATTGTCTATAATATATTCTTTACCAATGGATTTTTTTTTTAATCAGAAATAAGACTCAGGAGTTGAAATGCCAGTCCTGCGGCGTCAAAATGAAGTCTTTCTGTTTTCACAAAAAAACAAATTTAATGAACAGGAAAATTATTAAGAAATGAAAAGTCAAACATTGCACGTAAATAAACAATTTATGTGCAGTATATGACTTTTCATTTCTTTCCGGGTTTTTTTGAATGAAAGGTAAAGCATGTTTTTTTTTTTTTTGGTTGGAAGACACGACAAAGACAAAACGGCATTTTGAAAATTCCCCCTGATATCAAAAAGCTTAGCTACGCCATTGACAGCAGGATAAAATACAATAATGTTTATTCAAAAATAAGATCGTCGTCACCCTTTAAACGCGTATTATAAAACACTGTTCTTGTCAGAACATCAGCAAAAGGTGGACCACTCGGCAATTAATATAAATAAAAAATATTAAATACATTATACCTTATTGTTTGCCTATTCAATATTATTATTATGAAATCATTTGAATGCGAAGGCGGGAAAAATGGCCACAAACCACTCAGCTTATGCAGCTACAAGTTTACATACAAATGACCAAAAAATTTTATAAAGCAAATCAGCGACTCGAAAAGCTACTTTATTATTATTAAAATACATCAGTAATAAATTTTCAAACAAATTTAAATTATAAATTAACTGAAAACATTAAAAGATTTAAAGGTTTCAAATCCGACGCATAACATTTCCTGTTGATAGTAGTTTTTTCAAAGAATTTTAAGGTAGTAGTTTAATTTTTAGATAATTTTTGATTATATAGATAACAGTTGCATTACTAACAGTTTAATTTTGATGTAATACTAGTTAATGAAAACACGTTTAAAAAGAAGAAATAAAGCTATCATATCGTTAGGCTTATTTTCATCTTTATAATGAAAAGTAAGACTAAATTTACAATTATTTCAGATTTATATCTTAAAAACTTACTACTGATGTTAATTTAAAGATTCTAAACACACAATTAAGTTATAATTTAAACTCTTAAAGAAAAAATATCTTTAAATAATTAATATAAGTTAAGTTAATTTTTACTTCAAACGAACAGTCTTCAAATGACCTGATTTTTTTATTTCTTTTTTTGAAGATTCATTTTTAAGTTTAAATTCTCTAATAAAAAAAGAAATTGTTGAAATAGTTTAATTTGATTCTAATTTTGTTTTTTATTTTAGATTATTTAAAATTAATCTAAAAATAAAATTAAATATTTTTCAAGAAAGTTTAAGATTTACTTCGAGATTATTTGTGAGGTTCAAAACAGAAATTTTGTTGCCATTACTATATTTCTGATCTAATTTGCAAGAGTTTTTTTGCAATTTTTTTTTTTTTTTGTATGTATGTTTTTATTTTTGGATGAATTTTGTTCATATATAATTTGTAACAGTTTAATTTTAATATAAAATTGGCTAATATTTAATACAATAAGCTTAATGAATAAAAACAAAAAAGCACCGTCTCGCGTATTTAATATTTTCAGTTATTGTATTTGTAATTAATTCAAATTTATACCTTAAAAACTTATTTCTAAGGTTATTTTACTGATTTAAATTAAGTTAATTTAAACTTCAAATTTTTTTTTTAAATTAAAATTTTCTCACATATATAACTCGTAAACTACACTTGGGTTTTGATTATAGTCTAATTAAACTTATATTTTATCAACAATTCTTTTTCATTTATTTTAGATTAAACAATATAAACAAAACATATTTATTTATTTATTTATTTATTTATTTATTTATTTATATTTAGTAAAAGGCAAGAAATTTTTCAGAAATTAAAATTCCAATGTATAAATTATGAATAGGTAAAAACAAGATATATCTACAACTATAAACAAGTGAATATAATTTTGTGCTAAAGCATAAATTTAAAACCGACCCATAATAATAAAAAAGGAAGTACATTAGCGTAAGGAAAAATCAGGAAAATAAGAAAATAAAAGTAGACATACGGATTTGAACCGATAACCCTCAGTATGTAAGTCCGAGACCATAAGCATCAGCTATAGCTAACAACTGAAATGAGATGGTTGCATTTTTAACATTTAAGCTAATAGAGGAAATCCAATGAAAACAATGCCAAATATCTGGAACATGCGGGGGGGGGGGGGGGTTGATCCCTGAAAATGCCCTATTCTTACGTTCTTTGGGGCCTCTGACAAGTGAGCACGACGGTGAAGTCCATTTGTCAATTAGAGCTGTCGTTCGGGAGTTTTTAGGGGGTACAATGCCAAATATGACGAAACTGGGAGGAATGAAAATACTCATTCCTACAGTCTTTCGGCCTCTGAACACGATGGTGAAATCGTTTGTCGATCCGACCTTCCGTTCGGGAGTTGTTAGGGGTGGACAGGACAAACGCAATAGCCACCGATTTTGGTTATCACAATAGCTCCGGATGGGTTCGTAAAAACGATAATCTTGAAATGGCATATTCAGTATTTCAGTATATATTGCTTTACACAAATTATGTTCTTCAAATATATCTGGAGTTTTATTTGTTTATTTAATATTTATTTTGCTAATGCTATGTTGAAGTAAATTGAATGTTGATTCCTTTCAGTAAATTATTAATAAATATAATTTCTCATTTATATAATGTTTTTACAATAAATTTTTATTTACTTTAAGTTTAAGTCGGGGATGGGCAAACTTATTTACAGGAGGGCCAAATGAAAAAAAACAAAATTTTTTGGTGGGTCAATATTAATGTTATTCATTAATTTTTCTTCAAAATTCATTTTAAAAAAATGATAAACACTGACATGAGTAGGTTTAAATACATTGAGAATACCTACTAAATTGTTTTTTAAGTTCATTCAGAAGATTTATATGATATACTGTGATTCCAGCATTTTTTCATAAACACTGACTTATATTTTTGGCACGATTTACCAAGTTTGGAAACGTTGATTTTAGCCTGGTTTTATAAAAATCCAGTTTTGTTGTGTTTAAAAAGCCTGTTTCGTTTACGAGTAGCACTGCAGTTCAATCAATTCAAATTGTAAACCAGTTCTCACTTTTTCTTGCTGGCAGTAGTTTGCCCATCCCTGGTTTAAGTTCTCAAAAAAATAGTATAATAAAATCAAAGCTCGTCCCGCCATGGCCGAGCCATGGTCTGCCGTGTTGTCGACGTGTCAGAACCTGGGTTCGAATCCCGGCTTAGGCATGGCTGTTTCTTTCTTCTGTGTTTCGTCCATTTCTCCCCGGGGCCTTCAATTCTCGGGGTTATTTGTGGCTGAGATTTGAATCTCCCCCCCCCCCCCTTCTTCAATTTCCTAGCCTCACCCTGATGTTGTCAGGTCGGGCTAGATCGTGGTCCAAAGTTGACCGTTGTCGATGAAAGAAGACAAATTATTGGTCAAATAACCAAGAATAACAAAAAATACAATTATTTCATAAATACACAATTGGTCATAATTAAAGTATGCCGATTCAGAGCTCTCTGTAGCTTCAACTAACAAGTGGAATGCTACCATAATTATAAAATAGACTATTCCAAGCATAGAGGAAAGGTTTCCATGGGGGAAAAAAGTCCAAAATCTGCCAGTAAAGTGAAGTGTGGCACTGTGCAAGAAATGCAAGGAAGAACAAATAACACTAAGACAAAACTAATTTGAAATTTCAAATTTTGATGTTTGTTCTTTTCAGAATTTTGGAGACAGAAACTGAATTTGTCTGAAATTTTATTTTCCAAATTAAAAAAAAGTGCCTCACTGCACCTATGAGAATTGAAAACTTGCTTTTTCCTACAGCCGAGAACTATAAAGGCACAGCACAAATATCATAAGTTTATTCTGTAATTTAATGTTATAAATGTGTGTCATGCATGTTTGAGCATGCTTTAATTATGAAGTTCTTTTACGTTAAAGGATATAATGCAGCAGCTTCTCTGTATGAATTTCGATTCATCCAGGCAAGATGACCCTGAAAAATGACAAGTTTGCTGCCAGAACCGAAATGATGACTCCTGGCTGTGGAACATTCTGCACTCACCTAAAGTCATTGTCTGGAGTAGTGTTACTTCAAATTTCACCTTAGAGCCATTCTTTTCAAGAAATTGCACCCATCTGTTCTGTTAAAACACAAAGATATCAACATAAGCTGCACAGTTTCATTATTCCTCTACTGCAGCAAAGAGATGCCTGGATAAGACAATTTCTATGGAAAATGGGGCTCCTCCTCACATTGCGCGACTAGTACAGCAGCTATTACAACTTGAAGAAAGAGTCACTACTTGTTTCTTTTCCATTGCATAGCCATCATGCTAGTCTGACCATACAACTCGTGATTTTTGGCAGTTTTTTTTTTACTAACAATAAAGTTAATACAATTAAATTATTATTACTTTGATAGTTTTTGATTTTATTCGAATTAACGAGATATTTATTAGATTTACAAGAAAATCTATATTTTAAAGTTACAATGATTTGAGTATGGACTTAATGATGTATTTGTGGTAGTTTTCAATTACTTACATTTTTGGATTATGCTAAGTATAGAATTATCCTCCTGAATAATAGTTTGTGTTTTTTATTGTATGACATTTACATTGGATCCAGAAGTAAATAGAGGTTTTATTTATATAATTAATGTAAGTTTTGTAAATGTTTTTGCAGTGGATGAAAAATCGAAAAGATGTTAAATATTAAAATTACCAGTAAAAAGAATGTGTAGTTTTCCCAATGATGGTCATTTTGGATTCTAAGTTATGATAAGAGACAATTAAATAAATCATTTATTATTTTTTTGGAAGAAACTAAGAATTACACACACACACAATATATACCGTATTGTTCGGCGTATAAGACGACCCCCAATTTTTCCAATTAAAATATAGAGTTTGGGATATACTCGCCGTATAAGACGCACACCAAATAAAAATTAAATAAACATCAGATTTGATTTCAAATTGGTAACGGCACACACACAACTTATTTTTATTTTAGAAACTGATCAGCAAATATATCTCCCAACCAAAAAAAATATTAAGTACCCAAAACCGTCAAGAACCTAGTGTCTTAAGAAAGGGAAATAAAAAAGTGTATGATCTCTAACTGAGATACGATCCAACACAAACATAAAGACGAGGCCTTGGATCGTCTTTACTTTGACTTTGTCTAAAACCATATTTTAACTGGAATTAAAATATAATGTTGCAGGTGGTACTAGGTGTTCATTGGAAAAGAACGTTTATACATAAAATTTATAATAATTTTTTGAAATTAGTAGAATTATAGAGATCCTAATTTAAAATGTTTGTAATTTGGACAGTTCCAAAGCAAAATTAAACATTTTGTGATTACATTAACTTTTATAAACTAATTTGAAGTTAATGATGGAAATAAATGTAGCAGTATTTTATTCCCAGAAAAGAAAAAAATCTTAATTAGGTTCTTCATTTTGTTAAATGTTAACAAATGTATTACCATATATGCTCCAATAAACGCCGAGGCTCTTATTGTCGCCGGTCTCTAATAAGCGCCGGGCTGCAGAGGGGACACGACCAAATAGTAGCCGGTTTTTAACAGTAGCCGGGATCTTTGATATTTGCCTACCGGTACTGGTGTAAGCGTCTGTATCTTTATAGTCGTGCGTAATACCTTACGGTATATTGCCTTACAAATTGCCGCCGAAATGGTCATTTGACATTGCCTTTAAGATTCGCGCATTGGAATACGCGAAAGAAACTTCCGGTGAGGCAGCCGCCCGTCATTGCGGATTCGAACGACGAATAGCAGCGAAAGGTACAGAAAGACATTGCCATTTATCTTTAACAGTCTTATATAGCATGTGGAATTCAAATAAAGTAGCTGTTTGTAATATTAGCCGGTATTTATGTGTAAAAATATTGCGTTCTGAAGGTTTTTGTTAATAATGGCCGGCCTCTAATAGCAGCCGGTCTCTATTAAGCGCCGGGAGCCGAGGCTAGTTTTGCAAATAAACCCTGGGGGCCTCTATTGGAGCATATACGGTATATTCTTTTTGAAACTGTCTTTCTAATGTATAGTATATTTCGCTTTGAAAAAATTAGGATAAATTTACATTTTTTTTTTTTCTATACAGAAATATAATCTAAATCTGCATTCCTTTCCTTTTGCTCCTCTTTTACCATAAGCACAAACTAAAGGATGAGCCTCCTGATATTGGTAATGCTGTTGAAACTTGTCTGCATCTGCCATGTTGTTCTTCACTACGGATTTAAGAATAATCGTCTAAAGACAGGTAAGGTTTTGTTTCAATTATTTCTTTCTTTAAATGTTCCAGTATATTAAGATGTGATAATGGCTGATGAGCACCTAGGTTTTGTAGTGGAAATTTGGATCCCAAAAAACTTTGTATAACACTTATCAATGCCACTGAGATTATGATCATCAAGCCTCAGAATATTAATACAATTTAATATAATACAACCTAACAAATACTTTATTCATATCTATCATTCATTCTAACTCATTTTCAAAAATTTAACTCTTAGAACGAATAAATTAGAACAGCTTTGAAAAAAATTTTGATTTTAGGCAGATATTTATTTTTTAAAAAGTGTTTATTTATCTGAAAACATGAATTTAAATTGACTTTAAAAGCCGTCAGTGGTCCCAAGTAATTCATATAAGGATTCACCAATGCTAACACGATTGATGCTTCAGTATGGGTACTTTTTATTCAAAGTAATTTACATTTAACGAAACTAAAGTGATCAAACAAATGTGATGCTGGAGATTCTATCTCCAGACATGGTAGATAATACAAAAGCCAAAAACAAAAGCAGTTCTCAGTGGCACTTGATCCGTTGTTTCGAAATCTTCTTCGCCTCTTGATGACAATAGGCTTGCATTGCCATTTCACTATCATGCGCTGATCTGGGAGCGACTTTCTCTCCCTGTTTTGTCAGCATCTCTATAAAGCTTCTGATTACTGCTTTTTGATGTTAACAGTAGTTTTTCACACAAAAAACACTGTCAACCTCCGTCTGGGTGTCTGTGCTGCCATTTGGATCCATGTCTCTACTTTCTTACAGAGATCGTGAACACTGTTACCCTGCATAACTCCTGTAGTAATTCCGAGGAGGCCTGGAAACGTTTGCCGCCAATCACGAATCCCTTCTGCCACTAGGTGTTAGTGAGTGTCTGGACTAACCTCTTTGGCTTCGTCCAGAAACTAATACTTCTTTGATTTGACTGGATTTGGTAAAGAATGGATGAGGGTCTTCCCCTACTGGGACCCGGCTTTTCTTCTAGAGTCCTTTCTGTGACGGGGTTGTCCGATGGCCTCTGGTCCTCGCTCTTTACTAAAACTCCGGGCGGCTTCTGTCACTGCTACTCTATTCTGCTCAGCTACTTCTTCTGCTGAGGGTGGCCTTCACTACTGATGAACTGCCTCTCCCTGTTTGAAGTACTGTTTATATATCCGGCAACGCTTCCTTTCGAACAAAACAAGGGAACACAGGAAACGCTGCCGGAACAATCCATTGCTGAGGGTGAGGTTATCAGCCTGTGCAAACAATCATGCAGCATTTACTTGGGGCGATTTTCATGAAATATGATTTGTAACAAAATTATTTAAAATTTATTAATTAAAATCAATTTTATTTCTGTTTTGAGTGAAAATAATGATCGTCACTATCTTTTACATAAAACAGCATTCTATATAAAGCAACAATTCAACTGCTAATGAATAATTTGATATTTTTAATTAAAACATAAGAAATATATAAATTACGAAAAATTAAACAGAAGTGGATAAAAGGAATGTACCTCCTTCGTTTTATTTTTTGAATATTAATTACTATATTTAACACTGTGTAAGGTGCTTTTTTTCCAAAAAAACTGTCAAGAAATGGTGTCTTATATGCCACGTGTAATTTTTTTTTTTCAAAAAAATTACCCTGAAAACAGGTGTGTGTTATATGTCGGCAATATAGTAAAGAACTGTCATTTTTATTTCAAGTTTTTTTTTTCTTTTCTAACAACAATAACAATAGGTGAGACCAAGTTCTATACAAAATGACATGCTGGTGCAGCTGTTTCATGCTAATATGGCGAGGCCGCACGTAGCGGCACATGAATTTTCTCGCCATTTGTCCTTTTGGCGAGTTTTTATTTGTTTGTTTTAGCTTTTGCGAGTTCCACATTTATTCCAACGTGTTTTTTTTTTTTTTCTTACACTTGATTCCATGATTTATTCCAGTTACAAGCTATGACCTTGTAGTAAGATGTTTCTTGTTATATGAAAAATTAACCGCTTGCAATGGTAAGGCCAAATATCGAAAAAGTGGAAATAAATATAACGCACTTACTTACAAAAAGTTGAGAGAATTATAAACATGGTAATAATCCGACAGTTTCGGAATACTGTGCTTATTCCTTCATCAGGGATGGCAGAAACATATAAGACATTAAAACAACATCCCTGATGAAGGAATACACACAGTATTCCAAAACTGTCGGATTATTACCATATTTATAATTCTCTCAACTTTTTGTAAGTAAGTGCGTTTTATTTATTTCCACTTTTTCTTTATTTCATTATATGCACGTTAAGCCTCCTTAGTAAGGCCTAATATCATCAGAAAGGAACAAATGAAAAGAAATGGAGAGAAGATTCATGTCAACCTCCAAGGTTCAAATCCATATCCCAATATGGCAGCCTCGGTAACTGCCAACAGTTGAATCGAAGACTGGAGCCATTTTAAAATTGCAGAGGAAAGAGAAAATAAAGTCTTTCTGATTTGTAGTAAATAAAACAAAATGGTAATTATCACATTCCTTTGTAGAGTTCCTGAATCGTAAGAGCAACACAGATGGACAGCAGATGAAAATGATTACTACTTTAATAAACGGTCAACAGTTTTCAGTTTTAAAAAAAAAATTATGAAAAAGTTTCAATTTTGTTAGAATTTTGAAAAAGAAATCCAAGCCATCCCACAGAACTTGGCAGCAATAAATCGAAATTCTTGAAACTGCTGGAAGTTAAAAAAACTGCATAAATATTCCATTACCTATTAGTTTCTTCGAATATTAATAGGTTTTGATACTAGAGACCTAAAACTTAGATTCTTTTCATTAAGAGATGCTGCTTATGTAGAAGGCATCAGTCATATCATCATTATTCAAATTTTATTAAATCAATCCTTTTAATATCAAATTGAATTGAATCCCTTTTTTTAAAGAATTGTTCACTAAAAAAAAGATCATTATAACTAGGTTATGCAAAAGAAATAGGTTAACGTGCTGACAAATTTCATTGAAAATGTCCGTAAAGCCCAGCACAGAATAAACAAAAACACAATTAACTTTTCTGATTCATTTTATGGGGAGGATTAAGGAACAGCTGTTTCGAGGGAGGCGGGTTAGGGCTGATGATCCTGTAGAAGGGTGAAACAGCTGTTCCCTAATCCTCCCCGTAAAATGAATCAGAAAAGGCAATTGTGTTTTTGTTTATTCTGTGCTGGGCTTTACGGACATTTTCAATAACTAGGTTATGTTATTATTATTTTTTTTTACTTTTAATAAAAAATAACAGATTATTCAATAACTGCCATTTATTTGAAAAATACTCAAAACGAATAATAAGCTTCTGTTTCCATCTGTCATTTATTACAGCTGGCTCAAATATCACACAAACATTCTATTTTGAGACATGTAAAAGTTCTACAAAAATACAGTAGTTTACAAATATAAAATCCAAGTTAAAAAGCAAGTAAAAATCTAGCTATAAAGATAAATTAAATCACAGTTTATAAATTTTAGTTTTAAAACAACATCAAGTGAAAATAAAAAGGAAACAAATTAATAGAAAACAAAAAATATTTTCTACAAAGATATAAACAGCGCAAATAGTTACAGGAATGAATACCAACTACTTATTCAATATAACAATTATTCCAAAATTGCTTAGCTTGTAAATATTAAAAATAATAATAATTAAAAGTACTTTCTAAATCTGAAAAAAAAAAACCCTTTAAAACATGTTGATCATTAAATATTATAATAATAATATTATAATAAAACAAAAGATAAAATGTACTGAAATAAGTGTAAAGGAAAATTATGTTTCAAACAGAAAGTAGTGAAACTACTACTTTTTCCATATTAACATTCTTTGATCATCTTATTTGGCAATTAACTGGAAAAGTGTTCTTATAATATATAAACGTTGCTAGCAAACTTGGCAGACTCTAAATCATGACACATTTGTTTGGTGACCTCAAAATTCTAACACATCCTATATTTGTTTGCTACTTCCATCATTATTCCCACAAAACTGAATCTCACTTACCTAAAAAGTTTTTGATGGCTTACCGTGGTGACAAACTTATTAAAACGTTAATTTCATATAAATGAAGGGGATACTGTATAGTACAGTTGATCTCTACCAAAGGGACTTATGTTATATTCCCTGCCCAAAATGTTAGATATGTGGGATTCAGTTATGTTTGATGTTAATCTCTCGTGTGTTTAGTATTATTGTAGCAACAATTACTTAAAAATAAAAAAAATAATTGAACTGAAAACTTGAATAATCTACTATCCCTGAGAAATCTCAAAAGCAAGGTGATGTATCAAATTAAAACAAATGAAACTGTATGGCACAAATATCAACTATCAATTACAAATAATGCCTCTTGATTGCAAGCCTTAACAGTCAGATTTTCAATTTTAATCGTAAAATGTCGATATTGATTTTATTATTGCCATAAACTGAAAACCTCTTTCAAGCACAAAATTAATGAAATCCTAATTATATCTCCATTTTGTGTTTTTAAAATGAAGATTTTCATTGGGTGGCTATGGTTGTAGTTTTAATTTGATTAATGAAATTTAAATGATAGGGTGTTGAAAACTATGTAAGATTACAACTTTAACTTTCTCGATTTTTTTAATTCTTATTTTAAATAGCAGATTGTTATTAATATAATATAGCTTATTGTTTTTGGTTTTTTTTGCTCCAATTTCCTCATGTAAATAAAGGAAGGAAACCTTTTATTAGATTTAATAATCGCTGATTATTTCTTAATTCAATATTGAATTTTTTTTTCTAATTATCATATTTACATTTATAAAGTGCATTTTCTGCATTTGGTATGAAAATGGTTGTTACTATTTGCATTTTTTTGCCATTGAAACGAGATAAAAAGCAAACAGAAGGACTTGCATGGTTTTCAAATTGATTCATGTTTTGTTTTTTGTTTTTCGTATTTTTAATCTGGCTAATCATTAGCACATTGGTTTCAAATTGACTACAACTGATATACAATCTTAATTGTATAAACAAGGATGTCTGGTACGTGGAATGTCTTTACTCATTGTATTCTTTAAAAAAAAAAAAAAAACCATTTCAACTGTTATTAACAATAATTTACTTCAATTAACGGAGACAATAATGCCCTAAAAAGGTATCTCATTTAAAAAGTGAAAAAACTAGCCAAGACTTTATTGTTTTTTTTCCTTTTCTTTTTTTAAGATCAAATTAACATGTTTTCTAATATACATATCATGAAACAAAGTAACTTTTTTCTTATTTTTTTAAAAATTAACTACCCTAAAGTAAACTTTTCAACATTTGTTCTCGAAGAATTAAATAAATACATTAAAAAAAAAAAAAGAAGTATATACAGTGATATATATAAAAATTGCCCACCTATTCTCTGGAAATAAATAAGGAATTCCAAATTTAATGATATAGTTAGTATGTCAAATTTTATTTTAATAGCACCAAAAGAGAGCACCCACAAGAAGAAGCTGCTTGTAAATTTTGAAGACATGATTTTTTAAAAAAAATTATATTACTTACAAATAAAACATTTTCTTAGTAGATAACTTAAAATTATGCTTAAATAATAATAAAATCGCCAGCAACTTACAGAAGTATCTTTTTTTGTGATTAGTAAATAGTAGGCACTTAGTTAATCTAAGAAAACTGCCTAAGAGAAAGCATTAATGCAGTCTAAGCAGTGATATCTTAGATCTGAGTGCAAAGATCCAAAAACAAAATGTTTGGGGTTTTTTTTTTTTAACTATTTGAAAATCACTAATACATTTCAAACCTTATCATCTTCCTTTAGTTCTTGGTTCAAGAAATCGAATGCTTATTGGCTTTTTTTGAGGCAATAAACCTGACCCCCACTCTTTACACAGCCATACAACACATTACTTACAATATTGATTTAAGTTAGCTTTTATCTCAATAAATGTTTCATCCATTAATTCCAAGATATCACTCAATATAATTGTAGTAACTAAAGCGAAACATTTCAGTTATTTACTTAAGGAAATTTGATCAAATGACTTCATAAAAAAGTAACTTTATCAACAGTTCAAAAGAAATAGTTTTGGCTTTCTAATACTGCACTTACATCAATTCACTTAAGTATTCTAAGTTTATTTTACAAATAAAAAAGCTTCATTTTAAAATATAAATGAAGTTGTCATTTTTTCTATTGTACATTTATGTTGGAACAACTCAAAATCTGAAACCAAATATGAATTATATTTGCTAAGAATAGAATTAAAATATTTAGTATTCATACAAAAGCTGCAAGGATAATTATGACTGAATGGAATAAAAGAAAAAGAGAGGCTTCTAAGAACTATTGGCTTTTCTTAAATTATGTATCTATATATTTCATACAGCAATATTTACTTACAAGGAACTATTTTTATTTTTATTTTTTGTATAAAAAGTTACTAAATGATATATGTAATCTAACGGTATCAGATTACATGGTAAATATACACTAAATTGCCTTAGTCTCATAAATAACAAAAGACAAATAGTTAGCTGATTAAAAATTATGAAAAAAAAATGTAAATCAATAAAAAAAAATCTATCCATAAATTAAAAAAAAAAATAACTAAAAATATGTATATTTTGATTGTGAAAACTTGACATTTAGATTGTAGAATTCTAGGATCATAAATAAACCCTCTACACGTCCTTCTTACTAGGCTTTAGTACTTCACAAAACATTAAATATATTAAGTATTGTTATAAATTATTAAGACTAACTTAATAAATCAACCTTAGTGTATTTAAATCTTTGTTATAAATTTCTTCAGTTGATTGCTGCCTTCTTTGAAAATGACGTAAGAGCTGATATTTCAGAGGGTTCTGTTGGAAGTCGGCTGAATTCAATTTCTTCTGTACTGCTGTTTCGAGGTTCTAAGGAAAAAAAACAAACAACTATGACCTCTTGAATTTTCATTCATCAGTTTTGCATTCTTCAAATGAATATAATTTTTATTTCTGGAATGCTGATTTAAGTTTTTAATTTAATGGATTTTTTACTTTCGGCACAAAGGTGTAGTAATATGTATAAAAAGTACAAAATAATTTATTATTATTCATTGCACTAACTCCTTGTTGGTAAATTTTACCAATATCATGTTTGCCAAAGCAGAACAAATCACTACCCTCTGAAAGAGGTATTTATATATAATTGTTCCATACCTTTTTTGTAGGTCTTTTCTCCTACAATATTTATTTAACAAAAGATCTTCGACATCTCATAACTAAATGTAATATTTCACATTTATTATTAAAATGATTTATTATTATTTTCGAGGGAATTTCGTTCCCTCTTTCTCAAGCCTATTTACAACAATAAGTTAGCGAAATTTTTTTTGAATAATCAAATTATTACATGCTACCAGTATTCACATTTTGTTATGTGTCGTATATAAGGTTATTTGTTGTAAGTATCGACATATGAACATTGTTTTCTGTTTCAGGAAATTATCAATAATAGAGAGTTGTGTTATTATTATTTATTATTAACAAAATGTATATCTGACATATAATAAATGTGAGTACTGGTAGCATGTAATAATTTGATTATTAAGAAAAATTTCGCTAACTTATTGTTGTAAATAGGCTTGAGAAAGAGGAACGCATATTCGCCTCAAAAATTTGCTTTTTAATAATAAATGTAAAATATTACGTTTAATTGTGAGATGTTGAAGAGGTATTTATATTATAATTAGGATTATAATATAAAAGATGTCATCAAAGAAGAACAAACACTGGTAAGTTAGTTGTTCGAATTGAGAGCACCATTATATGATAACTTATTATTGGAAATTCTAGTCCTGTTTGGCTGGTGACTGGAGGATCTTTTGTCTATTGTGCTAATTATCTTCTAATGAGGAAAAAGGACATGATGCTTCAACCTACTGGAAATTTATCCTATTTGAAATTTAAAATTTTATTAATTTTAACATCATTCTGAATTGTAGACAGAAATTTGTGACCATCAATTTATGATCAAACACAATTTGTCCACAATTCAAATGTGATTCAGCAGTCCAGACATAACTGATCATGTCAATGTTAAGGCTAATATTTATGTGTATGGTGTTAGGTGATTTTTTTTTGTTTTTAAATATGAAATTTAAAATAAAAGTAATAACTTCTTACCACTTTCATTCTGCCATCTTTTATGGGAAGGAGCATACAATACAATTAATGCAAATACGTAGATGTTCCACATTCCATATACTCCACAGAAAAATGCAGATGTGTACTCAAGATTTATATTATCATCCCACTTCCAGCGGCCTTCTGACACTTGTCCAATTATAAAAAAGATTACAGTAAGAGCTGCACACAATAACGTTGCAAGCATGAGGAACTTAAAGCGATAGATAACACCCTAAAAAAAATAAGAAAGGAAAAAAAAATATTAAAAATCAATTAAATCGTAGAAATTTTTGTTTACATTTCAATTAAGAAACCAAGTTTTTTTTTTTTTAAAATATTAGCTGTTACACTTATTAAACTTCTCCATATGGAGGAGTCCTAATCGACCCTCCTTTCTCAATCATTACATAAAGGGAAAAGAAATCTCCTTTCTTCTTTCCCAACTAAAAACAATCACGAATTTCTAAAATATTCATGAATTTGAAAATTCTAAAATAACAAATAAAAACGTGATATGCTCCTAACTAATAATTTTAGTTTATAAACAATCAAGAATTTTAAAGATGGTTTTTCTTTAGAGCTTTAGAAGATTTTATTTTCTTCACAAGGACATTTTATTCTGTTTATTTCTTCAAAGATAAATTTTTATAAATTTCAAACGATTTGGACAATTTCTTCAAAGATTAAAATATTTTCTTCAGAGTTTTAGAAGATTTGAACAATTTATAACATTTTATTTCTTCAAAAAGGACAATTTTTATAAAATAAATTTTTTTTTATAAATTTAAAACGATTTGGACATTTTATCTTGTAATAATGCTTCGTGCGCCATGTGTGGCACGGAGCATATCACATTTTTGTTTGTTATTTTAGAAATTCATGATTGTTTTTAGTTGGGAAAGAAGAAAGGAGATTTCTTTTTCCTTTATGTAATGCTTGAGAAAGGAGGGCCGATTAGGACTCTGAAATATAGCAAGTATGGAGAATTATGTTGTAATAAAGAAATTTAATAAGTTTAATTGTATTATTCGTGATGTTTTTATTTAGCTTGTTACATATGAAATTGAACCATTCCCTCCCTATACCAAATGGATAATAGTCATATATCATCCGTTGTGCTTTAAATAAATTTTCAGTGAATGCTATAAAAACTGCTGACAATGTCTTAGTATCTCAGTTGTCCTTAAGGTGGCCCCAGACGGTCAATATTTTGATCAAACGATTTCATCAACTGATTGAGTGAAGCATGATTGACCATTTAGGAACACGTTTCATGCTTGAGCCAATCATTGATGGTGATTGATAGAAAGTTTGATTTACGCAAATGATTGAAGAGGGCACTTGACTGTCTAGGAGGGTTTTGATCAATCTTTCCCTCAGTCAGGCTCTCGGCACAAGAGTTTTGATCAAAAGATTGAAGTGTGCGTCAATCGACTGCCTCACTCTTTTGATCAAATGATTGACCGTCTATTGCCAAAGATTGAAGGGTAATTTGAAGCGTGCATCAAGGATTGACGAAACCATTTGATCAAAATGATTGACCGTCTGGGGCCACCTTTAAAGCAATTGTTACAATCAAGACAGAATTATAACATACATGCTATTTGACAGGTAGCTGGACAACACTGCAAATGAGATCACTATAAGATCAATAAATAATTTGGAGAGGGAATTGCATCACAAAAAGGCTTTATTTCACTGTGCCAGTTTATAATGTTTGCCCTGTATTGCTTAGATCCGAAATTTGCACACCAGAAAAAGTCAGATTTCTTATCTCTCTGTCAGTGCACTTGCACATTTGGTGAAAGAGACCAAAGGGAAAAAGCTTTAAAGCAGCCTTCAT
This sequence comes from Thereuonema tuberculata, assembly GCA_023159025.1. Taxonomy (NCBI): domain Eukaryota; kingdom Metazoa; phylum Arthropoda; class Chilopoda; order Scutigeromorpha; family Scutigeridae; genus Thereuonema; species Thereuonema tuberculata. The sequence continues at coordinate 12,209,624 of JAFIDM010000179.1, forward strand.
TAACTTTATGAGGTTCTGCTCCCATTATTTCTTAAAAAAAAAAAATCTATCTTCTTGAACAATATTGTATAGATATTAATAGTTACTAGTTTTTATTGTGATGAGTTTGCCCAGATCTGGTGACGTTCAAGGTCACATTTTTCCATATCGCTTCTAACAACCTAATATTTTCTACTCAAATTGTACAATGAAATCAATTTTGAATAAGATAAACTATTAGGTTGATGCAAAAATAATTGCAGTTTTTCTTATTTTAAACTTTGACGCTTATTTTTGGAAAAAAGCTTTTATTTAAATATATTCTTGTAATATATCCTTTTAAAGAGCAAATTTCACTGTATTTATTTATACTAATGGCATTGTTTTCATTGTTTATTCTTGGTTATTTTGGGCCGACAAATTAAAAGATGGAAAAAACGCAAATTTGAGCAATTTTATTGTACGAGTTCAAAATGGAATGTAAAGCAGTGGAGACTGCTCGCAGTATCAACCTAGAATTTGGCCAGGGACCGTCAATAAATGTAAAACTCGATATTGGTTCCAAAAATTTAATAGTGGAGACGAAGAGCCTTGAAGATGAGAAGAGTCATGGATGTGTTTCTATGACTGAGGATGACCAATTGAGGGCCATTATTGAAATGAATCTACACGAAACAGCTCAAGAGGTTGCAGAAGACTAAACTTTGACCATTCAACAGTTTTCGACATTTGCACCAAATTGGAAAGCCAAGAAAGCTCGATAAATGGGTGCCTGATGTCTTGAAGGAAAAAAAAAAAAAACGCAGTTAGGAAATCTGCTCTGCGCTTCTTTTGAGCAACAAAAACCCATCCATTACTTGATCGCATTGTGACTTGTGATGAAAAATGAATTCTGTGCAACAACCAAGAGGCAATGCATGCAGTAGTTGACCACAATCAAAACTCTTCCCAAACCGAAGCTGCATCAAAAGAAGGTTATGGTCCCTGTTTGGTAGTCGGCAACTGGAATCATCCACTACAAACTTCTTGAATCCTGGTGAAACCATTACAGCGAAGAAGTATTGTAAAAAAAAATCGATAAAATGCACTAATAACTGGAATATTACGTCCAGCATTGCTCAATCGAAAAGGACGAATTCTTCTCCACGACAAAGCCCAACCTCATGTATGCAAATGATGCTGCAGATATTGAACGAACTGGGCTACGAAACTATCTCACCCAACCCCTTACAAACCAGATCTATCGCCGACTGACTACCACCTTTTCAAGCATCTGGACAACTTCCTGAAAGAGAAGGTCTTCTACAACCAAGCAGCAGCTCAAAACACCTTCGAAGAATTTATCGGTTGAGTTTCGTCCTTTTTCACAAGTATTTTTTGATTCTTGATCCATACAAATTTATAGTTTTTTTCTTTTGCTTTTTGTTTTATTTGCCAGAACAGTTTTTTCTTCTTTTTTGTGAGATTGTCGTTCATATAAATTCCTGTTGCATCATTGTTCTGGAAGATTTCACTATTTGCTAATACTTTTTCTGTTTTCATTTTTTCTATCCATTCTATATTTCGAGATAGTTTGCATGATTTTACGATTATTGGTTTTGGCATAGTTATGTATTGGGAATCTATGATAGATCTCAATATCTTTTAGTAGATGGTTTGTGTCTAAAATGTTTGATATTGTTTCAATTACCTTCGATAGCTTTTTCATTTAGATATTGTTGTATACCTATGATCTCTAAATTATTTTTACGGAGTTGACTTTCTAAGTTTTCAATATCCATTTCCATATTATTTAATACTTCCTTATTAGTTTTATCTTGATTTTCTAATTTCTTAAGTCTATCATTTGTTTGTTTCAGGAATTCATTGTTGTTTTCTAATTTCACTAATATGTCTTCATATTGCGAGCTGATAAATTTCATACCTTCGTTTAATTTGTTCAATTCTTCTTTCATATCTTTATCATTCGGTAGACCATTCATTAAAAAAATGAAGTGCATTCAAATTTGAGTCAATTAATCGTACTTATTCACTCTTCTTTTATGATTTTTTATATAGCATTATAATTACTTATTATTTAAATGTTTCATTATTATTATTGTTGTTGAAATGAAAGATATCCAAATTATAATTATATATACAGAGCTACATGAACTAATAGATCCCTTCTTCCCACTACAAGTATTTTACAATCTATTGGAGAGCTACCATCAATAGAGAGCTTCAATCTAATACAGTGCTACATTCAAACCGAAATTTTCTATTCTATTATTATTATTTTACTATTATACAACTACTACTATTATTATTACTATTATACTATTATTAAACTACTACTATTATACCATTAAACTATTGTTGTACTACTACGATTATTATTATACTATTATATTATTATTACACTACTACTGTTATTTCTATTCTAAGTAGTTGAATGTCAACTATATTCACCGATAGACCAATTCCCCTACTAGGAGGATAGTACAATCTATCGGAGAGCTACGATCTATTTATGGAGAGCAATCCAATAGAATTCTACAATTCATAACACAACTAAATATCAGCAGTGGTTTGTTCCCCATGCTATTTCTATTAACTGCTGTAATTAAATGTTAATTTTGTTGCTTACGAAAATAAAATGCTTTTTATGTTTTTTAGTATTATTTAGTATGAATTCCTATATTATCTCGTTGGGCTTCTTTATGTTGTTGGAATATAATATGTTGTTTATATCAATTTTATATAATTGTTGAAATGAAAGATTCCTGTTTTATATAGACAGTTATAACAATGTTCTAGTTAATTTAATTTTTATGAATATTGTCATTGTTTTAACATTAGTTTTTTAGTGATGTTTAACAATCATTTCATTTTGCTTTCATTGTTCTCAGTAATTTAACACTTTTCTTTTCTTTAAAATTTAAAAAAAAAATCATTTATGATATTTTGTTCTGTCTACTCAGTTTGAAAAAGTGAAATTTTAACTTTAATTAAAACCCGTTTAACGTGTTGTTACAATAATTAAAACTGCTAACGATTAAAAACACATATCCATTAATTAAAAGCATAAAACATATACAACAACGTTTCAAACCCTCATCTTATTGTTATAGGGTCCTTTATCAAGTATTGCTCCCAAGTTAAAAATTGATCGTCCATGTTGGAGTCGTCGGTATGAAATTTTAACTGTTTGCTAATTGAATTTTAAATTAAAACTTTTTTTTCGCTTTCTGATGGAATCCTGAGCTGCCACTATAAAAGCATGAAGTTACCTAAGATCCTAAATGAAACCTATTATTTATGTTTCTTTTTTCCTTTTTGAAACCTAAACTAAACTTTTCAAATTTGATTGAATGCTCTTGTTTAGAAAAAAGAAAATAATTTGAGTAAAGAAGCACCATTTAACAGAAATAAACCTTTAAATGTTATGGAAATTAGAATTTTTTGCTATCTATTCGCTGCTGCATATAACTGTGTTTTGGCATCAGAGCGATAAGGAGGGTTGAAGCAAATTATTCAAAAATACGAAATAGCATGAAAAAGACAGTAGTATCTAAATGAAACTGTCTGAGCAACAACTGTGATTCTAAATTGGCAAAGAAATAAAAGATGAATTGATGAAAGCAAAGGAAATGTTTCATTCAGAAAAACAAAAGTTTTTCAACGAAAACAAGAAATACTAGAAAACATTCATGGTGCAGTGAATAGGAAATGTTGAAAGCTAAGATAACAAAACAACAGATCTTCTCTGTATAGAAAATAATTTGAAGCCAATATGATTTGCAATTGCTCTTTTTGGAAACACAATCACCAGCAAAGGAAATTTTCCAAAGATAAACAATTTGTGCACATTGTTTATCTTCACATTCTAATTTAAAATAGCCCAATGAGATCAAAATCTTTAACATTTCGACATGAGTAGCCAAACCTTTCAAATAGTATTGGAATACAATATTTCTAAAAACAAGTCACCTAAAAGACCAACATACAGGTACTAGCATAAAATGAAACGTAATTAAAATTGCAATTTAAAAACGCCAGACGCCGTTTTTCCCCATACTACAGGACATTATCACTTCCCGAGTTTGCGTTATGCCCTCTAGTGCGGGACAAACGGCGTCTGGCATTTTAAAATTGAAGTTTTATATTACGTTTATTTTTATGCTAGTGTTTTCGCCTTTTATGTGCCTTTTTTAAATCAAGGCGCACACGTAAAAAATTTTAATATACAATATTTTTTTTTTTACAACTTTTGCCCACTTTAAAGCATTTAAAATGGACTGTATTAGTTTTATTGTATTAAGAATAAAATAAATTAAATACAAAACATGAATAAACTCAATACAATTTTTAGAAATATGCTATAGGAATTTAAATAAGCTTGTTTCTCCTTGGCAGAAATGCATAGATTCTAATGGTTTAAATTTGATTAATAAAGTTTATTTTGCACTGAGATATATTGCTTTGAAGTCGATGGTTAAAAAGGCAGTTATTTTTGCACCAACCTATATAAGCTTTGATTTTTAAGAATTAAAAAAAAGTATTAAATAGAATACATAGTTGTGCCCATCCTCCCATATTGATTTGCTCAAACTGAAAGAAAGTCATAAGGGTAGTTTATAGTATCTAGAGGTTTTTATAAAATTGCAGAGAAAATAAATCTTAAAGAGGCTCAGAAGGTGTGGACCCCTTCCTGTAAAGAGAAGATACACTTGCATATTTAAATTTTAGATGAAATCAGATTAACTGATTCAATGATCATTTACACACATTTATCTTATGCATTTAATGAAATGCTTTGTTCTACATTTTATGAAATTGTGGGAAACAGCCAAAATACATAACACTATGTCATTTTATTGTGTTCTTTATATACAAAATACAACTTTTAGTACAAGGATGTGTTCTATCTAAATTAGATAGGTGTACTCAATGTAAATACCTCATATAACCATATGTCAGCAACTTCATTAAAAAAACACAGACTAATTAACAGTGAAAGCTTCAATTAATGTTTGACTTGAACCTTAGAAAGGACACAAACAAATGTGGTTTGATCACTGGTGCCAATGTGAGTATCCCAATGTCTATTTCACAACTACAATTTCTGAAAAGATGAACTTTGGGCAGGGCTAACTGGCGATGGATTATCACTTCTCAGTAACTTCTACTGCAATGCACATCTTAACTAATTTCAGATTCTATAAATTAGAGAATAACACGATCGTTGATTTTTTTTTTATTCTTATCATTTTAAATCCCCAAATAAGAATGGGATAACAGCATGGCATCACGAAGTTCCTACTTCGTGCGTGGCCACTGGCCAGTTCATTTGTTACTGTGCCAATGATTTTCTTTGCCTGGACGAGCATTTCTCCAAGATAATCGAACATCTTCCTTTCCCAAAGTTGTCTGATTTGCCTAAAGCAGTGTTTCCCAACTTTTTTTGTGCTGTGCCCCACCTAAAGTATCTAAAGTATGCTATGCCCCACCAAATTAGATATAACTTTCAAAAAGAAAAAATTAAAAAAAAAAAAAAAAAAAAAAACTTTTTCAACTTTCACAACCAAAAACATAAAACAACATTGCTCCATTTTCGAATTGCCCCCCTTAACAATCAAATTGCGCCCCACGTTGGGAAACACGGGCCTAAAGTATCTGTGTGGAGGGGCTACAACATCAGGCCTTTTATATAAACTTTCTTCATTTTCACACTGCCGTATTACTCAGCAGCAATCAGTTCCATGGTCAACTTAGTGACCAGAATTTCCCATATTTGGCAGGTCAAACATTGGTTGTGCAAACAATATCTTCCAGCTTGATAGTTAAAGATACAACAACAGCATGCATTAAGACAAGAGTAAGTCCCTTACAGGCAAAAGCAGCTTCTGGGATTGCAAGAAATTGTAAAATTCATGTAGCAGCCAGGAATGTACCATTTGTCCATCAGAGATAGACTTGCAGACCACAATCCATTACTAAGAATGTAACCTGAGCTGGAACTAAAAAGTACTTCCTACACATCTGCGAGATGATATAAATAGCTTTGACAGTTTCACATCTTTCATCTTTATGGAAAGAACAATACAAACATAATATGACACAAAATACACAGGAAAAGGACTGGAAATACATGGGTTCATGCTTCCCATTCAAATTTTTATTATATGCATGTCCCCCTTTTCCCTACTAGAGTACTCCAAAACTACTGAAGCTACTTATCTCGTCAATCTTGTGCAATCATTTTTTGTTCTTTCCTTTTTATTGCAAATCTTGGCATTCCAACAAACAGGATTAGCATAACAAAGTGGTGATCAGTCCGAATGACTTATTCACAAGCAAATCAAAATTGCATGTTTTTCAATTTCAATTGAATGCTCCATTTCAAATGTAACTTAAGTTAAACTTACCTCGTAAAATAATCTCCGTGCACTACTCATGCTTGGAAGAGACATTCTTTTATAACTGATGTTACGGAATACTTTGAAGATCATATAGCTCAGAAACAAGAAGTAAATGCAAGCTGATATTCCAGCAAGAATTATAAATGCTAACTGAAAAAAAGTTAAGGTTGTTTACTCAAATTATTCTTATAAACATTATAATTCAAAAAGAAAACAAAGAATTATGCATAGAGATTATGTTTAAGTAAAGAACTATTATCAACTC
>JAFIDM010000179.1:12216671-12241145 GCA_023159025.1 Thereuonema tuberculata
TGCAACTCGAAAATGCAACTGACCCATGACAACGCAGATTTTAAATATGTCACGTGTGACGTCAAGCAAAATTCGGTTATGTCGTTTCAAACATAATATAAGAGTGAATGATTTGCAACACATGATAAATATTTTTTTTTAAATTATTAGCCGCTATGGAATTTAATTTCATGTTATTTCGAATGAAAAGTAACGAATGACCAACAGCCAATAAGTAACAATGCTCCCCTGGAAACAATGACGTGGTTACTTTTGCATTACCGCGTAAGAAGCCTTGCGGTTCCCAAACCCGATGTGGAAAATCCGAAAAAATCGAGGTTTTTAAACATCTATGATAAATTCTTCCGCATACAATTACTGCATTTCAGTATAAACTTTATTTATGCGTGAAAGAAACTCGCAATACTCTGATATTAATTGAGTATGAGCCTGTCTTCAAAACGAATCGAGCGATAAAATTTTCGACGCCATTTTTTTTCATGGGCGTGGTTTCACAACTGACGTGTTCCAATGCTGCCCTGTGATTGGGGAATTCGATGCAACTTTCTGAGTTGGAGGTGTCAATGCAACTCGACTCGGACTTCAAAAGTTGCAAAGAAATTGCAACTCGTGACGTCAAAATCGCGCAACTAAGTTGCAGGAATATTGCGTGGTGTTCGCGGGGCTTGAGTGTGTCAGAGACTCATTCCTTGCTTCATTTCTTTCAAGGGGCAAAAACTTTTAACTGAAAACTATTTCTTTTAATTTAAATAGAAAACCAACTCGCAGTTTGCTGAACCATCCAATCATGCATATTTTAGTCCACTTATCCAAGGATAACTGTGAAGGCTCATAAAATCAATTTTGTATACAGGGTGTATCGGAAATGGTAGACAACGCAAAGAGATATATATGGGTTCCAAAGGTCATTCTGAGTCGAAATGTTCTACGGCCATAGTTTTAGAGTTAGGAAATGAATGCTTTGGGAATGGTCCGTAATCAAAGAAAGCTCAGTTCACATTAGGAAGTGTAAGTAAATAAGAAATTTTCTTTAATTATCATACCTGTTTTCAGTTATGGCATTTGTTATCCAGATTTGCTTTTTGTAAGTAACCTTTACCTTATTTACTTACACTTCCTAATGTGAACTGAGCTTTCTTTGATTAGGGACCATTCCTAAAGCATTCATTTCCTAACTCTAAAACTACAAAAGCACAACAAAATGTCATAGAACATTTTCGACTCAAAATGACCTTTGGAACTCGTATGTCTTTGCTTTGTCTACCATTTCCGAAACACCCTGTATATATAACATCATTTGAACTAGTGATTGGGTGTTCTTGAAACTTGGCATATTTATTTTGGAACAAGAGATATCTAACTTATGAATTTGAAAATTTTTCTGCAGTTTCTTGTTAGAGATTAGCATGTGAAGGTGACAAAATTTTGCATAGAAAAGTGGTATAACTTTCTGTTCTAATGGATATTAATCCTTCAGTAATCTAATAATTTTCATATGCTTTAATATTAAAATTAACTGGAGTTATGCAATTTACTTAAGTAAAACAGGATTTACTTCATTCTTCTTAGAAAATAAAGTTGTACTGTTTACAGTCAGCAGATTTTGTCTCGTTTATTTTTTTAAGTTGTGAAAGTAACGCAAAGAACAGTAAAAAATCCCATAGCTTTAAGGAAAACAAATTTCAAGTTATTTCAGGAATGTTTATTTTAAAAATAAACAAACTAGAATATCAAATCCAAAAAAAAAAAAAAAAAAAAACAATTACTAAAGGGCATAATAATTAGAGAACTACATTTAAGCCTATGGCCATGCTTAGACCTTATGTAGGTCCACAAAACCTTATGTCTTCTCATATCCATAAGTGACAAGGGCAGTTAGTAGCAACGGAATACAGAAGGGATGTGATGAAAAAAAAATAACAAAAGACTTTTAACAATAACGATGGATTTAAGAGAAAAAGAAAGAGGGTTTCATGTTAGAATATATGTTAAGGATATCAAAGCAGTTTCATGAAAGTAAGCAATTAGAAAAATCTTATAAATCAAAACTGAACCAGTCCAATACACCTAATTTAGGAAAAGTATTAGGAAGGCTTCAAAATAGCCACATTACTATAATATTCTGGCAGGTCATCATTTCAGTTGCAAAGTTTGTTTTAATCTTAGAAGGCTCAAGATCTAAACTAGATCTCAATAAAGAACTGAGTTGCTGAACCATCAAAGTCCATATAGCTGTCCAAACAGTTATCACTACTGCTAGACATTACCCATTAAACAACAGTAGTAAAATGATAAAAAACTTAACGTGCCGATATATTAATGATAAACAGCCAACTAAAACGGCACCAAGCAATAAATTAAAACAATACGCAATAAAAACAATGTACGTTTCGAAGCACCTTCTTACTGGCTTCGTTTTCAAGTTAATTAAAAGGACCTCCCTACCTTAAAAATGTTCATCCCTTGACGGGAGTCGTTGATCAAATGAGAAATGTACACTAATGTACACTATCTTTGCCGCTAATAATGTTTATTATTGAGCGTCGTTAGTTGTAGCAGACGATCCCTTCCGGCACAGGTTCTAATTATTCACACTAGGGGGAAACATTAAGCCAGAAGTCCCAAGATACATTGCCTCATTTCTCATTTGATCAACGACTCCCGTCAAGGGATGAACATTTTTAAGGTAGGGGGGTCCTTTTAATTAACTTGAAAACGAAGCCAGTAAGAAGGTGCCTCGAAACGTACGTTGTTTTTATTGCGTCTTATTTTAATTTATTGCTTGGTGCCGTTTTAGTTGGCTGTTTATCAACAGTAGTAAAATTTACCAAAAGCTAGCGTTCTACTTTGCATATATTTTCTTTGTGAAGCCAAAACATAGATTGTCTGTGAAGAGAAAAAATTAGATTAGGGGTAAATATTTATTCTTTGTTAAACTGCAGTAAGTATTCTGTATTGTAATAAAGAACTTAATAGAAGCATAAACCAAATACATTTTAATTTAATAGGTTAATGTTTGAAAGCTTATTTCATAAAGGATACAGCTAAATTTGTCCCAACTTCAGTTACCCATATGCTGTAAAATGGATTTGTTAACTGGACACCTCTGAAAATAGAAATAGAAAAATTGAAAAGTCAGTTACTATGTAATTAAGCATGGGTTGCACCACACATAAGTAAATTCTAATAGTGCAAGAGAGCACATTTTACCATTAAAATGTTATCTTTTCTTTTATTATAGTTGTTTTTAGTTATATAAAATGCAATTAAAAAGTTAACTTTTTGCTTTTTAGTTATGACAAATGACTCCTACTTAACCCTTCAGACCGGCGAGTTTCTTTTCTGAATATGTCTTTCAACCGGTACTTTTTTTTAATTGAGAAAACAAAGAAACTGAAAGAAAAATTTTTAATGGCTAAAATTTAAATTCTGCCAGTGAATTATAAGCTTAAGTAATTATCTCTCGGTCAGCGGAATATTACAGAATTGGGTAAAAAATAAGAAAGGGGGGGGGGGGGGCAATTATCTACCCCTGTAGAGAACGTACCCCTGTACGTCAAACCCGCTGTAAGACAGACACATGAGAACGTACACGTGTATGTCTTACCGGCTTGAAGGGTTAATGTGCAACAAATTCTAATACAAAAGCTGCGCGTTTGTCTTTGCGGCCCTTTTCTCCTAGTAGATGTTCTGCTAATCACAGTATTCAGTAACTGTAAATTATTAATTCCTGAGTCATTGCACATATGGTGACTTACAAAATAGATTTTCTTTGAGCCTCTCTTAAAAATAGCTCAGTGGACTGAGTGAAAATATTGTTTTCACCATGGTTAGAATATACATTTCTTTGAAGTGAAAAACATTTCCTACTGGCTAAGACAAATCAAACGACAATAAATAAAAATGGATTATTAGTCAGAGACCAGTAGCAAAGTTGTTCCGTCTTTCCTTTACAATAGGAACAATCAGAAAAATCGAACAACTGCTGTTCAAAGTATATACATTGTTTATTATAAGTTAATGAAATGCTTACTAACCTTTCACACATATCAAAAACAAATAGGCACATGCAGCCAAACACCACTGCACTTAAATGTTTCCAGTAAGAGCTTATATGATTCCTTTCAACATCATCCTAAAACAGTAAAGAAACAAAAATATTAAAATTAACGGTATTTGCCAGACATGTCGTTAAACTGTCACATTTACATTCACTATTTTCATCAAATAATTTTCTTAAGAATGCAATGGTAATAAACTTCAAATAACTTACAAAGTGATATTATTTTTAGCAAATTACAAATGTGCATGAAAATATATTTTGATGTCTTGAAAATGTAAGCAAGACATAAACTTGCTGAAAGAAATGGATGCTATTCTTCGAAAGCACAAATTGTAACAAAAACTGATTAACATGTTCGTTGATCTAAGCCATTTTTGTATGTTTTTTTTTGCTTCAAGACTACTGCAATTACATTAAAGGATACCATTGAAAACCTTTTTTTAAAATATATTCATTAATAAAATATTAATAACTCAATTACATTGTTTTTAGGCATGATGTATGTATACATATACATGTATGTATATATATACACACACACACAGGGTTTGCAAAAATTCGTGTGTAATATTCAAACCATGTGTAGGGGCATGGCTAAGGATCAATATATTCCTAATGAACCCATGTCCGGAAACGCCCCATTAAGGCTCTAGGTGGTCCTAAAGTGAGCCTTTCTGAAAGAACATATCCTTTGCTACACCATAAGAACTGTTTTGCAGGCGAGTTTTTTTTGTTGAAACAATTGAAACAAACAAAAATAGCTCGCCTGCAAAACATGGTGTAGCAAAGAATATGATCTCTAGGAAAGGCTCACTTTAAGACCATCTCGCGCCTTTAATGGAGCGTTTGCGGACATGGGTTCATTAGGAATATATTGATCCTTAGCCATGCCCCTACACATGGTTTGAATATTACACACGAATTTTGCAACACCCTGTATATGTCATTAGTCTAGCAATAAAATTGTTTTAGTATATACTAATGATGCATAAATTGCACTTGAACCAAAGTTGTGCATATAATGCATATACACGTCCAGAGCCGAATTTAAAGATGTTACCCTGACACATTAGTCTTGATTATGAATGTATCTCATCTTAATTTACAGCTTTGGCCAGATATAGATCAGAAATCTTTTGTTTTGTTTTTGTTATAATTCCTGCAACTGCTATAAAAAACCAGAAAAATCCGGCTTCCAGACTGTCATTTTGTAAAGCTATAGGAATTAGTTTTAAGTTTATATTGGGATCTTATGATCAATGTCAGATTCGAAGAATAAAATGCATCCCTTTTGAGATCTATATATTAAGAGAATCAATTCTGCCTTTCATTATCATTCCACTTCTCTATAATTATATTCAGCAGAGCAGAGTTTGAAAAACTTGTGAACCAAAAGACATAAGAAACAGAATTATTATAACAGAAACCTGTAATTATCATTATTGAACATTCTCAACTGTGTATGAAGAGATATGGTTCTTCCCTAATAAGAAAAGAAAACAATCAGTTGACAAGGATAAAATAAATAGAAAAGGTTCACTCACCACCTACAAATCCATTTTTTGAAAGCATAAAAAATAAAAGCAGATTAAATGAAAATAAAAGAAAAAATATGCAACACACGTACTTCAACAACAAATTTACTTATGAAATGAACTCTAATATAAAGGCCTCTTGGGTTTTATTACTAGGCCTGGATTTTTTATGACCAAAAAAAAAAGGAAACATATTCTGTAAACCTTAAAAAAGATCTAAATGAACATTATATGCATAATAAAACTGTATAATCTGTATAGTATATGGGTGAATCTACAGAAAACCTGCAATTTCAGTCAAAAATTTTTGAGATTTTAAATTACAAGATTTCCTTTTCAAAAAAACTCAGATGATTGCTTTTGATGTTCTTACATCCATGATATATGTAGTTCAGGTCAACGCATTTTGGTTATTTTTTAAAAAAAAAAAAAAAAAAAAATGATGGTAGGCTATGTCCACAGAAGTGACTTGTGCTGATAACGATGTCGAATTTTAATATAAATTACATTCCAAATAGTGAATTTACGTGGGAAAAACTCTGAAATAAATAAATAGAAGACTATAATTTATGAATTAAAAGAACTTTTTATCAAAAGAGGAAATCATGTACAATAAAAATAAATCAGACTGTCATCTTAAAAGTCTATAAAAATGTAAATATATAATTACATATATCATATATTATATTATAAATACATTATATAATTATAAATATCCTTATTGGCATTTAACAAAGACTGGAAGTGAAAGACAAGTCTTCTTGAAAAACATAATAGCCGCTATTGTTGATGATCATCACTTCCATGGACCCCAAATGTCCACGGAAGTGACGAATACTTATGTTTACCATATTTCAATTATTATGCCTAGAAATAATCATATTTCCATAGAAAAATTAGGTTCTAAACAAGACCACAGAAGTGACGGGATGAGCTGTGCAAATGACGAAAAATGAATAAAAAGGTAATATTTTCCTGACAAATGTGCGACTCAGATGAATAAAATCACTTCCCTATCCAAAATCACCGTGTAAACTTTTGTTTTTAAGTGAAATGGAAGACAACTAGCGGATCGGGTGGATTTTTTAGAAAGTTTAGGAATGTCCACAAAAGGGATGGCAAAACCTTGTGACAAGGCTTGAGGTTGCAAAAAAATTTTACTGATAATTCGAAAAAAAATTTCACTCAATATTATGTTAAATTTATGTATTTTCTGATTTCACAATATATATATATATATTATTTGAAAAATATTAAAAAATAAAGCAGTTTGGATCTTTAGAAGCTATCCAACTGTAGCTTGTGACAGTCCACGGAAGTGACGAATCACCTTCTGTAGACAACTTTTTTTTTGGAAATTCCATAAAATTAAAAAAAAAAAAAATATACTAAACTGTAGTATATTTTGTAGTTCAATGTGTGATTTTGAAAAATGACAAATATTTTCAATCATTTTCAATTTATTACTCTGACACGAATTGCAGGTTTTCCGTAGATTCACCCATATATATATATTAAGTGAAAGATCAGGATCAAGTCATTAAAATCCAGACCTTAATTATTACAAGACAATTAATCAGTTAATTTATTGACGGGACTAAAATCTTATTACATGCATATGGATTTTCATGTTATTTTAATATATAAGAATTTTTTTTTTTTTTTTTAGGTTGCTATTAAGAAAAATAACAATAAAAATAAAGTTTATTTATCTAATTTCTGAAAAAAAAAAAGGAAAAAAAAAATCTGGCAAACCCTTTTAGATTATAAGTTGAATAAGTCTTAACCCTTCAGCCAGTAATAAGTACGTATGTACATACCAATGTGTCTGTCTCACAGCCTGATTGACTTCCAGGGATACGTTCTCTGTAGCGGTAGATAATTGGCTGCCTACCGCTGTTAATTTTCTATTTAATTCTGTAATTTTCAACTGGCTGAGAGCTTATAAGCTTATATTTTAGTGGTTGAATTTGAATATCCAAGCTGTAGTTTACCCAGTAAAAAATTTTCTTTTAGTTTTTTTCTTCTCTCAAGGAAAAAAAAAAAAAAAGTACCACTGAGAGACATCTGCAGGGAAGAAACTCTCCAGCGTGAAGGGTTAAGCAATTCCATAACTTGTTTAAATACCAGGCACATAAACTCCTTAATATTATTTTTCTTACATTATTGAAGTTATGCCATATTTTTTTTTTCCTAAACCAAATAAAGAACTGAGATAATGTGTCACCATTAAGAAACATTAAAAAGAAAACTATGAAGTAAAATTATTTCAACTTCTTTATATAATACAAAAGCTAAGATAAGCGTAGTTTTGGTTTAAGAATATCATAATTCCATACCATCATATGTTCACCAGAAAATATTAGCCAAAAGCTCAACAATGTAGCGTAGAATATTCCTTGCTTTATATCTCCAAGTAACAGCATGTACGGAATATCAAACCAAAGGGTTAGGAACTCCAAAGGCACTAAATAAATGAAAATAAAAAGGAAGAAATTACTTTACACGAGCGATCTTTGTAATATTCATGGTAGATGTAAACAATCCCTACTTGTGTAGGAAATTATTATTATTAATTATTTAGCATTCTTATAATTAGTTAAATATATAAATTACTATAATTAATGAAATAGAAATGAAATTTCTGTAGACATACTACTATCTAAATCAAAATTAACATGCGGACCAAGTTAAAACTTCAAAGAAAACAATACAAAACCGCACAATAACTAGACAACAACAAAAAACAAAAAGCACTGAGTTTTTTTTGGATATTTTGCTGGGAATTGGATATGGCACCGTTTCGGGTTTCAACACCCTCTTCAGTCCAATCCTGCCCAACATAACCCAGCTGAGTGAAAAGGGACAATACACCAAACGGACAAACAATTAAAACAATGACCCCTCAGTTCAAATACATCAAAAAATCAATTCAACAATAATAAAGGGTAATAACAAATTCACGCTAGCAATTTGCTTAGCTTAGTAAGAGTTTGTTGTAATAAAATGTTAGTAATTAAATCAAAATTAACGTGCGGACCAAAAAAGTAACTGATACAGATAGTCAAAGCTTTAAAATAGTAATAAAATATTATTAATAAGGTAATAATAATGCTTTATTTAATAATAATGTTATAAATATTGATTTATAATGTAAACAATAATTTTTGAAATAAAACAAAAGCATATCATTCCATAAAATTCAAAAACAGAATCAAAGGTCAATAAGAGTTTCCACAGAAATTTCCTATAATTAGCTTACTGATTCATAATAAGGACTACGTAAGCAACAAAGGAGCTGCAGCGTAATGATGCTGTTAGAAGGGTTTCTTTTGCATTTCTACAAACAAATACAGAGAAAAAAAATTAAAGAAAAAAAGCAAATTATTTTTTTTTCTCACAAATTGATGACGACGACAGGAGCAAATCGGGTCTCCTGAAGCCTTCAGTGAATGCTATGCCATTTCAAGTAATATCAGCCCTCTAGTTATTTATTATTTACTGTATTTTTAATTTTTTTTTTGTTAATTTAATGATTTACATTTCGCTCTCTCCCCTCGAATGTAATCCAGACTTCAAATGACGACAATCTGCATATTTAATGCGTTATGCAAATAAAAAACAGCATCTGTAAGCAATTAATATATGTTTTGGAAATATAGTTTGATATAATTGAGATTAAAATGCTTCATTCATTATCTCTATTCAAAATAAAGGCAGCTGCCTCTAGTACTGATGTAACATTAATGCTTCCAGTGGTGTTTGATTCCTTAGTCTAAGGCAAACCATACAGTTAAGTCTGCATCTCTTCCTCAATAACTGTTAAAAAGAGACAGATATGTATGGCACTTGTCCGCAAGAATTAAGGTGAGAAGAGAAGGAGGAAAATATAACAAGCCTAAACACAAAGAATCCAACGTACCAATAGCCACATAAACTGGTTGGTAAATGGAGGGGGTCTAATAAAACATGTCAGCTTACCCTAGCTAACACACAAGAAACTATCAATGCCATGGAAGTTAGGTGTTGGAGAGCCCAGATCATCCCTCAAAGAGCCAATGTAGCTCAGGAACCAGGGATTACTGATCCTGGCAACAGATGACACAAGAGAATCACAAGAGTGCAAGTCTTGTTTCCGATTTGACTTTGCACAATCTAGCTCAACCTAAAGACAGCTTCAAAACATCATAGAAATATTCAGAAGTTTCTAATCTATCTTTAAATTATTTTGTGAATCACTACCTCCATGATACATTGTCCATCATAATTGTATTCAGGATCTCACAAATACAAGGGCTTCGAAAGCAAATGGAATATATTAGTTAATATAGATGGGTTTTAATAGGACTACATTTTTTAAAATAACAATATATTAAGTTTGCTAAAATTTAAATAAAAAGAAACAAATTAAAGGATTTATAAGGATAAATATTTTAACTTGGCAGAAATTATGCGTAAAATTTAGGATTTAAAGATGTTCAATACAGTTATCAAAGTGGCAGAGGATGCGATAGATTTAAGCTCTATTTGCAAGAATATTCTTTCTTGATATTAATAAATTTTGAGAGATAAAGGAATCAAAATATATCAAAGAAAGTATATGACAGTAAAAATTTAGCCCACTATCTCGTAAGGTTGTTCCACTGCTCGAGTTCCAATTCATGCGAGAATTAGAACACTTGAGGTAAGACTTCAAAATAAAATTTGAGTGAGAGGGTAACGAACAATACTTTTAAATTTATTTGTTTGTGAAATTAGAAGTACAGTATTATAAGAATTAAAATAGATATTAATAAGGAAATTACTCCTCCGAATTTATTAGGGATAGATTGTAAAATGGCGTAGGCAAACAGGAAGTATCATTCTGGTTGAATATGAATTGGAGTTATTAGAGGATTGGAGTAAAAATTTTCTGGGTCAGCTAGAGAATAAGGTAAAAGAGAAGAAATTACTATTAATGAAACTAGTATAAATAGGATACCCAACAAATCCTTTAAAGAAAAAAAAGGGTGAAAAGGAATTTTATCAGAATTTCTATTAATACCTCTAGGATTACTTGAACCTGTTTGATGGGGAAAAAGTAAATGAATTATAACTAGAGCTGCAATAATAAACGGAAGAATAAATCGGAATGAGAAATCCACCTACTGCGAATCCACCTCAAATTCATTGGACTAGAGTAGAACCGATATATGGTATTATAGATAATAATTAGTAATTACTGTGGCACCCCAGAAGGATATTTGTCCTCATGGTAAAACATATCCTACAAAGGCTGTTATTATAGTAATAAGACCACACCTACATTTCATGTATAGTGTAAATTAAATGAGCCATAGTAGATATTTCGGCCAATATGTAAATAAAGACAAATAAAAAAGAAGGATGCTTCACTGGAATGAATAAAATGAAGGATCCGTCCGTTATTGACATCTCCACCAATGTGATCAACAGCTTGAAAAGCTAAATTAATATCACTTTTATAATGTATTGCTAAGAATAGACCTGTAATTAATTGAGTCCCTAAGCATACTCCTAATAATGAGCCAAAGTTTCATTAGAAGATATTATATGGACAGGGAAGATCAATTAAAATTTTAAATAATGGGTGTGTTTTTCGTGTAATCATTCAGAAGATAGTTTAATATAAAATATTGGCTTTGGAAGTTAATGATAAGTTTTTTCTTCTGTCTACTACTAATATTGTCATTAGTTTTAATAGTTTAAATAAAACATAGATTTTGTAAATCTAAATTAGAGTCTCGTACATTGTTAATATGTTTCAATGCATAAACAAGAACTTTCAAATTAATTCCTCAGTGCATATATAAAATTAGCCATTGAAGCTTCAAGAATAGTTTGAAGTCTTGGATATTAATCAGTAACTGAATTCTCATTTTAGTTGGCATTTGTTAAATATATATTACTAGTGGACATTACAAATAATATTCGTAAAAACTTTCTTTAACTTCTTATATTTTTAAAACATAAAAAAAAAATATTTTATAACTATATATTTTACTTACAATTCAATAATGACAGAGCAATTCCAACAGCAAAAAGCATCTTCTCCAGTAAGACTGGTGAACGCGGCAATTGACTGATACGATTCCAATACCAAGACAAAATACAAATAATGATCGGGAAAAAGAAGGTTTTTAAGGATAGCCAGACTTTTGTGAACCCTCCATTTTGATTGATAGCCTAAGAAAAGTATTTAAATATAAATGAGTTTAAGGAAATTAAACTAATGAACAATGGCAATTGAAAGGGTCAGTTTTTAATAGTTACCTAACTATTTTATTTATTTATTTTCTCACATGAACAAGACTAAGGGATAACATAATATAGTTTTTCTTTGAAAGAAAATTTTCATCCAAATAGACTGCAAAAGTTCTTTGACTATCTTATTAATGATCATTTGCTAGTATATATACTTTTGATAACACATTTCCGTTAACACTGTGATAAACTCTGGGTTAGACCAGTACTATACTGACCCTTTCATTAGCACTGCTGTTTTATTGCACGAGTTCTTTTAACATGAATTTTTACAACATGGATTGTTTTTTTTTGTCATTTTTCAAATCAAAACAATGCTTCTATTTACTCATTATGTAAATTACTGCTATTGTTATGCACTTTTACTATGCATATAGGATACAGTATATATTAATGGAAAACTGATTAAAATAACTATGAATTAATAAATCTTATAATCAAACTTATAATTATTAATCCACAGCAAAAGTAATATTAATGAAAGTCTTGAGAAATGAATTATGGTATTTTAAGAAATTTTTCTAATGTCAGTTGTTTCAAATTTGCTTAATTTGAAACCTATGAGCAATGCTTTTATTTTTCTGACATTAAATCCAACTTCAGGATTATGTTACAAGTTCCATAAATCAAAGAAACAACTTTAAAAAGCAACTATGCTTACGTATGAGGGTCATTCAAATGAAAACGAGCCAAAGGACATGATAAAATGCCGAACAGGTTTATTGCAATTCGACATCGACCATAGGTAATGCTGTAATCAGTGATGAGAGTAGCAGTATGCTTCTGTTCAAGATGTCATGTTGGTGAACAGTCAAAACAGTCCTGATTGAATGTCGAAAAACTATGAGGGTTGTAAATAAAGTAGTGGCAACATTGATACAACGCAATATTTAATGAACTAACACCTACAAATGGCTTTACATTCCTTCAATAGTCATCCCGCAAATTCTATAACCTATTGCCAAATTTTGGGAAGCCACAGGGGACCGTTGGCAAGGCGTTCTCTGTTGATGACGGCAACGGAGTGCTCTAATGCACAGAGTACAGATGTCTTGTCAGGACATCGGCGGCCTCGGAGGGGTTCCTTCATCTTCGAAAACAGGTCGAAGTCACAAGGACTCATGTCTGATGAGTACGAAGGGTGTTCCAATACTTCCCAATGCCACCATTGCAATAAGAGCTGGACATTGTGTGCGACATGGCAACGTGCGTTGTCATGCAACACAATACGGCGATTGTCTTGCAAGAAACGTGGACGTTTGCGCCCCATAGCCGAACGCAGATGTCACTCCAGAGATCAGCAGTAGTATTCACTAGTGACGGTTTGTCCCTCAGGCAAAGCATGCGTAAGAATAACACCCTCATAGTCGTATGCCACAATCAGCATAAGATACAACCCGACTGGGTTCCTGTCGAAATTTCTGTGGATGTGGCAAACCTGGGTGATGCCATTCATTCGACTGATGCTTTAATTCAGGCTCGTAGGCTTGTGCCCACATCTCATCAATGGCGACAATATGCTGCAGTCTCATTCCGACCTGCACGAAACGCCTTGATCCGTCGTATAACCGTCATACGGTAATGCATTCTCCCCACAGGCTTCACGTACTCCTTGATAACAGTCTGATTCAGTTCTGCCACGGGCAACCTCAATTTTAATCCATGAACGCTGTTCACCTTTTAAAAACATGCTTTAGAGCGGTGAAATCGACACTCTTCACTTCAACCCCACACAGCAACAATACTCCCACCTGGATGCCTGTCACCTACACACTACACATCGACAACAGCGCCACCTGACCGCTCCCATCTTCTACGTACACATGCCCGATCTCCTGCGCGTGTCTGGCATACGTTGCCACTACTTTATTTACAGTCCTCATAGAAATTATCTGTTTTTTTTGGTTTGTTTTTTAACTTTGGAAGGTTTAGGGAATACAGAAATCCATTGGTGCCTGAGTAACATATATCAAAAATGCATGTCTTTGTTGCATGTTAAAGAATAGAGTAAGCAGTACAGAGAGGGACGTCATCGTTGACTGATGATTTGAGGCCAGGTCAAGCACACAGTGCAATCAATGATGCTTCTGTAGTGGAAGTTGACGGTCTCATCCAGGTGGAAGCACTTTTGTCAAAGTTCGAATAAGTGTTGGGAGTGTGTACACCATTATCAAGGATCGTCTGCAATACCAGAAGATTTGCAAGCAGTGGTGCCACACTACTTGGATTCCGTGCAGAAAGACATTTGCATGGATCTTTCACTGAAACATTTTCTCCGATATCAAAAAGGAAGGTAGAGTTTCATCGGCAGAATCATTGCTGAAGAACTTTGGCTCATTTTCATTTGAATGGCCCTAACTCTAAATACTACATTAATATATTAAGACGTTTATTACATTCATGGATTTTTAACTATTGTAATTGTTTAACTAAATCTTGCTCATAAAATTTTTACTTTGCAAGCAACTCTTGTTTGCTTGTGCTTTGTTTGAAACTACACTTGTTATATTTGAATATGACTGCATATGTAAGAATTAAAGTTAGCTAGTGTTATTTATGAAACTTACTATTAACCAAAGATCTTCAATTGCGCCAATCCCCGAATTCTTATCTGTTTTATCATCCACTGGTAGACGAACGTTAACCAAATAGTAATCGTGATGCAGGCTTCCCAATTCAAAAAGAGGTAAATGGGAACAGTTGTACAGATAACCTTGTTCGGGCTAAAATAGGAAGAGAAAGAAATGTGTATATTAACCTTAGTTAAATTTAGTTTTTTCAAAAAAATTACTAAAGCATGCTGGCATAATTCTTTCAACTGAAACAGAAATACTGTTAATACAGTAATAAACTGACTAAGTAATAAACAAAGTCAAGCAAAGTTTGAAAACAAATTACCAATGAAACTTAATAATTATTAGGTGATCATCATTGCTGATTATTTTTATTAATAATGAACTGATGTGCAACGATCAAAAGCATTAATATGTGTAGTATTGTCAGTGCTTGTTTATTTAAATCTTTCATTCAGTATATTTCTTTTCTTAGTTTTGAGTTTGTTCAAAAAAAAAAAAAAAGTCTTCTTTAGGCTGTAAAATATAGTGATCTTGGATTAAAACAAATGTAAAGTAATCATTAGTCATATTCTTGTCTTTCATAAATTAACAGTCAGTCTGTAAAACTTAACTAGAAAGATTAAGTAAATCTTACTAAACTAAACAACAGTAAATAACATTGCACAACAATCACATTATAATGCAGCTCTACAACAATCACAATAATCGCAACAATTGCGCCTTTTGCATTCGCGACAATCACATTTATAATAATAAGGAAATTAAAGCAATATCAACTATATTTTCTAACCAGAATATGTTGCGCAGCATTGTGATTGGTTTATTAATCGCTTTCCCTATCTTGTTTTATATTATTATTTTAAATAAAGATGGATTGAGATTTATAATTAACGATTTATTTACATGCAAAAAACAAATGATGTCATTTTTTTTGGACATGCTTATCAAATAACAATAATGATGACAACAGTAAGTTCAGTAATTTTTTTTTTAAGCCTAGGGGAAAGTTAAACCTACTGAAAAGGTTTGAATTGTAAATTATCCCTTTCCTGAAGTCACAGAAATGTGAATCTGTTTTCCGTTTTGAAAAGAATATAATGATAAAATAAGAGGTAAGATGATATGATGTTATAGATGTGAAATTTTAACCATTTAAAACCAAAAAATATTTAATATTTCAACTAAGATTGAATCAAAAATTAACTTTGAAACATAAATTGTTTTAAGTTTGTCATTTTTTTATATAATATCTTCAGCTTAAATGGGCGCTGTAATGTGCAATGGGCTTAAGGGGAGCGTTTGAGACCAAAATTATCATATTGAAATGAAAAAAGGTAAGGTGAATGAGGGTGTTTTGGAACACAATTTAAAAATAGGGTGATTCAGTCCAAAATTTACATATTCAAAACACCGTCATTCACCTTACCTTGTTTCATTTCAACATGATAATTTTGGTCTTAAACTTAAGTTCTACTTCAAGCCCATTCGCACATGGATCCGACCGACCGATTTTCGGTTCCTTGTGAAGTGGGCTTTACCGTCTTACCTGTTATTTTTTGTTATTTCAAGAAGACCAACCTTAATTGAAGAAGAACAATCCAATGTACGTTCTTCAATTGAAGATGCCATTACAGTCCACTGGTCTTCGGGATCCTCAATTTCTCGATAACCTAATCTTATATCAAGTGTCATCAAAGGTTTTGGTTCTGAAATAAATGATTTTGAGGCATTGTAGGGTAGCTTATTAAAAAAAAAAAAAAATTGAAAACTTTTTAACATTTAAGTTGAAATACTTTAAAAAAATTATCAAAAATCAATTTTCTTAATAGGCTTGTCAGCTAAAGGGCAATTTTACCTTTTAGTTAGGATTGCCTATATTCAAATCTCTTTGCAAAACAACAACCAGAGGAAAACTTGAATTAAGCTTACCAAACTGCAATAATACAAATTTAAGATTTTGAGCGTTTTAATTCTCAAAATCAAACATTAGAAAAGTAAGCTTCATGTCTAATTTTCAATATTTTGTAATGTAGTTTTGGGAGGAGGATATGAAGTTTTTTTAATGTGAAAAGGAAAATTTTAATTTCCAGAGTTAAAATTATCTTTTGAGCACAATTCCAATGTAGATTACAATTTTTTTGTATAAAAAAATGTAATAAAATTTGAAAATATGAATTTTTTTTACTAATGCAGATGTATGTATTTTTGACCTCGCTGAACAGGATCTGGTATAGGCCAAGTACAGATCAAAAGAAAAAAATTGGGCTGTAAAAGATTTCAAGAGTGACTCTCTTTATTCTTTTATTAAATGATTTCAAATTGTGAGAGACGTATTTTTTTTGTTCTTTAATATTTGAAGAGCCTATATTTATTCTCGTATTTTTGAATAGGAGTCTATTTTCTGTTTGAAAAATATTATGGGATCTTGTGGAGATATCTAAGACACGAAGGTGACGAAATTTCCCCACAGCAAAACAATAGAAATCAAATAAAACAAATGATATTTAGGAGAAAAAATTAATTGCATTTGTGGCACCAGCCAATTCAACCATACTGCAGTGAGATGCTTTGATGTCAGTAAGTATAATTGACTTTTCAGTTTTCTTAAATGAAACATCTGAAAGAGATCGTTTAATTTACAAATACAGAAACACTGTTTACCATTCTACTGTTTTCACAGAACAAAAGATAATTACATGATATTTTAGGAAAGTAAACTCCAAGTTCTTTTGAGAAGTTTATTTTTTCCGTTAATCCACAGTTATTCTTTGTGTTGTCAATACAGCTCAATGTAATGTTTTATAAACATCACCAAGAAGAATAGGTAATTAGAATGTAAAGAAAGAACAGGCAAAAAATACTTACTCATTGGAATTTTAGGATCATAAGAAATATCCACTTGTAAAATGCCAATCAGGTTTTGCTGCCATCTTGAATAATCCAGTTCGATTCCTTCTCTAGGTACGGGGATTTGAAAGACAAACACTATGTCATTGGCTGAAATTTGTTCATCCTGCACTTTGTCATCTCTGAAATTGGTCACCGTGTTACAATTGTGCTTTTTCGAACGACTGTAAATCAAAGGTGCTGAACCCTTCTTATCAGAGCATTTGGTAGCCAATGTATAAATAACATTGGATGGGGCTGGAGCTGAAAAGATATAATTCACAGGAATGAAAAAATAAGAAACGACAAATAAGAATGGAGATAAGTTATAGTTAAAATCATCATCACTACACAAAATGAAAATTTCTATTAAAAATATTTCATAGGCACTGTAGAACTAGTAAATAAACAAAATTTATGAAAACAAAAATAAGAATGCCAAGTTCTGAATGTTCAAAGACATTTTTTGTACTTCATAGCACACAATGCCCACAACAATAAGTAAATCCTGGAAATGTTGTCAAAATTATTCTGAAGAAATAATTTTTGGAAACTTTGTCAATCTTGCTGGGCGATATCTTAACATCATTGAAATATTATGGTTTTAGCAATGTCTTCCTTCACAGATACAAAACCATCTATGGATGCAGGATCAGTAGAATAGTGAGGATATTTGATAGCTATGTTTACTTTCTTTCCGATCTAGAGTCTTCTTCAATTGATTCATGACTGTTATAAAATTCAAACCTTGTGTATCTGACAGATGTTTAACTCAATACATAGTTCTCCAATACTTACATCCAAGTTCATAGGTGTATGTTGATTCACTGTTTTTTTTTGTTTTTTTTTCATATTTACATGCAGTACTCGACATGCATATGCTTTTGAAATGATTATCTTTTAAAACACAGTATAGCAGAGCTCCATTCATATGGGAGATACACATATCAGTTAAAATTTAAACCAAATTGATTTTTGCTGAACCGATAGGGTTTAACTGATTATAATTGCTTAACTTGGTTTAAATTTTAACTGATACGTGTATCTCCCATATGAATAGAGCTCTGCTATACTGTGTTTTAAAAGATAATCATTTCAAAAGCATATATGTTAAGAACTATCTGTTTGAAATCAGCTTAAACAAGAAATTACGAACAGTACTCGACATGTAATTGCAGCAACATGAGAATACTGAAGCAATACAAAAAAAACAAACTCTTATTCTTAATCAAGAAAATTCATTCTAGTGATGGAAATGTGACGTTGCTACTTATTACTGTAGTGTTCACAATGTATACAGTGAAAACTGTCTTAGATTAAAATGTGGTGAATGTGGGTGGCAGGAAGCCAAGCACCACGACCAGTAGATCTAGTGTGCTAAACCCACAGAAATGAGGACAGATGAGAGAAAGACTGAGAAAGTATGGTGGTAGGCTCGCAGGGGAAACGGGAGCACCCCGAGAAAATCTGCCCAGCGCAGATCGTCCACCATCTTGAAACCCACATGAGAACAAACCTGGGACTCCAAACAAACATGAGAACAAACCTGAGGTGAGAGGTCAGTGTCTTAGCGACAACACCAACCGCGCGGCCTGAAAACTGTCTTAGTTCCATTAGTTACTTGCTAAAGAAGAATAACACAAACATTAAACAATATTATTGCTTAAGGAATATGTTTTCGATGATTTACTAGGCTACAGGGGAAGTCATGTAAAATATACTTATCATTGCTAAGAATCAGAAACTTTTAACAGAACAGTGGATAAGTATAAATTAGTTACTTTTCCTTTCTTTATTGTATATTTAGAGTCTCAAAGACTTGAGGCTTCTGTGAACATAGCAAAATATCTAATTCCTTGTCTAACATTGTGTTCTGTCATTATTTTTTATTTAAATTGGAGAAAATTATGGCTAAGATAGCCATTAAATTTGACAGTTCTACAAATTTAAGATGGTTGAAGAACTTATGAGATGAGCTGTTTCAAGCAAATAAAGTTAACAGATAAGACAAAACAACAAAATTAAAGGGAGTGCAAGGCTAATACAGTTGATAAAATAAGCATATTTTTCATTTACATCCCATTTATCGAAAATTAAAAAAATAAAATAAAACTGTAAACATAGAAAAATAATGTTCAAGATAGTGGTCAAATAATGTGAGACTGCAAAATGAAATCAATCGGTTTTTTCCTCAAGTTTTATAGTTGTTAAATCTGAAATTTTCAGTACAACTGAATTCAGTAACTCCCATTTCAGTTTATTTGTTTAACAAATATAAATTACTTCAAAGATTTTTGGAAAATGAATAAAATTCTTATTGTACATAATTTTTGTAACTTTAACATAGGTAAAACGCTTAAGTAAATTAAATATTAAGTAAATTAATATTCGGCAATTATTACTGAATGTTGGACTGTTTTCTTTTTATGTTAAGCAGAGCATATTAATGTTGTTTTCATTTTACCATGCATGTAAACATTTTTTTATGGTTGATATAATTATTGTGATACCTTTATTATTCTTAAACTGAAATGTGGAGGTCTCGTCAAGGTCTATTCAAGCCTTGGAATGATTTACTTTCTAGAAACCAAGTATTATAACAAAACTTCGAAGTAGAGCTGTACTTTTCTTTCAAAGGAAGTTATACAGGGTGATTCTAAATTCATAGGACAAACTTTAAGGTGTGGTAGGGCACACTAAAACAAGCATTTTTTTATCAAACAATGTCCTCAACTGTCGCATTTACATTCTACGACAGGTTGAGGAACATCCCGACACAAGTTGTTACATGTAGCCTAGATGTGAGCCAAACCACAGAATGGAGAATTTTGCACCAGGAGCAATTTACACCCATTCCGTTTACAGAGAATTCATTCATTGAAAGTTTGAGGATTATCCTCGGCGCGTAGACTTCTTTGCCGCTGGTTTATGCAGCAGGATTTTCCAACACAGGTGCTCTTCACAGATGAAGCATTGTTTACATGAGAAGGAGAATTTAATGTGCATAATGCTCATGTGTGGGCAAACGCAAATCCCCATGCTACATGGCCACATGCTTACCAGCAACGAATCTCTCTCAATCTTTGGAAGAGTATCATCAATAACCAAACAGTGCCCTCTACTGTGTAAATGCAACAGTTGCAAACATATATTGTTTGACAAATAAGTATCATTTTAGTGTGCCCTACCACCTCTTAAATTTTGTCCTATGAATTTAGAGTCATTCTGTATAACTACATATGGTAGCAGTCAGTGAAAGCAAAGTTAATGAAACTTTGTTTCTTACACTATAAATTAATTAAAATAATTTTCAGAAAATATTAAATTCAATAAAGATTTTTTTTTTTTTTGTGAACGGTTGAATTTTTCATTTAATTACATAATTCCACAATAGTTTGTAAGATGAAATAATGAAATTTCTTCAAAGAATGTTAATTACAAAGTATATCTTTGCATGTCATATATGGTCTTTTGGCAGAGTTTAAAACCACTCGTTTAAACATATCTTTCTGGGTGTCACACAGAAAAAACCTAAAGATAATAATAGTATTGAGATTTTTATATGGAGTAAAAGTTTTCATTAGTATGATTGGTAGTCCGTTATAGTCTTTGCCAACTTTATTATGAACTAACGATACAGAATTTGTAAGGTTAAATTGATTTGAAAATTAAAATTTAAGTTTAATTAAAAAAAAACCCAGAATTGCTCCAGTTTTTTTTCTTAACTAAAACATTATTAGCAATTTTAAGTTTTATTTTGCTCACTAGATAGCGCCATCATCGGCACTCTTTTTAATCTACGAATCTGTTTTTTAAAAATATTTTTAATAAAACAATATATATGAAATAAATATAAAAAAATACGTATTCCAAACAATGAAAAATTAAACTGGATTAAAGATCACCCATTTTTAATCCAATTCATCTTATTTGTTTAAATTTTGGTCCATTTTTAATATCCTGCTTTGTATGTGTGTGTTTATGTGTATTATAAATTAATTCCCAATATGTAGTTAAAATATTAAGATAAAATTTAAGAAAAGTGGAAGTTACTTAGTTTTTTGCATATATTATTTCAATCATAAGAGAAGCTCCATCTACTTACATAAAATATTTTCAAATGTTAAAAAAAAAAATCGAGGTTGTGGAGCTAAATCATATCACACTAAAGTATTATTATTATTATTTTTAAATCTATGTCTGTAGATAACCAATTAATATTTTAAATTAAGTTTTCTCGGGAACAAGCACAGGCAAACTGAGAGATGATTTTTTTTTTAACTTTTCTATGCTTTTAGGAAGATACCGTAATTAAAAAAAAAAAATAATAATAATAATTTGGAAACGTTTTAAAATAGATATGTTCAGATATATTTCAACATATTGTTTGTTTGTTTGTTTTTTCCAAAACCTGTATGAATGAATTATAAATGAATCAATAGGAATTAGCAAAACAAGGTTTTAAAATTTTAAAAGAAAAATAAAATCGATATATTATTAAACAACTGATAAATAAATCTGATAAAAATACTTTTTTTTTTTTGTTTTGTCTTCTTCCGTTTTATATTTTCTTGGATTTATTGATAATTTATTTTTAAAATACTAGGATTAGTCAAAATTCAAAAAACAATCTTTATAATAAATAATAAAGTTTGAGTAAAATTAATTAAGAGAGATTTGTATTAATGCAGTTAATATTCAATTTATAATTTACAATAGTTTTTTAACTGAATTGTATTTATAAAACATGAATGACTTACAAATTACTGTAAAAGAATATATATTCATTCTTATAATAAAGTTGAAATACATTTTATATGAAATAAGGGTATTTCAGAGTTAAAATTTTTAGGAGAAAATTTGGATTTGATAATTAATATTAACATTTTGTTTAAAGCTAAAATATGATTTTAAATTTGATTTCTGTCGATTATAGGTTGTTATAAACATATTATTAATTCTTATTCTGCTAAAGTTATGATGCAGCATCACTCCAAAAGATGTAGTAAAAGAATTTAAGTGTACCGAGTTCTACAACATCCCTACTCCTTTGCTCAAATTAGTATAAAATTCTTGAATAAATAATTATAATATTATAAAGCTACATATTTATTAAAGTTGTTTTTTATTGATCTCTACTTAAAGCACGCTAATCACGTAAAAATAAATTCAATTTAATAGTATTCCTATTTTAAATTGCATTATATTTAATGACAGGCATCGAATTTAGATAATTATGTATCTTTGGTTTCCGAAATCTAAGACATATTAAACAATAAACATCAGAAATATATCTTATATCTTAAAATTTTAATGTAAAATAGGAGTAAACAGTGATTTTTTTTTTTTTTTAAACAAATAAAGGTATGTAAATAAAACATTACAAATCTCCGCGAAACAACGTAAACATCGACTTTGTGGATCGAATTTCTTTTGCCTCGATTGATGACTGTCGTTAGAAACAAATCCAGCAACGATAATGCGTTCGGACAAAGTAAAATCGTGGGAAACAAAAGAAATCACCGACAGAAACGCCCAGTAGATCTGCCATTGACACCTCCCGTAAGCCTACAACGAACAACCAAATAAAAATACCTATAATAATTGTAACTACAAACCTATTAATCCCCCGATGAGAAAGCAGGTTATTTGGCATAGCAGCATGCTAACCACCAGAATGGTTAGTTTGCGATTGCTTAAATTTTCCAGTATAACGCCACCCATGTTTACAACGGGAAGACCTTCCTCACACCTCTGCTTCTCTCGTTTCGCCGAGACCCTTTAATGACAACATGGCCGCTTAAGCCAAATTGAAGTATCAGAACATAATTTGTTTTATTTATTTGAAGTCATCTTCACGGCAGCGAGAAGGCTAAATTTGGTTTCTTTTTATTGTGAATGAGGCTTTCTTTTTAACCAAAATTAATTTGAAAATTATAAAAATTAATATGTTTTATTTGTTTGTGTCGTAAGCGACACAGTTCCTTTTCCCAGAATGCAGTGCGCAACCTGAAAGGCTCCGCTTTTTTCTTTGAGGTGGACCACCCACAAGCAAATCTCTTGTCTGACCCTCCCTCTTAATAGCATGTCTATCCTCTTTGAAATTGGACATGGAAGGCGATTTATTTAAACCTTCTGTTGAAATCGCCGGGTAAAAGATAACAGAAATAACTAATCTTATCTGTAATTAAATACAAAAATGATAAAAAACCGCATTTATTTAGGAATTATAATTTCAATGTAAAGTTATTTGCGAGAGCAACGGTATTTTTATTGTTATGAAGATCGAAATCTGGGAAGTACTAGCTGTAAAAAACAAAACGGAAGTAGAAAAGAAAATAGTAAAAGATTTCTGTCATTTTTTAGCTTATTTTCCAAGAAAAGAGAGAGACTTATAAAATCAGGCAGTCTGTATCTGCCCCTAAATAATTTTGAACAAGATCTTTGGGAAACTTGGCAAGTCTATTTTCGGCCAAAAAAACCATGTAACTCTGTATTTCAAAAATGTGTGTTCTTATCGAGAAACTTATGCGTGAAGGTCAGAAAAATTTCCATAGACGAACATGAGATGCGCAACAATAAATTTCGCATCTAATTCATTGTTAGAAAGCCTAACAAGGTTTATTAAAATACTTTTACGTACGCTTGATCTAATTAAAATAAATTAGTTTTACGGCAGCTTACATAAAAAAGAAAATGCAAATTTAATTCCTCTTACATCGGAAGCGCAGTGGTGCCTCAAAGAAAAAATACACAATGAAAAACTCAGGGCACATTAATTTTCTCACTAATTATTCATTGGCGAGTTTTTCATTGTGTATTTTTTCTTTGAGGCACCGCTGCGCTTCCGATGTATTGTTCATACTAGCCTCAGTACGGAGACCTTGTTATTTGCTGTGACTTCTCCTGGCTGATGATCGCCAACGAGCGTGAAACAGCTGTTCCAGGATGTCACTTGTGAATAATTTGGTCTCACCCATTGTTATTAATTCATCTTAGATTAGATTAGATTAGATTAACTGAAAGTGGGTGGCATGACTGCCGAGCACGTCGACCTGAAAGATCTTTTGTACTATCCCACGGAAAGAAGGACAGATTGAGAGAATTAATTCATCTTACTTCTTTTTTTTTT
>JAFIDM010000179.1:12241245-12272665 GCA_023159025.1 Thereuonema tuberculata
TGAGAGAATTAATTCATCTTACTTCTTTTTTTTTTTTATTTACCGATAATGAAAATTTTCTATTGTTTATATTTGGTAGATGCAATTTAAAAATAAACAGATATTTTTCTCTAGTATTGTTTCACGATTTTAAAACAACCAAAATGCTGGGTTTCTTTCTTTTTCGAATGCTTTGTGTGCACAGGGATCATCACAATCTCCACGTGGTAATGATTGTTATTTCTAGTTAGTCGTGCTATAAGATGCTCGAGATGTGATCATAAAATAATAAAAAAAAAAGAACTATAAGTTTTCTTTGTAATTAACTTGTACATTCAAACTCTAACCCATAATAGCTAAGACAGTTAAAAACTAAAGCTATCACTAATAGAAACCCTAAAAGAAAAAAACAAAAAAAAAAAACAAAAAAAAACAACAAACAGTGTAAAACTTCAAAATATTTGAAGTTTTTTCGGTGCTTTATTTCTTGAATTGAATCGTTTTAACCACCGCAGCGAGAGAGTAGAACCTCCCTCCCCCTTTTTTATATTTAGTTGGAGGAGGTCCTTTAGATTTCGTCAGTTTGTAAAGATGCCCAGCTCAGAAAAAGTTAAGGACTATTGGATTAAAAAAACAACAGGTGTCAGTAATTCAAGGCCACGAATTGTGACCATCCATCAGTATTTTTTGTTTAGCTTGCGGAGATACGGTTGTTTAGTAAATCTAGCACTTCTGTCGTTATTGTGGAGTGAATTGATTCTTATAAGGTTTACTTTTATGACAGAGAAAAGTCGCGTTTCTCATTAAATGTGTAGTTCTTATTGAAAATTCGTTGCGTCCGTCTGTCCGTACTCATGAAACTTGACATCTACTAATTTCCTTATTACTTGGTATGGTTTTTCATGAAACTTAGTATGTTGCAACACCATTAAAAACTCAATCAATCCCAAATTTCGTCGAGATCGCTTGAAAAGTAAAGACCTTCTAAAATAGCCCTAAGCATTACATCAAGTGTATTTCAACGGGATTTGATATTTTGTGGCGTTTACAAAATTAAACGTTTTATTCAAACCAACTTAACAGTAAAACAAAAATAAACGCACCTTTTGATTTTAAAATTTACATTTCCCGTTTAATTTACTTACCACCTGTTTCAAATGACAATCAGTGATGTGCTGCAGAGGTTTGCAATTAGCAACGGTTCGCCGGTAATTACGATATTATTCGATTCGACGAATCTAAATTTAAAAGTTCGAACTGTTATTCAGTAAAAGTAACTTCAAAACACAAACACTTTTATATAACTTAAGTCCATACCTCTTCCTTCTTAAGTTCTTATCATATCAAAAAAGGTTTCTTCTTAAGTTCTTATCATATCATAATATTCAAAAACACCTCCAACGCCAAATATATAAAAAAGCATATACTGTATATTTATAAACGATTTTTCAGAAAAGTTTCTTCCTTCCTTTGTCAAGTTTTAAAATAATATAAACAATTTATAGATGTTAAATATTAAGCCATGTCACACATCCTGGACATTGTTCAAAATAACAATTAAAACAATATTCCTTTCATTTGCAAACTAACCTAAACTTTCCATTATAATATAATTACAACAATTTTATTCATTCTTTAAAAAAAACAATTCTTCAAATTTTACAATTTTTTATTTTTTATTTATGCTAGATAATATCATATATCTAGCTAATTTTACAGACTATTTATTTATTTCTAATCCTTCATTTCTATTGATATTATCATTCTTAGTTTCTTATAAATAAACTTTATAATGAAAACAAGAAAAATTGTTGAAAGTTTATTTATAAAAAACACTAAGAAATGATAATATCAATAGAAATGAAGGATTAGAAATAAATAAATAGTCTATAAAATTAGCTAGAGATATGATATTATCTAGCATAAATAAAAAAAACACAAAATTGTAAAATTTGAAGTATTGTTTTTTTAAACAATGGATAAAATTGTTGTATAATGGAAAGTTTAGGTTAGTTTGCATATGGCGGAGTATTGTTTTGATGGTTATTTTGTAACAATGTCCAGGATGTGTGACATACCTTGGTATTTAACATCTATAAATTGTTTATGTTATTATTTTTTTAAAACTTGGCAAAGGAAAGAAGAAACTTTTCCTAAAATTCGTTTATAAATATATATGTTTTTTTATATATTTGGCTTTGGAGGTGTTTTTGAACAAACACTTTTACTAATTTATATTACCAATAAGTAATGATGATTTTTATTTTTCCTTTATTACAGTTGTATGTTTTACGATTTTGCCGTGCTAATTCTGTGAGTGCAAGGAAAAGTTTCACAACGTTTCACAGTAAAAACCATACATTTTAATCCCCCTCCCCCCAACTCAACGTTGCAAACATAATTCCAAAATTAGCTTTACATCACTGGTTGCAACGAATAACATCTATTGCTCTAGATAAAAATTTTACCCTGCGGAGTTGATTTTTCTTTTATTATTATAATCCCTCAGTGTTTCTCAACCTTTTAACGATGCCGTCATCTCTTAAATTTACTGCCCTCATTTAAATTATCACTAAGAGAAAGTAAAGCTAAGACATCTAATCTATAAGGATAGTTATTATTGGAGTCGAAACTTGTGGAAAATTATTCAAATTTAACTTCCAAAATTCATTAATTAATTTAAACTCTATTTTACGTTTATTTATTATTTGTCTGAAAATTTTACGGCATCTTTAACGGGTTGTCCTCATTCTCTTGAGAATAATACTGCTTTCTCTCAAAGATACTTTTTTTTGTTTGTTTATATTTGAATTTTATTTATTTCCGTTTTCTTATCTGTAGAGGCATGGACTGGTGGTCAATATTGCTGATTCTTTCTTTCTCCCCCACCTAATATTTTAATACTTTTTTTTTTCGGCTGAATCAATCAATTTTCAAAGCCTTGATAATTCCAGGAAAGTTAAATCATCCCATCCCTCCTACAACTTCTTCCCTTCCCCCTTTCCCCTCCCAGTTGGAAGTGCCCTTTTTATCTAATTGAGAAGTTCTCGGCTATCTTTTAGCTGCTGGCTTTTCCCTTTCCGACACTGAGCGGCTTGTGTGAACGTTTTACCTGTATAAAATCAAGAAGGAAATGAACAAGCAAAACGAAATTCTTAGAAGATCTTAAAGCTTACTTTCTTTAGTGTTTTTTTTGTTTTTTGCTTTTTTGTTTTTGCGGGAACAGTATAAAAAAATTCCCTATTGGTAAATTACGTATTTTCTTGCATCACGTACAAGTAATATATACATTATATATAAATCTTAGCACCAAACTACCAACGTTTATAACATATTTAATAGC
Source organism: Thereuonema tuberculata (assembly GCA_023159025.1). Classification (NCBI taxonomy): domain Eukaryota; kingdom Metazoa; phylum Arthropoda; class Chilopoda; order Scutigeromorpha; family Scutigeridae; genus Thereuonema; species Thereuonema tuberculata. The sequence goes on from JAFIDM010000179.1 coordinate 12,244,568, forward strand.
CTATATTTCGGCTGTAAGATTCTTCAGCCTTCTTCAGGTATGATTAAAATCATAACATATAATAAGTAACCGAAATATTGTTTAATATCAAGGATGAAAAATCTGGATTTATTATCGGATCATGTATGATAGAGAATTTCAAAAACATCAATGAATATAAAGGAGTGAAAGTTAATGAATACACCATGGAAATTTTTAAGAAAATGATGTTAAAATACGATTATATAGATATTTTAATTATTTGTTGTAAATTGTTTTATTTACCTTAATTCTTACTTTGTTATATCGTTTGTTTATTTAAATTTAACTCTTACTTTGTTATGTTTACTGGTCTCAACGGACGAGGACTAAATCATACCTGAAGAAGCTGAAGAATCTTACAGCCGAAATATAGGATTAAATATGTTATAAACATTAGTAGAAGAAGTTTAGTGCTAAGATTTATATAATGTATGAATAATGTATAATGTATGTATTGTAAGTGTTACAAAAAAATACGTAGTTTACCATTAGGGATTTTTTTTTTTTGCACAGTTTCCGCGACATGAAAAAAAAAAAAATGCAACACTTTAAAGAATATAGGCTTAAAGGAATTATGTTGTGTTGTTTGGTTCATTTGCTTCTTGACCTGACATAGATAGCGTTAACAGAAGTACGTTTTCCCTTTTTCTGAAAACTTAAGTCTACAAAGACGTTTAAAAAAAAAAAAACTATTATCAAGAATAAAAATAAATAAACAATATCCATAGATGAAATAAACGTCGACTGAAATAGTTAAAAAAAAGGTTTAACACACAAAATACATAAAACAATTAAATATTATTTATTTCCACACGTTATAATTCAGATTCTTTTTAAAAACTATCCAAGTTTGCACATATTTTTGGTACTAGTATTTTAAATAGGTTTTTTTTTTTTTTTTTAATATACCAGGTATATATTGTTTTAATCAAATATAGCGTAATTGTGACCTAAACCATTTTCCTCTAACAAAATCGAAGAACTGAGGCTTGTATTTTTTTTCAATACAGCAAGATTACATTTTTTTTTTTTTTCCGAATATGATCATTTATTTAGAAAGGTAAATAGGCTTAACAAGATTTTATAAGAATGTTTCGAAATTCTCAAAGAAAAGAGTTTTTGAGGAAAAACAGAATCCCTAACTATTTTTACAATTTCAAGATTTTAATTTACCTAATAAACCAGTGATTCATTATTTGGGTGCATTGAGCTGTAATAAATTCGAAGCTAAATTTTTGAACTTGCAATGATGTAAAATCATCGTTAGTTAGTACACCCCAATTAAGCAAAAAAGTAATAGAAGAAAGTACGTACGATTCGTAAGATTCCATAACTGATACATTCTTAATGATTAAATTTCTCCAAATTCTCCGTGAAAGGGATCTTTTTACGTAAAGCAAAGGTTCTCGCAAGAGATCCACAGAGTACAAAGTTTAAAATAATCTCTATAAATATATAAAGACAAACATGTTTGTGCGCTTAAAACTCGAAAACTACTAAACCAATTTGAATGCTGTTCTCACCATTCGATAGGAGGTGTATCAGGGATGGTTTATGACCGTATAGCATCACTTAACTGCCTTAGATACACACGGCGATTGTACAATTAACGCTTTTGAAAACCGATCCTGAAACATAATTTCACTGCATCTTTTAATGATTGCGTTCACTAATTAATATAAATAATCGCTTTTGAACCATTCAATTAATTTGTTGCTGTTTTCTGAGTTTTGTATAGGGTTAAATTGTGCTTTTTTAAATGTATAAATCATCTCTACATCCCTTGGGGAACAGAAATAATAAGACTTTTTTATTTACTGTTTTAATCTACGTTTATTTTCAGTTTACCGTATTTTCTTACTGGATCTATCGATTTTCCTTAAACTTTCACAGGTATTCAGAAGAGTTTTTAAGGATGCTAACGAAGTCTGTTTCATAGATAAAGGCTTAATAGGTTTTCAGTAATTACGATTTGATTATAGCGGGGGATGGCGTACGCGGCGCCTCCACTGTCATGGGAAAGAGATCGCGAGCTCCCCTTTGTCGCGTTGGTGGGGACCGTGGTCGCGCGGGTTTACAAGCGCGAGCAGGCACCTACGATTGGCATTTTTTTGAAGTTGTATGTTTTTAGAGATATTTGTTGCAATAATTTACTATCCAAAGTTTATTATTTTTTTGCTTTATGTAATTTTATATATTCTAAGGAAATAATCTTTAGTTAATAGATTCATATATGGGTACACGTGAAATTTGTAAAATTTTTGAAAATTGTCTAAAAATGTAAAAGTCCCAAACGCAACACTTGTTATAAATCGAACACAGTCTATATTTAAAATCTTCACGGCCAGGGTTGAAACTCCCAGAATGCAGCGCAGATTATAGATTGTCCTTTCCTGGCCGTTCGCTAACATTCAAATAGAAGAGAAGCGACCTCTTCTATTTAAATGTTAGCGAATGGCCAGGAAAGGAAAATCTATAATCTGCTTTGCATTCTGGGAGTTTCAACTCTCGTTGGGACCATTATAATTTAAGACGAAGTTTTAAAAAAAAAAAAAAAAAAACCAAAAAAAAAAAAAAAAACACGTCTGTTTTCTTTAACCACTAAGCCTTATCTTCAATACCTCAAAAATACATTTCTCTACGAATAGATTTAAAAATATTTTTAATCAGACAAATTCTAACTTTTCTCGTTGGTTAAAAAAAAATATATTTTTTATCAGCATTGTAAAAATTGTTGCACTACATAAACCATATAAATTTGACTGAGCAATGTTTTGCTGGGTTTTCTTTCGTGGTATGTCGTTTGAACACGCTAAAGTCTTTTTAAAGTCTTTCTTGTCACATTTGTTGCCTGGCAACGTTGTGTAAATGTAACGAGATGATGTTAGCGGTGACTATTTGCCAGTTGTCGCAGAGAAAGAAAAAAAAAAGTCATTCTGTTATAAGAAAGTAAAAATTATTAGCCCTCACACTGATTTTTTTTGTCGAAAAGCTATCCAGAAAAGCATTTCTTCATTTACGAAATCTTTATTTAAATACAAAATTACCTTCAAAATACTTTATAAAAAGGTGGCAAATAGTATTGAACGTGTGCCAATTTCATAGATGAAGTAATAAAAAAAATGGAGCCTAAACACAAGAATAAAATCAGAAATTGTATATTTAAAAAGAAATGATACGGCCAGTTTCGATCTTACATAAGATCTTTCTTAAGTAATATTAAAATAAAAGGTCTTATGTAAGATCAAAACTGGTCGAATCATTTCTTTTTAAATATATAATTTCTAATTGTGTGTAGGCTCCATTCTTTTATTACTTTATAAAAAGTTGGTTTATTTTTCTAGTATTTTTTTTTATTTGAACAAAACTCGAGATTTATACTGTGTTAGGGCCATCAATAATCAAATAGTAACATGTTCTCACGATTAATTATTTTAATAATATGTTACTATTTTATTAATTCCCAATATATTTGCAAATCCCATCTATCCTCTACTCCATCAAATTTCTTCAGACTGTTTACGATATCATGTAATATATCCTTGCACAACATATTTATCCATATTTCGGAATGAAAGTAATGTAATTCACTACAAAAATTTATTTAAATAAATTTATTGAAAATTAACAGAATAAAATTAAATAAATGTTTATTTTAATAATAATAATAGTAAATTTTAGGATTTTTTTTTTATATTTAGTTTGACACTCTTGGGGGCCCATCAACACGATGTAGCGTATCAACACAAAAATGTCCTGTTAGAAAAACTGGGGTGTTTGAAATCTCCTTTCCCCTCCTTCCCTTCCATTTACGCACACACACACCAACCCAAATAAAGACGAACTGCTCCTCACGATCCCTGAACTATCTTAAATTAAAATACACCAAGATCCCACAAATTCTATCGACCAGTGAGAACGCAGTGTCACTAAATACTAAATCTCTGAATTAAAAACTCAAATTCTAAAGAAGGATTTCGTTTATTGTGTTTCTAAAGAAAAACATATTTTTGTTGTTAATGATATTTGAAAATATCCTTTATTTAATTTTGTACAATTCGGAAATTGAGAGAAATGAAATAAATTCCTTCGGCGATGACCGGCGATTCACTTAGGCCTAACCACCTTTAGACATAATTTTAAATCTTGCTTACTTGTATCCAGATGGGCAGGAGCCAGTATTATATGAATACCCATTAGAATATAGTTTCTCAGCCTAATATTATTTTCCTTGTGAAATTATAATAAACTATCCTTCTAGCGTTGCTTCGTTCCAGAAGCATTGCATACGTATTCCCGTTTAAATCGCGTTTCAGGTAACTCTGAGTTAATCGTGGTCCGCGCCTGCCAACAATCTCCTTAAATGCAATCATTGTCAACCTTTAAATTTAGCGCAATTTAAAACTGCACTCATCGACAGGTTTGGGAATGTTTTTCATTGAGATCTGTGGCGCGATTTTAACTGTCGATTCCAAATTCCATTCCAATATCTTTAGTGAACTGTATGTGTGACTTGTAGTAAATTAGTAAGTTGTGCATTGTTTGTGGCGTAGAGTTTAATATCAAGTAAGTGTGTGATTTTGTATGGTGTCAGAGTCCCTGAGGTAAGCCTACAACCGTGTTTTGTGTTGTCCAGCAAGTATCTCAATGGATTCAATCAGTGCCGTATTTAGGAGCTGTGGGCCCCTAGGCTGAACCTGTGGCGCGGGCCCTATCGGACAAAATATTTTTTTTAAATTAACCTACCAAAACCGCATTTTCAGCAATTATCCAATTAAAAACTTAAAAATAAACGTTTAAAGGTTATTATTAAATTACAGAAAATTTACATGCGACATTCCTATGCAGTATTTAGAATTTGATGAATTCATGAGAAACTTCCAGCTGGCAGATAGTGGGAGATATTCTTGTCAGGCTGATCAAATACCCAAACACTACATTAAGTTAAACCAAATGCAAATGATAAATGATGATTACGATTACCAAACTTTTATACTATTTATTTACTAAAATAAACCTGATTTAAAAAATTGACGTAAATCATTTTTCACCTGGACAGTGGTCGCGGGACCCTTTGTGGTGCGGGCCCATCGGCTGCAGCCTAGGTAGCCTATGCTTAAATCCGGCCCTGGATTCAATGCTAGCAGAACTAAAGAGGACTCAAGGAGTCTCCCTGGAAAATACCTCTCCTAATGGGAATGGGGACTATAGTGTTGGAGATGCATAGAAGTAATGTTGCACTCCAACTCTTCATCGTGGCATCCAAGAATGCCGTGATCTTGGGGTATATTTTGTAGATATGAAGAATGTGTAGAAGTCAGGAATGAGAGACAGAATCAAATGCCTTCTTGTAGTCGATGTATGCGATGTGTAAGTTTCTATTCATCGCACGCGCCTGCCGCACGATTACCGAGTCAATAAGGAGTTGCTCCTTACAACCCTGGGAATTCCTACGACAATTCTTCTGCTGTTCGGAAAGGATGTTCACGATGTATATGTAAATTGTGTCTGTAAGGCAGGAGGTGAGGAGTTTGAAAAGTGTGGGGAGGCAAGTGATTGGACAGTAGTTTGCAGGGCGCGCTGTTTCAGTGTTCTTGCTCTGTAGGTATATGACACCCTATGTGAGGAAACGAGGCATATGTTCTGGGTGTTGGATTATATCAATTAGTGTAAGAGCTAGCTTCCCATGCAGGGACGTGAACCTCTTGATCCAGAAGTTCTGAACGCCATCTGCACTAGTAGCCTTCAAGTTGTGCGTGTTTCAGTGCTGTCTGTATGTCTGCGAGAGTTAAATCATGGAAGGGCATGAAGGGTAAGTGTTCAGTGAGTTGTTGTTCCTCTGTGATCCATGGTGCTTCGTCATTGTGGGGATGGGATTTGATCACAGCGACGACTAGTATTCATGTAATGCCTCGCTGGTGGGTGTGTTTGTGTTGGGTGTAATAGAGGAAGATGTAAGGGATCTGTAGAATTTTTTCTCATTGTATTGGAAAGTGTTGTTCTCTTGTTTGCGCTATATATCATTGTAATCTTTTTGCAAGTGCACTGAGTTTTTGATTTAGGGTGTCGACATGTTCCTGAACCTGGTTATGTTGGTTTGAATGTGAAGGGCGAGTGTTTATGTGCTTGAATATCTTCCTGACATGGGACATAAGTTTCTTTGTTTTGTTTCCTGCACAGTATTGTGTGAGCCTGGCTGTGTCTCCTCTAAGGTCGCTGATGCGGCCCTCAAGGCAACGACTGCAAGGGGGGATGTATTCTTGTGACCGTGCAGTGGTTGGTATGTGGTGTTGTTTGATTCCAAGTGCCGGAATGGTTCCCTGTGCCGCACAGTAGTGTTGTATGTATGTCTTCTAATGTTTGGATATTGTCAAGGTGTTTTGGGATAGTGTGTGTGTTGAGATGGTATATGACTGTGGCGAGTTGTTTTGATGTGTGTTCTTTGGGGAGTGGAAGTCTGAGTGTGATGTCTGTGACTATATATTGTGCTAGTGCTCTGTAGAAATTATCATGTGCTGCTTGTAGTATGTCATTAGTTGTATTATTGGGACATGTGGACTGAGCCCGAAAGCAGAATGTTTTTTATCTTTCTGCGACGATTGATGCTAAGACGAAAAACTTTCTGCAGGTGCAGAAAAAAAAAACGAACCTTCAAATCGACAAAAAAAAAAAAAAAAAACCCAAATCTCCGAATCGACAACCAAAAAAAAAAAAAACCCCTATTCTATACGATATTTTTCTGCAGCCCTCACTTTCATTCTGCGACATTGTCGCCCCGTCGCTCGATATTCTGCTTTGGGGGGACTGAGGGGTGGAGATTGCTTCTGTGTTACCATAAAGGTAATGACTTCTGGTGGGGTGGGGTGTGGTGTCCTGTGGTTGGATTCAGCGACCTCTTCCCTAATTTGTGTAAGTATGCATGGAGGAATAAGATTGTTTATTACTATGGAACGTCGCTGAACCGCTACCCGCTGTTTGCTAACGATGGATAACGTGTAGTGAATGCATGGTGTAGTACCTGTCTGTATCCTGTGAGTTGAGTCCCTAACTGTGTAACAGTGGAGAAGTCGCGCATAAGATCCTGGTTCATCTGTGATGACCATCGGATGCGCTGGCGTGGTTTCCCAGTCTTGGTGGTCGCCTGCTCTGACACAGACGAAACACTTCCGACTGTTCGGGCTGGATGGTGTTGCCCGGGCATTGTGGTAGCCATACTACAGGATGGGTGCCTCTTTCTCCACCACCACCTGCGGGAGACTGTAGTATATTTTTCGAACGCAGGCCTCTGCCTAACCACCGAACGCGGGTGACTTTATCCTGCGCCACACCCGATGCAGCATGATCTATATTAGAACGAGTTCTCATCATAGATGATTGACCCTTTAGCCTACCCTAAAGCTAGTGTAGTTCCCGCCCCACCGCGAGGGGGTAGCGTCCATGGGGGCTTATTACTATTATTATTATTATTATTATTATGTAAAAGATATTATTATTATTATTACTATTGTTATAAGTTACATGTGTTTATCTCAGACAAAATCCGGAAGCCTTCTAGGCGGAGAAATTCATCTCAAGCCATCTGTTGTAGAAACCTGCGGGTGATATGACATGTTTGTATTAATATACATTTCTGGATATTTTTGAGAAGATTTGTTACAGTCCAATTTTTTCAAAATTATCAATGAAATGCTTTGAAGCAATTCCGGTCGCCGATATCACTAACGGTACTATTTGAATTTGTCGCTGCTTCCATATTCGCTATATTTCAATCGCCAGATTTTCATATTTTGTACATTTTTCAATTTCAGTTTTGGAAATGTTTTGGGATAGTGGGAAAGAAATGTCAACTATTGAAGTTTGTTTCTCCACTTTATCAACCAAAACAATATCCAGACGATTGAAGTCAATAGCATTGTCAGTAACAATCGGTTTATCCCAGTAGAGGAGATACCGTTCCGTTTCAAGAACTGGATCCGGTTCATACTTATTATATAATAAGGCGGTGCAGAAGTTAAAATTCCAAATTTGAGAGCTAATTGCTGCTGAATAATTTTAGCAAATTGGTTGTGCCGATTCAAATAATATGAATTTGCCAGCGTCGGGCAGCCTCCAATTATGTGATCTATAGTTTCCGAAGCCGAACGGCATTTTCGGCAAGAGTCGTCGTCCGATGTTTTGGTAATAAACTTCTGATAGTTTTTTGTACTTTTCACCTGATCTTGAATGGCATTAGTAAATCCTTCCGTTTCTGGGTGACGGTAGCCACTCGTTAGATATTTTTAGTAGATATCAACAAAGAGATGTTGTATGCGCGCGAAACCGACACTGAAGCAGAGCTACGAGAACAATTACGGCAGGCCGAAATACGAATCAGAGCAAATGCAGGTGCTTTTCGACGTTTGCAACAAAACTTTGTAAGGCGTTGTCGACTATGTATTGAAGCGGGAGGGGGACATTTCGAACATTTATTGTAAAATACCGTTTCATCTAACATTTGTATTTGTTTTCGTACTTAGGAATACTGCTCCTTGAATTACACACCATAATTATTAGTTATCGATAATAACGGTATCATATCATAACATAAATTATACGTTTTATCATTCTTTTCTCAATCTACGTACATTTGGTAATGTTTATTTTGGTAACTGAGCAATTTCCTTACTTCATAATCTTGTGGATGGCACGTGTACCAATAATACCACCTCGGGACAGTTTCACCTTGATACATTTGAAGGCTGATTTAGGCTACAACTTGCCTATGAAGCCCAAGTTTTTTTTCATGATCTAGGAAGCTTAGGGTTCCGCGAAGTTTTTCAAATTGCCTTCGATGTCATGGAACGTTGTTTTTAATTTTTTTTTTTGATGTTCAAAATTGCACTCTGTTTCACTCTACCCTATATTTCTCAGTTTCGATTGAAATTTGTACACCTTCCCTTATTGGTAGGATGCTGGGTATTTTTCTATGTGACAGTACACATTATGCGGAGTATGCTGCGACGAAAACATTCATAACATATTCCATATTTTGCAACATACATCAGTTTGACGGTGGTTCCATCGAAAATTCACAAAATATACAAAATTACTCATAACTCGAAAACTACAAAAAAAACCATTACACACACGGGGTATTTCCTTGTACCCCCAGATGTCAGGAATCTAAAAAAAATTTTTGGACGTCAACGTTTGGACCACCCTGTATATAGACATATTATATAAAAGGTTTCAATTGCATTTAGTACTAAATGTTATTTTTTGTTTTTTATGTGTAAGGTATAATTACATACACAGTTGTATTTACTTTTGAGATTAATTTTCTTTTCTTTATATAACTTTTAATGATATAAAAATATTAAATAAAAAAAAATATATTATTATTATAAAGCTCAAACACCACTTACCTATTTGTTTTTAACAAAAATACAATCTTAAAACTTGAGTATTGTAAATTTAAAAACAAGTAAAAAGATTTCTGCAAAAAGTAAGTAAAACTAAAAACTGCATTTTTTTCCTTTTTCTTTTGGTAGAAAGAAGTGATCAATTCTACCATTAGGAGACATCAGAAAAATGGCAGAAATAAAAGACAATTCGCATCAGCAGGAGTGAATTCCAGTATTAAACAGGTGAGTACGAAAATCCAACATAAAATTTGAAAATACTGACGTATTGCAATACTTTAAAATTTTAAAATTATATTTAAAACAAAGTGGAAATTCATTTTTTAAAACTTTTGTTTTCTGTCATAAGAAACTTCGAAACCTAATATTCCAATAAGACTTTCTAAAAACTACAGTTCATTTCAAAGCAAACTGAATTAATATCTAAAAAAATAAGGAAATTGTGAGAAAAAGAAAAATGAAAAAAAAAGGTAAAAGTTTCGATTATTAAAATTTGCATAAACTTAACTTAATCTCAGTGTACTTAGTTACGCCATCCTCCGCCAGAGGTCACTTATGGTCAACAAAAACAAATATCCTAAATTATGAATACAACATCGAATCGATCGGAGAGAAATTTAAAAGCGAATAAACTATTAGAGTTAAAAATAATATTATCATAAAACTCAGTTTCAAGACGACTGCTACAAACTTCTATTTCTTAATGTTTATAATAGTAATGGACAACTTCTTTAATCTCGAAGACTGAATACATTGTAATCTTCGAAGTCTCAGGTAATTTTTATATTCTTAAACTGTGGAAGATGACATTAAATAAAAATGAATTTAATAGTTTACATATAGTGAACTATTAAATACAAATGCTAAATGGTTATTTGTTTATTTTATTATTATTTTTTATCTAGCATCACGAGAAAGATAATGAAATGAATTCAGTTTATTGTATTTTTAACAAAATGTAAACATTTTGTCGTTATTAATAGATTATTAGTTTGTGGTTTGAATAAAATTACATAAGGTGTTCATAAATTAGAAAGTAAATGCCAAAAATTCTAAACAGCAACTGATTTTTAAACATTATTGTGCTGAAGAGGCGTACAAAGACAATTAGTGAGTATTGAGTGGGAGTTCATGAAGTTTTCCATCAGCAGTTATTCGAAGCAGCATTAGAAGAATAAAATCGCAGGAAATTTACTTTCACAAGAGTAGAGTACACGGAACCAATAGCGATCCCCGTAAACGTTTCTTTTTCTGCAACTATGAATTAAAATATAGACTATCCCACAGCATTAGTCTATAAAATATAGACTAATGCTGTCACACAGACAATCCCATGGAGTTATGTAAATGATATGGAGTATGCCAAGGCACACTTTTTGACTAAGATAGTAGGGTTTTTAGAGTTAGGCATGTACAGTGAGGGGCTTGGCACTATATGAAATCTGATAACTTTTTAACAGTGAAAGCGTTATGAGCATCTTGGCAACGTATTTTACATGAAATGTTTTGGGTGAGATGAAATAGTTCCATGAAACGGCCAAGCCATACTTTTTGACCAAGATATAGGGTTTTTAGAGTTAGGGCTTGTAGAGTTAGGCCTTGTAGAGTTAGGGGCTTGGCTCTACATGAGATCTCATATCTTTTTAACAGTGAAAGCATTATGAGCATATGAGTCTTGGCACCTTATTTTACACGAAGTGTTTTGGGTGGGATTTCATTTCTTTTTGTAAGATGAGATCTGATAACTTTTTAACAGTGAAAGCGTTATGAGCATATGAGTCTTGGCAACTTATTTTACATAAAATGTTTTGGGTGGGATTATCTATTACAACTACATTTAGTTTTAAGATTATTTTGAAAATGGATTTTTTTTTCAATACCCTACTTTTCTGTTTTTCTATTGGTCAACTTGTATATACAAGCTGTTTGCACTTTTGTAAGAAATCACATTATTACACAGTATTATTTAGGCCGAAGCATTGAGGGTACGACGTATTTCAGATCTTAACAAAATCCAAAGTATAAAAGCTAGATAAATGAAACTTAGCGTATTTCATTAGTATGGTAACTGCATCTTATCCTGAAAATTTGAGCTCTCTAGTATTATCCAGGCCGAAGCTATGAGGGTTCGATAATACATAACCAGACCTCCCCTTTATGAAGGGTTGGAGGGTGAAAGTTACGGATTTCTTAATTTTGTTGTTGTTTGTGTGCTAATCCTAGCTTACATACCAAATTTCAGCTTTCTAGGACTTCAGGAAGTACCCTAGAGGTTTTGATGATCATGAGTCAGTGAGTGAGTGACGGAATCGACGTATTTTAGGTATTAATAAAATCCAAAGTATAAAAGCTAAATAAATGAAACTTAGCGTATTTCATTAGTCTGCTAACTGCATCTTATCCTGAAAATTTGAGCTAGAGAGCTCACGACGAAACACTTCCAGAAAAGGTACGTAGTGCCCTTCCTGCCTTCGGCTCGTCTTGGCGGGGGCACTGCCGTGCCCATATATATATATAAGAAGATAGGACCCGGGTGTATCGTGCTATTCAAGCACTGACTTGACCACGATTCGAACCTGGGTTATTGCGGCCACAACGCATTATAATAGCCAGTATAAGATCACGGCTACGAATACGAGCTCAACGAAAATCACTCAGAATGTCTGTATTGACAATACTCGTTTTTCAGATATCAGAAAACCGGAAAAGGAAGTGACCGCAAATCGGAACTCGTAGTTTCCCCCGCCTCTGTAAGTCATAAGGTTCCAATTATGTATGACTCATATGTGTCCGACTTGTAGTTTGGAGTGTACATTGTGATGATAGACGATCAGAAAGAACGTAAGAGCCTCTCTTCGCCCTTTTTAACATTTTCGTGTACGAAGTCGCTAATAAAAGGGCTAAAACTGGTAGATGTGACAAAAATCAAAACATCAAATAATATTTTTAACCCTTTTTCTTCGGGGGATTACATTGTAAATGAATTGAAAACTGTCAATGCGTTAAAGTCAAGAGCTGAAAATAGAAAATTAATTGAGTAGACTATTTACATATCGATTGAAATAACGTCGCCGAAATATTTCTATTTCGATAACTCGTTTATAGATGGAGTTACGTTCTTCGAAACCAAGCCTTTTTTGGGGGGTTTTAAGCTGAGACTCGGAGACGGCCGTTTCGAGGTTGTTGGGATCTCTTCAGCCAGAGCTACTCAACCATTGCAAGACCCCAAAAAACGTACGAGGTGAAGTTGGAGATGGAAAGCACAGTGAACCCACAATAATTAAGAAACATAAATAAAAAAGAACATAAGTAATGGAAACACATATCCTTGGGCGTTAAGCTTTTCCGCCTCAAAACGAATCTTGTCCATAAATAAAGAAAAAGAAAATAAAAAAAAACAAAACAGAAGAGAAAAAAACAATTTTAGAGAAACAAAAACCTTTGAGCTTCAAACTTTCCGCTTCGTAAGGAATTTGCCCATAAAGAAACAAAAGGAGGAAAAAAAAACGAAAGAAAACAAAATATTCTGACGGGTAAACAGAAAAGCAATCATATTAAAAGAAATGCCTTTTTTTTTTTGGTTTTAATTTAATTTTATTGTTTTTTATACACGTTTCTTAATTATTGAAGGTGTATTGTGTTTTACATCTCCAATGTCTTGAAACTTACTTTTCGTTAAACGAATAGCGAAACAGTTATTCGTATACACTGATATTATACTTCTAGATACGTTCTTAGAATTTTGAGTTTACTGCTTTATAACTAACAAGTAAGTACATTCTTAATCTATCTGGAATATTTTAATAGCATGCGTAGGTACAATGTTCTAAAATTTCGACGTATTACAATGTTGACGTTTGCAGCATGCAGGACAATTTGTGGTCTGATGAGGTCTCCACAACGTAACTTGTGGTTTTCCAGTGACAAAAGGTCCCACCTCCTGTATTGGTCTATTAGTTCAATTAGCCTTACTGTTTAACGACAGCTTTTCTTAATATAACTGTGAAGTTGATAAACAGTTCAAAGGAGTGAATACAGCATTTTTGGAGTACGTTGTCGAATTGGATTAAAAATGATAACTTTCCCAATGTAAAAGGTTTGGTAATTAACATTTAAGACTCATATAAAACGCTTGGAGTCATAGAATAACGCCCAATAAGCGTGTGTTTTACTCAAGTTTTAGATACTATCATTGTATGTGGCTCCCTCTGTCGGAGACTAAGATAACTATTGTTCTGCCTTGAAGTCACGGATCGACTGAAAGACTTATTTCGTGTTTGTGCTTTTGTCTGGATGAGGTGATTATTAAACTAAAGTTCAACTCACTTTTAGACATGCTTAAAAAATATTTTAAAAACTTATTTACAACATATCTAAAACTCATTTTAGACATGTAGTAAAAAATCACCTGCTGATGATAAATTGGCAGTTTTTTCAGTATCCTTACACACGGCACAACTCGACTACGACTGGGCAAAGTCCTCTCAACTGCCCATCCAACCAAAAAAGAAAACAGAAAGAAAAAAAGCTATATTCTATAAATGACAAGATTTTGTGGAGGTGCGGGTGAACCCCTCGACCTCTCTTCCATCGTTAGACGTTCATAATTCAAAGAATGAAGTACTTATATTCGTATTCAATAATGTAGTTGTACTGTGTAGAAACATTTTGATATTTACAGATTCATCTTAATAAATTGTACTCTTAATAATTCAAGCTGTTAAGTGGCATAATCCTTATTTGATGGAATTCAGAATCTTATCAAAAAAAGACTTAGGGCCGAGAGCAGCAAACCTCCGTTAACTTTGATCGCTGCTAAAGCAACGATCAAGTGACATTTTCTGTGCATTAACGTTCGTGAGGGGTTTTAACAGCCACTAACAAGCTGAAAATTTTAGCAGCTCGGAAACTGGCGTGTTAAAATTGCGGCATTCAATAGAAAACTCCCCGCCATTCAACGTTTAAAGATGGCTGGCGTCGGCCTCGATTGAAACCGACTCCTGTGATTTTGACGATGAAGTAGCTGTATTTATTCCTATTAAATATTCCGAAATAATGTTGAATATGTTTACTTCCTGTGAAGATTCTTATCGGGACATTTCGTATCGGCAATAAAAAAATTCTGTCCACGTGTATTTTTTCTACTCCATGGAGGCTGCCATTTTGAAACATACTGCGCCTATGCACAGACATCCGGAAGTGACGTTCATTGTTGTTAACCAATCGCAGCCACTTTTATAAATGCGTTAGATGTTTAGCGAACATCAGTAAATGACTGGCGAAACATCGTTGGTGCACAGCAACTCTTACTTGACGGCCGGTTATTCACTATCGCTTCCATAATTAATGACTACTTCGTTTGTTGGTTGGTGCACTCGGCACTTAGTGTGCTAAAAACAGAATAATATTATAAATAATAGATATTTTTATTATTCAGGGTAATTCAAAATTCACGTACAAACTTTAAAGGTAGGTCAGGAATACCGAAACATACCGTATAACTAGCGGAATGTATGTCCTGTTACCGTATAACTAGCGGAGTGAGGGTGCTGTTTGGCAACACATTAGTTGGGTAGTCATTTGAGACTTGACTTTGTATGAGTAGGATGTATCGTTTTAGTAATGCTGAGAGGGCAGATATGCACCTAGTCTATATGGCAGTAAACGGAAACGGACGAGCCGCTGTACGATTGTATCTTGAACGGTTCCCCAACAGATGTTTGATTGGTGTGCCCAATCATCAAACATTTGCGCTTTTGCATCAGAGACTGTGTGAATTGGATCATTCGACTTTGAGCACCTACTGGAACCTGTAAGTGTACACTTTACTGTCATATAGTAAACATTGGGCTGATAAACATGGTGTCGACCTTACTGTTCGGTTTTGTTTACGAGAGCCTTCAACGCTTTTGCGCAAGCATGAGGTCTCCTTCGATTTCTTCAAAATAGGAGCGAGGAGAAACAAAGATGGGATGTTTAGTTTTTATAGTGTTAGTTTATTAGTAGCTGCGTTCTATTTGCGCTTTTCGGGAAAGAATTACGGAAAGAATAAATACTATTGCAAAAATGCTCCATGTTATTTTTTTCTTAAAAGCGAAAATGTCCAAAAGAATTTCTTAGGAAAGTACCATCTCAGCGTATCACCCCCTCTGCGGAGTAAAATTGTCCGGCAGTGGTGGCTCTGCCTTTCATAACCGCACAGTACTTGTCTTATTTCTGAACCTTAGTGTATCTTCTAGCTCATTCGGATGGCGTTTGCGGACATACGTTCCACTGTGAATTCCTGACCTACCTTTAAAGTTTCTACAGGAAATTTCGAATCACCCTGTATATCTAATCTACTTAAAAAGTGGGGGAAGTCCAGTGGAGAGATAGGTGCTGGTCTGTGAGCTGTAGCAGCTCGGTTCAACCCACAACTGAGACCGGGATTTTTCCAAATTATTTCTCCTCTAGACAAATCTTATGTTCCAGATAAATTCCTATGGATGTGAAGAATAAGGGTCCAATTGACTTATCGATCTCAACTTAATCCTCCAGATTGAGAAAATTACTGACATGACGGTGTATTATTCCACTGTTAACTATGTCAGTAAATTAATAAATCTCATATTCTTGTATAAGAAATCTTTTTTTCAAGAAATTATTGTGTAGTACTGAAAAACTGATCATAAAATAAAGTTTTATTTATTTATTTATTTATTTAAATAATCAATTTTATTGAAAGGAAAAGGTCCCCCCCCTCTTGCTTACGCCAACAAGTTTTAAATTTTTAAACTTTTTGGAGCAGTATAACTGATCATTTTGAAACTCTGGAGAAGCCTTACAATAGGTTTCCTTTATTTATTGTACGTTAGTTTAATCTTTGCGTCAGAGTGTAGAATCTGACCTAAGTATTTATTTCCTTTGTCTGTGTAACGGCGTGATTTTTCTGGTCGAACTGACATTCTCTGAACACATTGGCAACGTCCGATCCCAATGGAGTCTGTGGTCTGTTTCTGCGCTTGTTATGGTTGGTGTCATTTGCTGCTTGGAGATCCAGAGTGACTGCTGGTCATTCATCAGACGGGATCTTCCAAACCGTGAATGCGGTGAGAAAAGCCCCATGCCGCATCTCAGTAACTATTTATATCTCCAATGATAATACAAAAGGTATCAGAAGTTTAGCCTAATATCAGCAACACCCCTTAATTCACATCGAAAAGGATTTAGAACAGAAAATTTTTAAAATACAGTTTTTAAATTGAAGAAAGCTCGGTCCAACCTCTACGTTTTAAAAATGTTCTTATTAACAATTTAATATACAAACAAACAGAGGATTTATTTATGGGTCTGGCCGTTTCGGCCATATTAGCAGAAATTACTATGTCTTATATTGAAGACGAAGCATACAAAATCTATGATAATAAGGGCTTACACATACCTTTATATCAAAGATATGTGGATGACTTACTCTTTTACACAGATCCCACCCTACAAAATGTGATCTTCCAAACTGTAGGCTCTATTCATCCCAAAATAAAATTTAAAATAGAGGAAGAAAACTTACTTTCCAATAATATTGCTTTACTTGATGTGCTAATACAGCGCGCCAACCATCAGTTCTTAACCTGAGTATTCCGTAAACCTACTTCGCAACCCGTTACCCTCAATTTTCACTCATCTTGCCCTATATCTTTCAAGAAATGAAACAATATAAAAATGTCTGTCAGCAGAGCTTTTAATTTATCCAGTAAATTATATCTCTTTCAACAATTCGCTCAATTTTCATTCTTAATGAATATCCACGGCTATTTGTGGATAAACAAATTATTAAATCAACACGTGACCTATATTTTTTTTTTTAATGTTTGCCAGTCTTACAAGATATTCAAAAATAAAGAATACCTGTAATGTAGGTGCTGATAAATTAATATGTAATTATTACAGTAGATTAATTAACTTTGTTAATAATCTAATACAAACGAAAAGAAACTTAACAAAAGTTAATAGTTAAAATTCCAAACAAATACAAACTTCATCAACATGTCTTCAATATTTCGTCCTATTTTCCAGGACTTTCTCAAGATCCATATGTTTAAAACTTAAATAACGAAAAATACAAAATGTGAAACATAAAAGGAAAGAGAAAAATCCTTTTTCTCATTCCTAACATTACAAATTATAACAAACTCTCATATGCGAGATCTTACATTGTAAATTAAACAATTGAAATCAAATATAATCATAAACAATTGAAATCAAATATAATCATAAACAACTGAAAACAATACAATCATAAACAACTGAAAACAAATAAACAATTAATTTTAAAATAAATATTTGTGAATAAACATGTGAACTTTTAACTAATCTTTAAAATTCTTTTTAATCTTTTGTTTTTTATTAATGATTTTCTAAATATATTTAAGGATACCTTATTAACTCTAAGTGATTTGTTTTTATTTATACATATACAACAATTTATTAAGCAAGATTCCAAAGCGAATCTCTTAAATTCATCTGTGACGTAATAAATTAGATGAACTACAGGGTCTGGATTGTGATCATTATCCAGACAATGATCCGCCCAATCTGAAATTTTCCTAGTTCCGCTCCGGTAGGCACGGACGTGCTCATCCACTCGTTCCCTAACCGTCCTCCCTGTACTTCCTATGTAAATACCCCCACAATCCCTACACACAAAGGCGTATACTACACCCATGTTTTTTAAAGAATTATCATCTTTTTTCTTAGTATTCTTGAATAATTCATTATCCTTATAATAAATTAAATTTATACTGTTTTCTTTACAGGCTTCTTTTACATGTTTGTGGATATTCAAACCAATTGGTAAAGTAATATTGAAGACATATATTGAAGACATGTTGATGAAGTATGTATTTGTTTGGAATTTTAAATGATAATGAAGATAAAGATATGGTTCTTTAATAGTTAAAAATTTAGAATAATATTCTCATCAATTACATCAGCGATTAATAAAGTTTTTACATTTTTGATACTTTTTAGTGTTTTAGAATTATATTTCTCCCAATTAATTTGACTGAATAATTTATATTTTATATAGTTTTCCAATCTTAGACCAAAATTATTATTTATTTTATTGATTTGAAAGATTGTTAACCAATTGTATCTAGTTTTTTTTTCATTATTTTTATTATTTTTTTCCTCAGTAAATAGCTCAGTGAATTTGTGTTTTGTTTTGTTTAGTTATGTGCGTTCTTTGGTTTATTTTACTGTAAAAATTATTTTATAGATAAATTTTTCTTTAATGGTAAGTATTTTAAATTTTTTCCTTATCTTGTTTTTTTCCAAAATGGGTAAATTACTGAAATTTGTATATACATTATTGAAAATTTTAAGAATTAATTTATTAATATTTTTAATTTTTTGTTGATTTATAAAAATCCAACACTCTAGACAATAATCTAAAACCGAATCCACTAAAGATTTGGAAATTATTACTTTTTGTTTAAATGGAATAAGTAAATTAATATGATAAAAGAGATAAGTGTAAGAATGTAATTTTTTTATGATAAAATCATATTGTGTATCCCAGTTAAATTTCTCATCTACATATATTCCCAAGTATTTTTGCTGTGTTACATATTCAATTTTTGGACATGTACAATTACTATTAGTATATACACTGGAAGTCATTTCTTTACAATTATGATAGTGAAGTGTGAGAAATAATTCTTTATTTAATATTTTATTTTTATTTTTAATGACCATTGCCTTTGTTTTTTTATAATTAATGGTCATAATATTATTATTTGCCCACTTTAGTACATTTTTTAAATCTTTCTGAAGAGAATTAAAAGCAATATATTGATCTTTGTTACTAGAAATTAGAATAACATCATCCGCATAGATATATATTTTAGTAAATTTAATACACTTACTTATAGAATTAATGAACAAATTAAATAATAAAGGTCCTAAATTGGATCCCTGAGGAACACCTGCCTTAATATTGTAGAGTTTGCTAATTGAGTTTTTTATTTTAATTTTAAATTTTCTGTTTTCTAAATAACTTTTTATGACTTTATAAAGATTGTCTCTAATACCTATAATATTAAGTTTTTGTAATAATAAATTATGATTTATATTGTCGAAGGCTTTTTTGAAGTCAATGAAAGTAATGTATAAGATATTCCCATTATTTAAATTTTCATTTATGAGATGATTTAAGCTTTTTAAAAGTTTCACTGTACTATTATTGGGCTGGTAAGCATATTGATGTTTCGTTAATATATTCTTTTTTTTAATAAAATTATAAATAGCATTTGATACATAGCTCTCAAATATTTCAAAAATATTTGAGAGTATTGAAATAGGTCTATAATTATCAAAATTGTCAATTTTGCCACCTTTATGTATAGGAATAATGTACGCTATTTTCCAAATATTAGGGTAAATACCTGTAAAAAAAATATTACGAAAAAGTTCAACAATTAACGGGGAAATGTCATCCTTTAATTTTTTTATTTCATTAACTGATATATTATCAATGCCAGTAGAAAATTGTATCCTTTGTTTGTTTATTGTATTTGTAATATCTAGTGCATTTGGTAGAAGCATTGCAATAGAATCAATAGAAGGATTTTGTTCATCAAGTAAAGAATGGCGAGTTCTAGACTTTTTATTTTGTTCATTTCTTTGTGTGAAGTTTTTATATAAGTTCCTGAAAATGACGCTGATATCATATTTTTCCAATAGTTTGTTCAAATCATTTTTTGTCGAGGTCTTCTGCTTATAACAAAATTCTTTATTAATAATTTTCCATACTGTAGTATTAGAATTATGATCTTTTTCAATTAAATTTCGGTAATAGGTATTTTTCTGTTTAAAAATTAGATTTTTTAGCCAATTTCTCTTTCTTTTATACAATAATTCGTACTTTTTATTAGTTCTATTCCCTTTAAATTTTTTAAATAACTTATTTTTATCCTCTATGTGTTTCACGATTTCCTGAGTCATCCAGGGATGTTTGTATGTATTATTATTAAAATTCCCAGAATTATTGTGTGTGTTTTCTAATTTATTTTTATTTAGTGATGAAACATGCTTTCTTTATTATTTTGTTGAGTTTATTAACATATTTATTAGGATCTTGATTATAGTTATTTTTGATTTCAGTGGTTAAAAGATTTATTTTATTGATAAAGTATTCCTCATCCATAGGGTTTTTCTTTTTCAAATTATTATATTGCTTTAATGATGTAAATTGACCTTTTTTAGTAATTTCAATTAATATACTATAATGGTCTGAGATATCCCATTCTATGATATTAGAAGTAATTTCGTTCTTTCTCATGTTAGAGAAGCAATGATCGATACAAGTATTAGTGGAGGAAATTTTTGTAGTGGCTTTTCTTGTAGTTTCATAAATATGATTGGTGAAACCTATATTGTAGAATGTTTGTAGGTATTTGCAAAACTAGTTTAAACTAGTTTTTCCTATATCGATATTCGAATCACCTAAATAAATCACATTGTACAAATTATTCTTTCCGATTTCAGATAAACGTTTTTTTAATTCATTATTAAAAACAATTTTGTTAGTGTGAGGTGGTTTGTAAATTGCAAAAATTACTAACTCTTTTAAAGTGGGGGATTTATTATCAATTTTACAAACAATACTTTCATAAGTTGTAGTATTGGAGTTTATATTAGTGACTGAATATGAATCCTTATAGAAAATTATAATACCACCACCCCTAGAGCTTGTTCTTAAATTATAGATCTTATTGAAGCCAGGAATATTATACAAAGAGATTTCTTCATTTTTTATATTAACTTCAACAAGAATAATTAGATCGATAAAATTAATTTTTGAGTCTATATTAGCCATTAGATATACAAAATTAGTTTTAATACTTCTTATATTTAAGAAAACAATGTTGTTTGCTTGATTTTTTGGGGTCCATGAATTTAAATTATCAATAATATTTAATTGGCCTCTTTCAATAGGTTTGTGATCCTCGCTTCTGTATATTTCTGTCATTATTTTTTTTTTTTTTTTTTTTAGAATTGAAGACTACATTTTTTTAATATCCTCCTCCCTTTGGATATATATTATTTTGGAATTTTCGTTTTTTCTTGTTATTATAATTTTTTTATCCAAACAAATTTGTAGGCCTTTAATTTAGCTTCCATTTTTGTTTTCCAAAAAATGTTTTTTAAGTTTTGGGTTAAGTTTTCATTTATGTAGATTTTGCTACTGTTGTTATTGTTAAAAATATCTGCATTTATTAAATGTTTATGTTGCTTATACCTAAATAGCCAATTGTTCTTTCCTGTTTAAGAATTTAACTATGATGGGCTTACTTCTATGTTTATTTATCTTTCCATATCGGTGGTATACATCTATTTTATCAAGGGGGTTATCGAAATCTAATTTTGTTGCGATGTTTTTTATAATTTCTTCTAATTTTTCATTCTCATTTTCTTCCACTCCCACAATTTCAATATTGAATTTTCTTTGTTGTAGTTCTAACTTATGTATATTGCTTTCCAATTGTTGAATTTTTTCTTGGTGAGTCTTATTTTCAAGTTCTGAATATATAATAATGATAATCTCAAACCTCATTACCCTAAGCAATACTGAAAATTCCTTTTCATCCTAGCTCTTTCCAGCCCTGACTAAATATTTAAAACTGCTCCTTATTATCGTGACTTCCCCAAGCAACAACACTATATTAAAATTATGCAATCAAACCAAAATAAACCAACCATATTAAATCAAAAACATGTTGTTTATTCAATTCCATGCTCACGTGAGAGCTTTAAAGTCGTTAGATCCAGTAACAAACACAACTTATTGATATGAAACTGGTTTTTCATCTTTAATTGCTTTAAAAAGATGGCCTGTAGCCGAGTGGGTTAGGACGCTTGGCTGCGGGTTGGAGGTGGCGGGTTCGGTTCCCGGCCTCGGTGGAGCGCGGGAATTTTTCCACGCTCTTTCTCCTCCAAACGGGTCCTAAGGTTTACCCAGCCCTCTCTAGAATGGGTACCGGGTTTCTTTCCCGGGAGTTAAAGGCGGGCGGGGGTCGGGCTGACCCCCCGACCTCAACTTCGTCCCGTTAGGTCGTGAATGCTGGAGCCTACCCTCCAGCCACCCCATAGGCCTTCGTAGGCCTGTAAGTGGGATACTTTAACTTAATTGCTTTAAAAAAAATAAAGAGAGGAAGAGGCTGGATGTTGAAAGAGGACTTGCGACTCTACCTTAGCAAGATAACCCCAACCAGTGATGAATTGTGTAAGCGTAAACAAGCGCAACCAAAGCACTGATTAACCAGTAAAATGTTTATAATTTTATAAGATTTATTAAATTGTTTTTGTACTCTTTGTGTTTATGTACTCTTTATGTAATTTTTGAACACAAAATTTAATGTATGTATGTATAGGAAACTCCCATCATGCACCAATTCAAAAGAACAAAAAAAATACCCTATTCGTGTTGTAATTTAGTGATTGACTGGGAATTTGGAACAGCTGTTTCACCATTATAATGGATCATCAGCCAAATTTGCCCTTCGATGACAAGACCAAAAGCATGAAAGGTCGTGGGACTGACAACCGCACCCGGCAATGTGTTCCAACAAGAAAAAGAAATTGCCTATAACTCACAGGATTTCAAGAAATGATCATCAAACCTTCGGGTACGAGTAGCTTTTTTTTTTTTGGCTGATGATCCACAATAATGGTGAAACAGCTGTTCCGAATTCCCCGTCAATCATAAAATTAGAGCATGAATAGGTTTTTATTTTCCTTTGAATTGGTGTCTATAGAAACTAATTACCTGCACGTTAAACTTCATTTATTATTGTATATATATATATATATATATATGTTTTATTTTATATCCATTGTTATTCTGTAACTACAGTTTTATCTGTCATATAAGGGGGACGCCAGTTACGTACACATTGCCAGGGGATACGTGAAGCATAGAAGGTTGCGAGCCACTGCTTTAAAGGGAGGCGGAAACAAAGCTTATTAGTTGATATAATATGATTTTTTTTCACTAAATTTTACCAATTCCGATTGTAATTAATTAAAATTCAAAGTGAATAAATAAACGACGTTTTAGAAGAAACAGCATTTTTTTTTTTGACGAAATAAAAAAGAAATTACAATCAAATCAAGATTATTCACTATCTTCGTAATCAAAGTTAATATTTAATCACACTCATCTGTTCAAATATAGAAATGATGCGATTAAAACTGTTTCTTAACTGATTCCATAAAGTCCGCAGAGATTGCATTGAGATTGCATATATGGATCCTTGTGCCCTCTTGCGGCAACAAATGGAACTCTAATCCTTGACACTCAAATTATCTTTTCTTTCAAAGGAAAGTCGTGCTGTATTTATATATTTAAATTTTCGTCGGTTGATGAAAATTTATTTATTTATTTATTTAATTATTTATTTATTTATTTATTTATTTTTAGCTCATTTCTTTTTAAAATATGAAAAAAAAATTTACAATAAAATCCAGAAAAATTAGTAAAAATAAATAAATTAGTACTAAAGTTAAGTGAAATTACAACATGTTCGATTTGAGATATGTCTTCAGTGCCCGAAATTTTTATCTAGGTTCAATCGAAAGAAAAAAACGAAATTCTGGAAATTTCTATCCAAATATCGTCTAAGGCCAGCGTGTGATTAAGTTGCATAATTACAAAAAAATAAAAAAAAAACAACACTCTGACGATCTCACAAAAAAAAAAGAATAAAAATTAAAAAATGTGTTTTTTGGTCTTTGGCCATTATCTAAGTTAGGGATGGAGAACCTTTATGGCATTGGGAAGGTCACGTGTTGCTTAGCGGAGACTTCATCACGCTGCTTACATTCACATATGTCAACATTGAAATTCTAGAGCGTTATACATAGGCTTAATATGTATGTTATTCAAATATTCTCGAAAGGTCATGAAAGGCATCTATTTACTTATAAAGTAGTAAACATCAGTTTTCTAGAATGTATCTAGAATTATAAAATGATGATTGAAAACCATGTTTATCGAAAAGTAAGTTTCAAGACATGTTTTCGAGGAACTTGAACTCTATCGTTAAGTGAGTTATGAATGTATCGAAATAGAAATGTTTAGACGATTTTTATTTCAATCGATTTTGTATATAGTCTGCTCAATTAGTTCTTCAATTTTCAGATCTTGTCTATGGTCGTTCGCATTGTGGATTTCCAGTTTATTTATAATACGATCCTTTTCTGGTTTTTTTTTTTGTAAGTTTCCGACTAAAACCACGTATGCATTTGAAATTGCTTGTGAAACGCCCACCCGTGATTTAAGTGATCCTGAAACTATCGATTGTGTTTTCGTTTATAATTAATATATTTTATTCCTTAATTGTAGTCAATATAAAAATATTATTATTTTAATGTACCATTTTAGTTGAATTTTCTCCTGTGATCTTATTCTTTTTAAATTTTGCTACTTCGATCGAGTTGTCAGTTTGTTAGACAGATCGGGTCTTTTCACACAAACTGTTAAAAGTACGTAATAAATTGATAACTTACTGTAATACTCCAGTCTTTTCACCTTATTGAAGAAACAGAATTATAGCAAGGGTTTTTTTTTTTTTAACTTATCCTTTTTTTTTTTTTCCTTTCTGGTTAAAATTTTTAATTGTTATCTCAAAATGATTAATATAACTGCATAATAATTTAGAATGGTTTCTCAATTTTTATCTATAACTGCAACCCTTTAAGGTCCTGACTCAAGCAACTGCAAACCTTTTATTTCTTTTTCCAATGCACCTAAAATTCTGAAAATCTAAATATGAACTTGTGAAGCGTCTGGAATTTCTATTTTCATGTTTTTAATTTTCGAGATATTCTGTAATTAATTAAATTAAAATTGAAAATAGTCAATTTTTTAGGTGTTTTCGATGTTTTATTCGGTATTTTCAACTTAAAATAAACTTGACAAAAGCCAGAAATGATAAAAAAAATTGTAAAATAATGATTTGTATTTAAAATATTTATTATTAGTGCAATACTTCATTGTTTTTCAAAATATTTTTTTTTTAAATTGTGCGAGATTAAATTATTTTTTAAAAAATTAATTGTTGCACTAATAATAAATATTTTAAATACAAATCATTATTTTTACATATTTTTATCATTTCAGATTTTCGTCAAATTTTTTTCAGCTGAAAATACCGAGCACTAGCTCGAGAAACCCCCCAAAAATTGACTGTTTTTGAATTTTAATTAATTTGAATTAATTTAATAAATTGTAGAATATTTTGAAAATCAAAAACAAGCAAATAGAAATTCTAGATGCTTCATAAGTTCATATTTAAATTTTCAGAATTTTAGGTGCATTGGTAAAAGAAATATATAATAGAAATAAAAGGTTTGCAGTCGTTTGAATTGCTTGAGTCAGGACCTTAACGGCCGGTTTCTCCAACTGATATTAGTATTAGCTGAGGTCACAACTCTACTGAATTAAATTGGACTAATTAATCCAGAAGTAGCTTACTTAGCTTTAAATATACAATAATACATAGTATAATATTGATTTAATCATCGCGTCTTTTGCTGTAACGCAGTTTATAATTTTAAAATATTCAAAAGCCAAAAGCAGTTGTAACCTTAGCTACGCTCCAAATGCGAAATACCATCAACTTTTTTCTATTTGATGAAAAAAAAAAGCACAACTCCTATCGGCTTCTGTTCTGTGACAGAGTTATAACAGAGTTGCAGAACCACGACAGAAGTGTAACAGAGTTTTCCTTGTGTCTACTCTGTCTCGCATCTTATACAATGAAAATAAAAACAAAACGAAACTAAAAGAACACGGAATAGCCACTTCATCATATACGACAAAAAGTGACTTTTAAACAAAGAAATTCTTCGTTAGATCACGGATACGTACATGATATTTTTTCATTTCTTGTCTTTTCTGGGAGCGAATAATTGAACATCGGTAATGCATTACAATATTTCAAAAATTAAAAAATATATATACTATTTTCCGAAGGAAAGGGTAAAGTTATAAAAACAACGTATGTTTCTGTGTATGTGCGTTTCCACAACTACTTTGGAACCAGAGAATATATCTTTTGAATCCACATTTATAGAAAAGAATTTGAATTTGTAATTTAAAAAAAATTTTTTTTCGATAAACTTGATATTAACAATTTCTGATGAATATGATTGTTTTATTTTAAAATTGATAAATGCCTAAAATTAAAAAAAAAAAAAAATAATAAAATTAAAATTTTAAAATTAAAATTCCTAAAATTCTTTAAGAAACCTATATTTTTTTTTTTTTTTCATTTTAGAAAATGAATAACAATTGAAAGAAGCTTTGTTTGTCATTTCCTTTGCAAATTGAATTATCCGTCATACTTTTTGTTAATGTATTCCATAATTTTTTTAATTTTTTTTAAATTTATTTATTTATTTTTACATTAAAGTTTACTTTTATTATTAAACTCACTAAGTAAATCTTTCTCAGTAAATATATGTTCACAATTAACCTGTGTAAAATTAATTTGAAGTAATTAAAAAAAGGCCAGACATATACTTAAACAACAGCATAAAACACATTAAAACTTTATGACACGACCAGGTTTCAACCGGCCATGCCGGCCATTTACAAGTGATAAATATATCGAAAGGTATTTTTATTAATTGAATAAAGTGGTCGATACTGAAGTGGTAAAACACTTGTCTACCGGTGGCATTCGGTGATTTTTTTTTTTAACTAGTTATTTCATCTTTTTACTCAACCTTTTATCAAACGAGCACCGAGGTTAAAGCGGGTCACGTGCCCTTCGACTGGTAATTGCAGAAGCCTCTGCCTTCTGTTCCACTCACCTTTAAATGAGGATTTACCTAAGATACTATATTAATTGAATCCTCAATTTTAATGAGGTTTTTAATATTAAAGCTTTTTGTAAACCAGTAACAAAGTGAAAAGAAAACGTATGAAAAATTTTTCAAGAGGAAGTCACAGTTAAATGCGATAGTTGAGTCCATATTTTAGGGGAAATATTTAATGGAATGTCATCACAAATAGTGAAAAAAAGGAAAATGTAAACTTTTTTTAAAACAATTGCAATAATGAAAATCTAGAAAACACACTCAGACTGCTTTCTTAAAATTTTATTCTTATTTTATTTACCTTTTCTTTTTTTTTTTTTAAGTCATGAAAACAACACAAATGAAGAGCTTACGTTTAATAATGAATGTATTAACGCGCAACTGTAACAAATATGAAGCCATCGTTTGCACAAAACATTATAAAAAGATTAGAGAAAATAAAAATAGAATAGTTACAAGTTTCGAAAATCTGTATCGGTTTGCATCACCAGACTACAAAAATATAGAAAATTTTATTTTATTTCTTCTTTAAAAAAATGGGAAAAAGATTTTTTTTATATTTATTTATTTCTCTGTTTTTAATTTAATTTAAGTTAATTTTAATTTAATTTAATTTTTTTTTCTTCCCTTTTAATTTACGGTTGGCGATGTCGCTAAGACACTGGCCTCTCACCTCTGAGGTCTGGGTTCGGTTCTCATGTGGGTTTCGTTGATGGTGGCAATCCGCGCTGGGCAGGTTTTCCCGGGGTTCTGCTGTTTCCCCTGCATTTCTCACACCATCCTTTCACGTCAACTTTTCCCGCGGCGTTTTTTT
>JAFIDM010000179.1:12279296-12289429 GCA_023159025.1 Thereuonema tuberculata
AAAAAAAAAAAAAAAAAAAGTCGAATATTTTCATAATAATTCCATCTGAAATATTTATGGGAGCAAATAAATTCTCCTGCAATTGCAAAATGCATTTCAGCTTCAAGCAACGTATATCATCTTTAAAACATTTTTCGAAAGATCTTTGCCTATGTTTGGGAATCGGAATAACCTATTCGAAGGGGAATTTGCCTTTTTTTAGTAAAGGGTACTAATGCGCCAAAAGCGTAATCGAATTGCCTTAAATATTGAAGACAGCAGATGGTCTTGTAGCGTCTCTCCTGACCTCGCCAGGTGATGGCTGGAGGGCACCAGTTCAGTTTCATTTCCCTGTCTCCCTCCTCGGCGAGAAATGGAAGCGGCCTGTGCGTGGTTTCCCTTGCGCAGTGGGGCGAGAGGGAGTGGCTGAAAAGCTCCGCTGTAGGCCGAAGTCGAGTCCGCCGAGTAGGAAGGAGTCTTCGCGGTCCAAACCTGTCCTTTTCGCCGTCTCAGTGTTTCCGTTTCCCCGCGCGAACCCAGGAGCCCGCCTGCGGCTATGCCGTTGGCGTGAAAGGAAACCCAAAAAGCCGCTAAGGAACAGCCGAATATTCGCTAGTGGAGGCTCCCGTCCGCGGCCAGTAGCCGACTCAGCCGGGAAGGGCTGCTTTACGCCGCCGCACGCAGAGGAGGGGCCTTGATGGTGGTTCGCTCGCGTTCCCTTGCCTGGTGGATATCATCATGACGAATATGGCAGCAGCAACGCAAGTCAGGATACAAACCATGTGCTTACTGATCGGGGTGGTTGTCTCAACACTGCTCGCCCCGCCTGTGTCACCTCGGATTATGTTCGAAGCCGCTTTCCAAGGTAAGAAACACCGAGATACATTTTCTTGAGAGTCGACCTCTTGATGCCCGTCTCGCAGCACGGACATTTCCCTCTGCGCTCCTTCCGTATAATTTATAAAAGAAATTAGCACTTATAATATCAGAATACGTCTGCTATCTCAAAGTAAAACCTCTTTAATTATCCGCCTTCGCTTAGTGGATGTTTCAAAGTGATATCTTTATTCAAAAGTGCTACTATTTTAATTCAGCGTTAATGTAACAAACAGCAATGAAATCCGTTTATCCGATCCTTATGTTTATGGTTATACTTCAATAAATTTCAGGTAAATTCATTTTCAGGTATTCGGTATCCTATTTCTTACGTAAAAGATGGTTATATTACTATTGTAGGCTTAATTTTTATGTTGTTAATTATTAGGCCTAATACAAAAATCAGCTAAGTTAATAACTAAAAATATAAAGATTTATTATAAAGAAAAATATCATTTTTATCGTGTTGTAAGACTGACCTAGAAACGTAATGCTTTTAAAATTTATTTACAGAGGTTTGGGCCAGTATGGATACATTTTAATTTGACTTAATATGCAATTTTATAATGAATAATTGTTTAAGAAGCAGTAGAAATTGGATTAAATGTGTTCAGTGAGTTTTCGTTGCAATTTTACGCCAGCGCGAAGCACAGTAGGGTTGAAATGTGCGGACAAATGCCTACCTGTCCATCTGTTGTTAACCTTGCAGGGTAGCTATAGCCTAATCCGTGTTTACATGGTGAAACTGCAACCGGTTCAAGAACCGATTGATGCAAAATCTGTGCGCATGGCCTTCCCTTGTTACCCGCACGCCCGATGAGTCAGCGCTGTACAAAAGCCAACGCAACCAGACCTGGCGTTTCCGGGCCGCAGCCATTGTGCTGCTTCGCCGTCTTCGCGAATCAACATTTTATTGATAAAAAACGGGGGACTCGCCGCCCTCTTCCGCGATCGCAGTCTTCAGTTTTGTCTCCACAGCCACGATTTTGAGTGACAGAGCGTGCACAGGAATGGGGGCTCCAAAATGCCTTGCACTATTCACAGAGCACAGTTCATTGAAGTATAGGCTCTGAATGACAGCGTTACATAACATTTTGTAGGGATTTTTTTTTTTTTTTTAACCCCGGCTTCAAATAGAATACCGCGAAAAGAAATCAGCATTCTTTGTATAAGAAAAAAAGCAAAAAAAAACATGAAGACAAAAAAAAAATAATAATCTTAAAAAAAAAAAATAAATAAATAAAAATCGGTTCTTTCATCCGTAAGTTTCATCTTTAAGACTATGCCATTTCTTACAGGAATCTTAAGAAAATCTGTTTTAAGTTAGAATTATTTATAGTTAATCTAAAAACAAACGATAAAATGAAAAATTGTTTCAAAGCAATTTTTCACGATTCATGTTTGCTGTATTTGAATTTCTTAATTATTTCATTTCTTTCAATACGTATGAATCATCCCCTAAGAATCAAACCATATTTCCTCAGGTAGCGTTATTCATGATCATTACGTTGGCGTAACCGTGTTTTGTTTGATAATTCTATGTTGTTGTTGACATTGGGTCTAATTCGTGTGGGCTGCATGCAAAGCATAGCTGTACCGCAGGGAAGCTATCAGCTGTACTTTATTTAGCTCTACCCTTTTTTATTTTATTTTATTTAAATACATAATCTGTTATCGTTTCACTGTATACATTTTTTTTTTTTCAAAGTTAGAAATTCACTTGATTTAAAAATATCGTCATTCCAAAAAAAATCGCGTTTATTAAGTATTCCACAAATGTACGTGGAACCATTCTTTCCGAATTAGGCCTACTTAAACAAATTGAACAATTGCTGTTGTGATATCAACTCTTTTGAATAAATATTTTCCTTAATTTAAACTGGTGCGAATGGTAATCGTAACTTCCCCGTATTTTTTCCCACCTTCCACAAAATAAATCGATAATTTATTCTGTGCCGGAGGGTTGGATGTCATTATCATTGGCACTCAACTAAGTTGTATCTGTGCACGTGAATCGTGAGTCTCGTGTTTTTCGATTTAAAAAAAAAAATGCAATTATTTACGATGTGAATACTTTTATTTGGATTAAATTCTCTCTTTAACGACATTGGTCTGAACCAAGTTCTTTGAAACTGATATAAAAATCGAAAAAAAGGAAAGGTCAAGCAGTGGTTTCAGTACTGTATTGTACTATTAAAAAATGGTAAAGCTAGTGGCGCCCCCCAAACAAAATTGCATTTTGAAAAATCAAGAATTATATTCAAGAAATAAACGTTGCCTAGCGTAAAACACAGTTTTGAAGGATTTTCATGGGTGCATTACAATAACTTAGGTATAAATAGATATCGAATATAATCTGATTCTTGACCATATTCATTTGCCGCCATTAAGTTAAGAAAAAAATATTTGAATACGAAAACCTTGTCAATGAAACAAGTTTTTATTTCAACTTGAAAACAAACCATACATGAATACGTCATTATTTACAGTTTCTTAGCTAGAATAATTGAGAAAAAATATGTGCTTTTAGCTTATTTATGTTATTATTATTATTATCTATTTGCTAATTATCATTTTTTTTATTCTTCTGTTCAGATACATTGGAAAAATTGCTTCCCAAAATAAGATCATGTATTGATATATCGGATAAAAGATATAAGTATGTGAATATGCTGCTTTAATATCAGTAAAAAAGAATAGAAAAAAAAAAAGCCATAAATTTACATGTTAATGGTTGTGAAGGCACTTTTTTTGTGTTTGTTTTCTGTGTTTATTAAATTGATGTTGAGTTAGTCTAACGAATTTAAAACCACAAAATTAAGTCATTTTATACAAGTAATAAAATAATGAGTTAAAAATATAATACAATTTTTGTAATTAATTACACATTTAAAGATGTAAAAGAAAACTTAGAATAGTCAGTTTAAAAAATAATAATAAGTTTTGTAAATATTTCAAATTTTTGTTTTAAATAACATTGAAATTACTAAAAATAAAAAAAAAGCATATGTAAGAAGTCATATCTTTAATTTGGATCTCGCAGTTTACGAACCACTGCCTTATCCAAATTTCTCAATTTATATTAAAGTTCGCAGTTAATATAAAAAATTAGCTTAAATGGTACTGTGTCCTTTCGTCTCCCAACAATTGAGGCGATGTAATTAATTCAATCATTTTTTTACTATTTTTTTTCTTTCGCAAAGCAAGGTTTTGTTTTTTGAATTTTTTTTTAGCAGCTTCCTAAATGTAAATTCACTTTTCCAATGGCCTAGTATTCAAGTTAAGCTTTTACTACATTTTCTGAACCTAGCACAGAGAATTGATATTTCTGTATCTTTTTTTTCTTTTTTTTTTTTTTGTTATACGATTTCTCGCAGCTTGTACTGATTCCTGCTAAAACCCGTTAATAAATAAATAAATTTATTTATTTTCTTAATAAAAAAATTCTGCTTTAATTATTTTAATGTTTTGAGTTTACAAAGCGAAGTAGTTTTGAAAAATATTAAAAAAAAAAAAATGCATTTAAAAAATTAATAATAATAAACTTTCAGTGATTATGAATGTTTTACAATCGTTTGTAAGTGAATAAGTGACTCCTCTTGAAAGTTGACATATACATTTATGGACAAGAGCTAATTATTTAGTAATTGAAAATTACTAGAAAATTGAAATTTGTAATCTGAAAAATCACTAAAATTCCCGTATTTAAACACTGAAAGCGAAATAAGTAACGCCCCCTGAAAGCAATCAATATTTAACGCTTTGTTAATCCATTTTAAATTTGTGCGTGCTTTAGTATTATCATCTACAAATTTTACGATGAATTTTCCTTTTTGATTACTTGACACTTAAAAAATAGACTGAAATAAATTACAGACATAAATAAATAATTTAAAAATAATAATTTGTCACAGGTTTCGTTCAAGAACTTGAATGTCCTAAGGCAAACACAAACATATTGCTACAGGACCTACGGCAGGTTCATTATTTTTAAATACATTTTTGGCTTTTTAAATTATTTAAGCATGTTACGTATTTCAGTCTATCAAACAACGAAACTCACGTTAAACTCTTATAACTACACAGTTATCTTTATTTTCGTTCACGAATTTATTACTTTTACTGCAAGTTAATTAAAATTAAGCCCAGTTCCCAGTGGTCTCTGTTTGTAATCTTAGTGAAAAGCTAACGGAATTATTCTTAATTTAATTCCTAATGCAATATATAAATTTATACATACATTATTTAACTTGATTTACTTCTTTAACATTATACATAAATAGAATAGAAATTATTTGCTAAAATATATTTGCTTTTCCTTCTGTTTTTGTAAATTAATATTTTCATTCAAGTGCTTGCTCATCGTAAGTAAACCCTTTATTCTATCTATGGTTTATAGTAATGTTCTATATAACAGTCGTTTTCAAGTACTAATAAAGTTGGAGTTTTTTGGTAATATATTCGATATAAAATATGCAAAAATATAGATAGTTTATCGATCCCCTACTTAAATTAGGGTTTATAAAAGAGAATGAACGAAACATTTACTATAAAATATTTATTTCTTTGAACGTTTACTATAGGTTGATAGATTACTCTGATTCGTATATAATTCAACAAGGTGGAGAAGGGGGAAAAAAAGGACAATTTCCCCAAGAAGTTGAGAGCGCGTTTCAATTTCTTGTTCTAGTTTTTGAATAGGCCACCAGGGGAATCGGAGAAAACCTACTGTTTTGATTGACGGATTCTCGAATTCTAATTCTAAAACCTTCTTTGATTTTAGGAGTATGATGAAAAATTTTGAAACAGTGTCTCGTGTGAGTAATAAACTCAAGAAAAGATGTGATTTTCCAAAATATATTTAAGATAAATGCATTAATTGATATATTAGCAAACTGTCCCTGATAATAGAGGAAATATATTATTGTTAATATTATAAAAAAGTGTGCTATTTGTTTTATATACTAGAGAGTCAGGATTAAAATATGATATTGCAAAAGGAAAATGATAATAATTAAAGGAAATTTTATACATAAAGTAATGTGCAATTTTAATTTTGCCAATAAACTGCATTTTTTTTTTTTTGTCCGTTGTCGTTTAATAACACCACCACCAAAGAAAAAAAGTAGTTTAGAAAAGATTTTAAGACGTATTTCCTTTAAAACATGTGGTGTCATTACTATTATTTCTTTTCTAATTTGTGAAGGCCCTACAAAGAAATAGTTATCGTTTTTGTAAATTGTAATACCTGCCAAAAATAGAATTGTAGTTTTTCGTTGAAAAATAATGAAGTCAGCAGACGTTACTTGAATTCTCTTTTTATTATGTCAGAGCACGTGCAAATTTTAAAACTGCATTACGGTACATTGCTTTTTTTTTTTTTTTTGTTTATAATGGGAATTTTCACAAAATCTCAGGTTTACTATCCAAACTTTATCAAAAAGAATAAAGCAGCACCAAACCAACTGTAAAAACAAGGATATATTCAAATCCAGCTTATTTCTGCATAGTCAACCTACTAACCACACCCCTAATTTTGAAATGTTTCATGTAATAGACCAGACCACAAATATCTTCTCTCTCACCTTATGAGAATCTTCGTATATGCCAACACCCCCACTATTAAGTCTGAACTCTCTAACTGCGTCATAAGGCATTATTTAAACCCCTCTCACCTCGTGGAATATCACAATTGATAATAACCTCAGATAAGGTTGAAACGTCCTGCCTCTCTTTTAAAATACGACGATAAACTACATTAATAATTTTGACAACTTTTTATCATTTGGGATATTTATCAAACTTTTAGTATATATCACAGGGATTCACATATAAAATTTTATACATCGAAAAAAGAAAAGTTCCTTGTCCGAAAATAAGCATCTCAAGTTTCAAGAAGTTATTGGGAAGTTATTGTTGAGAAGTTATTGGGAAGGAGGGAGATAAGTCAAACCTTTCTTGGGAAAATAGAATATAAGCGCAGAATACATAACGAATATATTATGAATCGAAGTGAAGATTTTCGCATTGTTCTAATGCTTTATTGAAACAAGGTAGGGATAGCGATTAATAAACCAATCACAATGCTTCGCAATGGCTTCTGATATTATTGCTTTAATTTCCTTATTATAAATGTGATTGCTGCGAAATAAAAGGAGCAATTGTTGCGATTATTGTGATTGTTGCTGAGCTGTATTATACATGTGATTGTTGCGAATCGTTGTGCTTAATGATAATTTAATGATATTTTAATGATGCTTGTCCACGGACAGGAGGACAAATCGGGATTATAAGGCTTCCTATCAGAAGCCTAAAAATAGAAGCTCGTGAGACGAGTCTGAAGCTGTGATGCGGCTTTCTAATGTGTTTTTCGTATCGTCAAGTTAGGTTCGCCCTATACATATTGGTGCAGGTATTAAAATCGTTGCAAACAATAAAAGGACTCACCCGATCTTAAGCAAAATAAACGCACTAAAAACAAGGACAGGTTGTTGGTTGCTGATGTAATCTGTTGGATTAGCTGTGACTCACCACTATCAGTAATGAGAATTCATTGTCGGAAGACAGACCCAGCCAGGGGCCTGAAATAATCATGGCCCCTGCCAGAACAATACCCTTCTCTCATTACTCCTGTGAATGAATCGCCGATTTATTGCTCGTCTCGTAATATCCGCGCTGTTATCGGTTTGGAAAGGTATGCGTTAATTTGCGCACATCGAAATTAGTTTCTTAGGTTTGTGGAACCAGCGCGAGCTGATTAAAAAGATGTCCATTAATCTTTTTTTTTATTATTATTATTATTTTCTTTTTCGCTTTTTTTTTTTACCTCGCTTGCGTTTCATTCTAGGTTCGTGGAAACACTATTAAGGGAGTTTATATATATATATATGTATATATATATATTTTTTTTTTAAAAGAAAATACCCGGATACACTGTAAGAAGTTCACCGTTGAAAAACGGTAAATAACCGTCAATTGTGGCTACCGACTTATTACCGTTAAAATGACTGTGACCGTAATATTTGCAAGAAACGGTGACCGTCTTTTTAATGGTAAATTACCGTTAAAACGACGGTGACCGTAATATTTGCAAGAAACGGCGAGACTTTCATTTTACTGTGTATTACTGTTATTTCAAAAAACGGTGTAATCCTGTTAAAAAAAGCAGTGATTCCCTGTTATAAATACGGTAATTTTTTACAGTGTACAGTGATAATATCCTAAACGAAAATGAAAGAGTCAACATACAATACACTCTTCGTTATCCGGAAAAGCCAGACAACCGCCGTAATCCCATTGGTCCCAAGATAATGCATTAATTACTGAATTTAATAAGATTTGACGATGTTAAAACTGAAGCATTTATTCCACACTGAAGGCGCATATTTGAATAAGAATAAATCTCATATTCATCCGAAATTATTGCAGCCATTTGACAGATCGATTTTATTAATTTTTTTCCTCCAAGAACTCTACTTACATTGAATACACATTGAGTTGTCTGGAAATGAGACATTACACAGACTCTCCACGCATTTTTTTTTTTTTTTTTTAATTCTTCAAAAAAATAACGATCATAGTGCAAATTCTTTTTCAGTCCAGTGGATTATAAGGAAATTCCTTTCCCGCAAGGAATCTAATCTCATTTAAATATTCATCAGTGCGCATGCGCTTTCAAACAGCAAATTTCCGTTCCATACTGTTTTCCTTTAAAAATGCACTTTTACCTTCCAATTAAGTATGAATTTTAATGTAATTATTGTATTTTGAAAAGATTTTATTATTTAATAGAAAATAAGCTTATGATTTGAAAGGGGAATTTAAATAATGAATATTATTTGAAAATGAACCCACTTTTTGTATGAAAATAAATTGGTAAATGAATGTATTAATGATCGGTAGATTAAAGTGACTGTTTTAACTCACACCTGACGTCGATTCACATTCGGATGTAGTGTGTACAAATTTTCCCATCCATTATTCTGAATTTATCATAGTGACTACTAGTTACTGTATCGTTCAACTTTTAGTAATTTAGAACGTAGCAGTATTTAGGGAAAAACACTAGAAATAATCTACCCCCAAAATCTGGAAATTTATAGAACGGCCCCTTTTTTTTTTCCCTTTCTTTTTTTTTTTTTGGTTGTATGCCAGTTGAGAAGACCTTGGCAAGTTTGGAGAAGATTTTTTTTTTTTCTATTGGAGGTTGGCTCCGTAATTTTGCCCACCCCCGAAATAAAATCCTTTAAACACATCTCATTTAGAGCAATCTTCTATATATTATTATTATTAATAATAAATAATTTTTACATGTGTAATTAGTGATGTCACATTAAAATATGGTCAACACACTTGAACAAGTTATATTTAAAAAATAATTAACACATTGAAACGCGATGTTTCGACTCGCTATGCAAGCCGTTGTCAAGTAATTGCATAAAAGTTTTACAGAGGTTATATGTGAAAATCAAAATGACGACATTCTTCACGTGTCCAGGAGACGGCGTGGGAGGCAAATTTGAATTTAACCACTTCTAGAGAAAAGTGAGGAAGGATAAGAAGGCATGACGTATATCTACAACAAAACGAAAGCTCGGAAATCGATGATATGTTGGAACGTTAACTTATAAAATTACCAACAAGATAGTGGACCATTACCACACTAAGCATTGATAATAAAAACATATAAAAATGACATGTTTCGATGAGCCCCAAGAAACTGCTTCCATCATCAGAAATAAAAAACCAACTGGGGCTCATCGAAACATGTCATTTTTTTAAGTTTTTATTATTAATGCTTAGTGTGGTAATGGTCCACTATCTTGTTATTATTACAACCGGATGTTAAATATATTTATTCCAATAATACAATTATTCTTCTTATTAACTATAAATAAATATATATATATATTTATACATCTAATGGCCAAACTCGAATGATGCATATTTTCGAGTTTAGCGATGCAAAGATTTCAATTAATCATTTGCAATTTAGTAATTTAGAGCGTCAAGAATATAAGAATAAAATTAACTTATATTACTAAACATATAGTTAAGCTGGACAGTTTTCTGAAATCTAAAATCCCAATACAAATCTCAAAAAACTGTTTCTATGAATGCAAAAGTTCGAATAACATTCACGTCATCAGCAGCATCTGGTGTTAAATTTTGAAACTGGACTAATATATATATAACTAATATATAATATAGTATATTTCTAAATTTTAGTCTAGTTTCAAAATTTAACACCAGATGCTGCTGATGACGTGAATGTTATT
>JAFIDM010000179.1:12294429-12319520 GCA_023159025.1 Thereuonema tuberculata
AATTATTTTTCTCAATTGACATTTCTTTTGTCTTTACAATGATAATAATGTTAATATTCTAATATTTTAATAGTTATAATAAATCGACATATGAGTATTGTCACAATATATATATATATAATATATGGGTGAAAAAATTGAAAACAACACTGTTAGAACCAGGACAGTCTATTTTTTTCGTAACAGAAAGCATATCAATATAACATTCATTATTATTATTATTTGTACATCACGTCTGTATAATGAAGATGTATAAACAACGTCATATAGTGGGGGAATGTAAATCACAATACGTTCTACCCTTGAAGAAATTTTCTTATGATCTTCCTCTTAATTTACGAAATCCCACATAAGCTAATTGTGAAAAATGCCATTTTTAGCCTACTTTCCGAGGAAATGGAGACTCATCAAGTCATTCACTCTGTGTGTGTGGGTGTGTGTTTGTTTAAATTTCTCGGATTATATACGTATAATCGTTCTTGAAGAAGGGATAGTTTTCAAAGCATTTCAACCACACGTTTCTCATCGTCTATTTTGTCGGTTCTTATTACGTAAGGTTTCGAAGATTGACAACGTATGTTAAATATCTTCTTGTTTTCGGACGCATTGCACTTGAAATATACGAAAATCACCTGTTGTAAACGATTGCTCATTCAGTCTGCATGAAACAACGCTATTCCGACTGACCAATGTGTTCACTAAAGACAGTAGACATACTTAAGAAGATGGTTGAAACCAACAATCCAGAAATCTCATAAGATTGGATGGGAATTAAAAAGGCCAAAGTTTAATGTTTCATAAACCTTTGAAAGCAAAAACTGTGACTGTCTATAACCTGTAGGGACTGTTTTTGAAAATTTCTATTCCTTTTGACAGTCCTAAGATGGTGACAGCCTAAAGCGCCATTTAAGTGATAAATGCACGACGACAAAGAAAAGCAGATGCTGCACGTAAGAAATGCGACGGTTTACAGTGTTTGTTTTATGTTTTGTTTCTGTATTTTTCATTTTTTTTTTCCTAACTTAAAAATAGTAGATATTTTTAAGAGTCAATAAGTCTTTTGAAAAAATAGATATAAACTTATTATTTGGATTTCGCTATTTGTAAAAATAATCGAATCGGAACTAATTATTCCGTGTTGGGGGGGGGGGGAAGACGGGTTCTCTGTGGGACCGCAAATCTCCGATTGAGAATAGGAACTTTTCTTAATTAGATGTATGACTTTCGAAGGGCGGAAGTAATGTTTGTCTGAGGAAATTCGGTCTCGTGCAAGATTTATAGGTCGACTTCGAAAGTTATTAAAGACTTGTCAATCTGTCGAAGCAAGGAGGGAAAGAAAAAAAAAATGTCAGACGGAATATAATTGAAAGTCAAATTAATAAATTGAGTCACAACTGATTGACTGTAATAGATCGAAGCAAAGCTAATTTTTAATTAGTTGTTTAAATGTCGCAGAAACAACGGTCTTGGCAATTTGGAATTAATTAAATTCAGATTAGAATATGTTTCCTAAGCCTAATTATGCTTTTATTTTATTTTTTTAATTGAACCGATAAATGGGTGTTTTTAATTATTCTAG
Organism: Thereuonema tuberculata; assembly: GCA_023159025.1. Classification (NCBI taxonomy): domain Eukaryota; kingdom Metazoa; phylum Arthropoda; class Chilopoda; order Scutigeromorpha; family Scutigeridae; genus Thereuonema; species Thereuonema tuberculata. The sequence goes on from JAFIDM010000179.1 coordinate 12,296,009, forward strand.
TTTTAGAACAAGTTTATGTGAGGAATAACAGGGTTATTTACAGTTTTCGAACGTTGGTTGGGAAGTAGAAGTGTAGAAGTGACGGCAGGAAGGCCTTCGCCCCATGAAAGACTACGGGTTGTCTAATAACAGACATTTCAGCGAATATACATTCATTTTGTGGAATATAAAAAAAAAAAAATGCCGAGGGTTTCGAAAGGCTGATCTTTTAATGCGATGTAGACGAGCCCACGGTATTGTTGTTGCGAATACATAAATGCATAGTTATCTATAATTAATTATCTATAATTTATCTATAATTAATTAATTAATTACCTATATTAAAGACTAAGAACGTCTTTAACGTATGTTTTCTTTTTATTAGGCCGCTGCAACAAATAAGTAAAGATAATTAAAATTATTAAAAGGTTTTTATGTGCATGGGTTATTAGTTTATCCTATCCATATTAGCACATTGTGAATTAAAAGTTTCAAATATAAAAAAATATTTCCAATTCACATAACGTTTCTCAAGTGAGAACAGGACTCGAGAAATATGGAGTTCAGAAACGTTGTGTGAGTTTTAAATGTTTTTTTTTTTTTTTTTTTTTTATGTTTTAAACTTTTAATTGACTGCGTGTTAATACGATTAGATAAACTAATAATTAAAATTCATTGTTACGGTAATCTAATAGGAAGAATACATTCATCATTGGTCTTCAGAAATCTCAGACTTTAAAAATCAATTAATTTCAATCAAAGTTGAAGTAAATGCATTAAGTGTACGCAGCCAGAACTCGCATCGTGGTGTTGTTTGTCAATACAAATTTATTGTTTCATGTTTGTGTAATTCTTGCAATTGCATGCTTCTCCTATGGGATTTGTTGGAGAGGTTTCTCTGCAGAGGTACAACTGATTTTACGATTACGTTTTCTGTGTATCTATAGCCAAAAAAAGATTAAAGATTAGTATTTGATATCTGTTATCAGAATTAAACCTTTTTTTTTTGCCTTTTTACAATCAACTGTCAATATATATTAATAAAGACTATCTAAATTACGACTGCAAAGCCTTCAAAATTTTTTAAGTGATACTTCAAAAAATAAGCTTTTGTAGTCGGATCTCGTATCTTCATATTCAATATGATGTCCGTGAAACCCACCTCTCGATTAATACATATACGTTCATTTTTAAAGACAGAAGCGGAATTGAATGGAAAGATAGAACAAAGATAGAAAAGAATAAATAAAAGCAACCCCCCCCCCTTCCTTTCCCGAAACCTACTCCGAGAATGGGTCTAGTCCAGGTAGCAAAACGATATATAGCTGAGGAGGCTTCTGCCAGTGGCTCCCCCTGTCTCATTATCAACGAACTTCTATCGACCTCTGGCGCTCGGAAAAGCTTATCGCTGGTAGAAACGAAGCGTTCTCACTTGCGTGCAATTACTAGGGCGACTTGGCCAATTTATTCGCCTATTTGCCTTTCCATCTAGTTGTAAAGTCCAGGATAAACAAGACACAAGACCCAATTGAAGCAATCATGCGTACGTACAGTGGAAAGCCAGTTTTTCGAAAATTTATACGTTTTATTGCGTTCGCTTTAATATGCCTGCCGTTAGAAGCGTTGTAAACTATAGTTAAAATGTAGCAATGGCGCTTTGCTTACGGCCTTCGCGTTTAAAACCTACAACAGACCTAATACTCGTTCATCTCACGTGATTTACTTTAATTATGTTTCGTTCCGGCCTTTTTACTTTTTTAATGCGCTTAATAAATTCATTTGCGGTCGAGCCTGTAACGGATACAAAGTTTTTTAGGCGTATTTTTGTTACGATTTTGCTTTCGCAAAAGATATATGGACATAAAATCAATAGGATCTTTCTTGAGCTATCTAAACTTACCTTCAAAATTTCAGCTTTCTAGAATATATAGTTTTTGAATTACGTTGATCATAATTCGGACCGAAAACGAACTACTATGCGAACATGTTAAAGCTTTCTTATTTCAATCCCCTTTTTTTAAATTTCGATATATACAGGCGGTTGCCGGGTTACGGACGAGATATGTTCCTAAGAACGTCTTTACGTCGGATTTGTACGTCACTCGGATTCCTGATGAACAGCGTATGTACTGTAATAATAATAACAGCAATGCTCATATGTTGGTAATAATAATAAAGCTTAATATTTTTTATTATTATTATTAAGATTTCTAAATACAAAAGTTACAGTCCCGTTAGGAATGACAAATTCCTATCAACAGGTTGTGAATATAGATAGTACTACAATTGTTTAATTAATTTTGAATACAGTGTTAAAAACATTAAAAAACTTATATCAATGTATAGTTTTTCAAGTGATTTTTTTTGTTTTTTGTTTTTTGTCAAGTATTTTGTCTAGGTGCTAATTTTCCAAAATTTTATATAAGGCAGTAACATAATTTAAAAGTTAAAATAATTTTCTGATTTAACTTTATATATATTTGTATGTATGTATATTAAAATTACCTATGTTTAGCTTATTTTTGTCGAGTACAATAAGAACTCGTAACAATAAATATTAAAGACATTAGAAGTACAGCAGAGCCCCGATTATCCGCGGAATTGGGTGGCAAGGGCTTCGCGGATAACCCGAAAAAAGACTAAAAATGAGGTGTAAACACGAAAAATAAATATTTCACCATTAAAAACTACGTTTTATTGTACAAAAAACATAATATGTAAAACTTTTAAAATAAGTACAGTACAGCAGAAAGCTTTCTGCAGAGTAAGAGCCTGCCACTCATCCACAAATTCCGAGAAGGCCTGTAGGATTACGAGGCACAATAAACCTGTCAGTAATTTTCGACCTTCGCACTGTATGGCCTAATGTATTTTCCCTGTTGTCGGCTTGGATTAAAATTGGTTTTACGATAAACAATGAGACTAGGCTTTAAAAACAAATATGAAAATATTTGAAAATATGACTGTGCAACTTCTACATGATTTCTCTGTGATCATGCAAAATTTCATATTTCTAGCTACTGTAGATTTTGAATTAAAACTGTGCACAAAATGTGATCTATTTGGGAATGGAGAGACTCGTCTAAATTAAGTGTCAATTTCACTTATTGATTGATTTGCTGTGTTTTGCATAATTGCTGTCACGTGGCCTGATCATTTCCTTATAAGGTAAACTTTCTTTAATGGCGGCGGCTCCTTTTAGTCTGTATGAATACTTATTTGTTGTTTCACTTCAATGGCGACGCGAAGCTCCGACAAAAATCGCGTTATTTGGTCAGGAAGTTGCAGAGAATATGTCCACTGCTGTTTATTGATTTTTTTTTAAATAATTACTTCCGAAAAATCTGCGGAAGGTAATTTGAGTACAAAGCTTTACATTTCCGTTTACATAATAGAATTTTACTCGAACCATGGAGGGAAAAAAAAGGTCACCTTTGAAACGCAGGAAATAAATAATGAATGTTTTCCTGAAGACAGCAAATAGTCTGAATTACTTAGCATTCGATACTTTTTTGTAGCAAAAAAAAAAAAAAAAATAACCAAAACAAATAAAGGTACTGTCAGTTTTTGTTTACAAGAGCCTTCAACGCTTTTGCGCATGCGTCAGGTCGCCTTCGATTTCTTCAAAACAGGGGTGATAAAGAGCAGATGTTTACTTTTTATCAGTGTTAGTTTACTAGTAGCTGCGTTCTATTTGCGCTTTTCGGGAAAGAATTATGGAAAGAATAAATACTATTGCAAAAATGCTCCTCGTTATTTTTTTTCTTAAAAGCGAAAATGTCCAAAAGAATTTCTTAGGAAAGTACCCATCTCAGCGTATCACCCCTCTGCGGAGTAAAATCGTCCCGCAGTGATAGCTCTGCCATTCGGAAACGGACAGTATCTCAAGTTTTCTGTAGACCATTCCCGATGGCTACCAATAATTTTGATGTATGCATGTTTTTTTGTTTGTGTGTGTTAAGATTGCCGTACCACGTGAGCACGTAACACGTGATCAAATACAAAACCAAACTGCATCATTCTCGTGTTAGCCATTATCTCTCAAATGAAATAAGAAGCGGATTGTAATTACTGACACTTTTTTTTTTTTCACTTTTGAAAAAATTGTATTTTTTAAGCCTTATTTCCAACAGCAGGATGATAGGCTTATTAAATCAGTTAGTCCGTGCGTGTGTGTATCTCCTTTCCCCTGATGACTTTTGAACTGTTGGATGGATGTGATATGATGGTTGAATTTTTCTAATGCAGTTTCGAGGACTAGGGGATCGATCTATCTTTTATATTTGAAATCTTTTCAAAATGGGTCCTTGTCCAAAAATCAGCGCTAGAAGGCGACAATAATTCCCATAGAAGAGCATTGGCATCTAAACAATGGATTTCTATCCTATTTCTATTAATAACTCATTGTCTTAAACAATGGATATTACATTTAGCCAATCCACTGCGCGAGGATTATTAAATTAATTCCTATTTAACAATTTAAGTACCGTATATGCTCCAATAGAGGCCCCCGGCGTTTATTTGCAAAACTCGCTTCGGCTTCCGGCGCTTAATAGAGACCGGCTGCTATTAGAGGCCGGCCATTATTAACAAAAACCTTCAGAATGCAATATTTTTATACATAAATACCGGCTAATATTAGAAACAGCTACTTTATTTCAATTTCACATGGTACATAAGACTGTTAAAGATAAATGGCAATGTCTTTCTGTACCTTTCACTGCTATTGTCGTCCGAATCCGCAATGACGGGCGGCTACCTCACCGGAAGTTTCTTTCGCGTATTCCACCGCGCGCATCTTAAAGGCAATGTCAAATGACCGTTTCGGCGGCATTTTGTAAGGCAATGTACCGTAAGGTATTACGCACGACTATAAAGATACGGACCCTTACACTAGTATCGGCAGGCAAATATCAAAGACCCGGCTACTGTTAGAGACCGGCTACTATTTGGCCCTGTCTCCTCTGCAGCCCCGCGCTTAATAGAGACCGGCGACAATAAGAGACTCGGCGATTATTGGAACATATACGGTAAATAATGCGAATTTTAGTCTTATTTTGTTTGGCTTACAAGGAGAAGGGCACGGTCTGTATATCGCAAAAAATAAATGCCCTTTTGTGAGATGAAAGTACACATGATGAAAACAATGTCAAATATCTCGAAAACAGTTGAGTGTTGGCCCCTCAACTTATATGAATTTTTGAAGTACTCCATGTATACGTTCATGTCACAAAAGGGCATTGATTTTCGCGACGTACACACAGTGTTAGTTTTCTTGAAATAATTAATTTATTATTAAATAATAATTAATAATAATCAAGAAATCCATTGGGTCTGTTTGTCTCTCGGTCGGGCTCCAACACCGCCTACTTGCCTCAACTTTTGAACCTTGAATTTGTCTTCTTGAAGCCGGGCATGAATATTTATAGAAGAGGGACGATCTTTCTTCTTTATTTGAAAATTTCTGTGAAAAATTTTGATAATGAAGGTGACCAAAAACTCCAAATTAAAAAGCTATCATTTTCGAAACAATGAACTCTCACGGACAGCAAACAATTCTTCGCAAACCTTTTTTTTTTTTTTAATTTGGCGCATGCTTTGATTCTCGGTTGAAATGAATTGAATTTTTGCGACTTTAAATACCTAAGTTTTAAGTTATCAGCAAACGAAAAATTTGAATAAAAATGATAATTTAAACACTCGTATATTTTTCATATACTTTCCATGACTTCAAAAACAAATAAAAACACGCAATATGTTAAGCAAAGTAGGCCTAACTTCTTGCAACTACTTTCTATTTATTATTTATTGCGATGTTAAGGGACTTAATCCGGAACATATTGTTAAATTAGAATGTAAAAATTGTTAATGAAAAAGAAAGATTAATAATGGAATCTTGTCTCGTTAACTCAAAAGATTGTATTAATAAGGAAAAAAATCTATAAACCCACTTAATTATGATACAGGAAATAGTTTTGATTGTTTAATTAAAACGTGTGAAATAAGTCCATTTTTGTTAGAAAAACTCAAAAGCATTATAAAAATAATGAAGCTTTTCAGTAATTGTATACATTGCTCTATTTGTTTGTTAAATTATTTAAATTGCTTTGAACGAAATTGGAAGAGAAATTACGCCTGAAGAAGCAGAAAAAGCTACTTTAGGGGGCGTCAATTAATTACGTGAGGTGTTTTTTAAAAAAATTTGGACCCCCCTCCCCCTTGTGAGATGTGTTGGGACCCCCCCTTCCCCTCACGTGAGATTTCCTCTATAATTTTTAAATAATTAAATTTATTTGATATGTTCAAGTATTTTGCTTCAAGCCACCAAATACCTAAAGCGTTACTGATGTCTTCTTTTAAATACATTTTTTCTGTGAAAGAAGAGGAGAAAAATGATAGGCCTACTACGTTTAAGGTGCACTATAACGAATTTAATTAAATTTAATAAAAGTAAAAAAAAAATAGGCTGTGACACCACCTTCCCTAATTCTTCAATCTCTCCATGGGCATTCATGTGCTTCCTCTATTGTAATGATTGGACACATGACGTTCATGTCTTTTGGTAGTGTAGGAAGACAGTCATTAGAGGTATCGACATCCCCCTCGTGCAGCCACTCCAGCCTATCGTCCACGGCGCACAGCAGCTCCTCAGCCCGTTGGTCGAACCCTGACCAGTTGCTGGCGGGGTTGCATGCAGCGCCGGCCTATGTTTCTGCAGCTTCACAATCCCCGGCTTAGACAATATTTCAAAATGTTTTAATGTGTTATAATATGTATATTCTGTGAAATAAAAAGTTGACGTAAGATTTTCATTGATCCCCTCTTTGACATCCTCTTATGTGAAATAATGGCGAAGAATTTGTATTCATTGTGTTACCTACATCATAAAGAAAAAAAAAAAAAAATCCTTAAAATGAGTAATAAATCAATCGCATATGGGAAAGAAATTATGTTTAAAGTAAAGTTTTCGTAAAGTTGGTAATTCAGTAATTGAAACAATTAATTGATTTACTGCTATTTATGATGTATTTGTATGATATTTATATAGTGTTAATAAGTCTGTTTAAATTTTTAGTTTGTTTTGTTAATCCAAACGAAAATTCGAGGAAGAGACGAAATTCCTGTCCTCGTTCTTGTCACCATGAAGAAGTCTTTCGCATAAAAAGACGAAATATTGTGTAAATTATATAAGAAATCTATAAAGTGGATAATTCAAATGCGCAGTTTGAATTTTATTGCACTAAGAAAATTCATTGGGGCCTGCGCAATGCAGGCACATGGGCTTTCATGCTAATATTTCATTGCTGAATTTTTCTTTGTTTATTTTATACTTTGAGGCACCACTGCGCTTCCGATATATCATAAGAAATATATATCTGTTAGGATAAAGAAGAACTTTAATACCAGTTTCCGTACTTATTTTAATAAAATAGATTTTCAAAAATTATGATTAGCGATCCCCCCCCCCCCCCCCCATGATTCAGCGTTAAGAATTGTCTAGAAGAATCCGTCCATGTTTTCGGAACCAGTTCTGACATTCAGAGGAATCGGATTTCTTCCAGAATTTCCTGCTGTTCTGAGGGCATCAAGAGATGCGGTTGTCCCTGCTGGGGTTTTTTTTTCTGACTCACTTGGGTCGCATTTCGTTTGTTGTTTATAATACCCAGGTAACTCCCCTAGGGTTTCCTTGAAGCACCAAAGACTCGAACGTTCAGCCCTGCTACATGTCATCCCAACACATGCAATATATTTTTGAAAAGAAAAAAAAAAAAAAGAATATATATATTCCAATAGTGCCTTTAAAGTCTCAAAAGAAGAAAGAAAACGTTTGCTTAAAGACAAGAGTAATCAACTATCATTTATTTCTAGCGTTTTCTTTTGTAGGCTTGTTTTTATATGTTGTAAGGCTTTGGTTTTGATAGGCACTTTAGGCCTATTTTATTTTATCTAATACTTGTAATATCTGTTAATAACCATCGGGTTTAAAAATTAGAATAATAGAATAACTATAAGAAAATGTTAAGTAAGAAAACGGAAAGGGGTCGTCCATTAATTATGTGAGGTCAAAAAGGGGGGGGGGGGGCCGGGAAAATCTCACTAAATCTCACCAAGGGGGAGGGGGGTAATCTCACTAAATCTCACGTCAACTTTTTCATTCAGAGAATATACGTATTATTATAGATTATAACATTTTGTAATATTGATCTTTATGAACTTTTTTGATTTTTTTGACTTTTTGAAATCTCACGTGAGGGGGGGGGGGGCAAGTTTTATAAAAAACACCTCACGTATTTAATGGACGGCCCCAAAATCCTCATTTATCCTTAGTTCTTTAACACTGATTCACGGACCTAAAGATTTTAAAAAACTATTTGTAGGACCCGGAAGCTAAATTTTTGTTTTGAAGTGACAACTGACACATTTACAATATATTTAACAAGAAAAATAGAATAAAATTAGATTGTAAAAAGCTAAATTGCATTTTACTAATAAAAATAAAATAAGCAGCACAAAGTAAGCTTTAACGTCTTTTAGACCTGCTTTTGTGTTTATTTATTTTAAATGAATTTTCATTGCAAGTTAATAAATTTTCAATTTTCATTTTCCCTGATGACTCGTAGAAATTTCCTCGCGCACCATTGTTTTAGAAACACTGCTGTAATTTGCAGCTGAAACATATAGGATAGGTTTTAAGCTAAGGAAAGAACTGTCGATTTTAATATCTTCTGTACCAAAACGTAAGGAGTTAAGCGGAAAGATCTGTTTATCCAATATGATTCCAGATGATTTTCATTTGAATTTGGTCACAAATACACAAAAGTGCTAATCATGAAAATTCAAAAAACTATTCAAATTAATAATAAATGATTAGATGAGTTTAGTGTGAATTTCTTAATTTGATATAGACCCGAGTAAAAAAAAAGCACTTTTAAATTATATAGAAACTTTTTTTATTCCTTTATTTACTTCACTGTTACAAAGCAAACGATGCTGCGAGGTTGACAAATCACTTAGATTAGTGTAGATTAAATCTAAGTAACAAACGTGATTTATGTCTGATGCATCGAATGAATTTATTTCAGTAAAAATATTGTTTATTTTTGATAGATAATATCTCCTGACTGTGACATTTAATTCATTATAATCTTGAATTCAGTCGAAACGGTGACAAAAAATGGCGCCGCTCCGTTGTTGCTGGTGTACCTGGTACGGTGAGATTCTCCTTGGTTTATTGGTACAGCTTCGCCGGCTGTGATTGGTGCGTTTGAATGACGTTTTCACTGAAATTTTAGACTAAGTTCCGAAGATTGTTCAATGATGAAACTGATGACATAATCAAAAAGCGCCAGTGATTGTGTCAGTGATCAAACTGCAACGAAAACTTTATCCGTGTGATTTGACCATAAGCACATTGACGCCATCTAGACGACCGAAGCAGTAACGCCTTGTCGCAAAAGTATCGAATTGGCGAATCAGCTGTCGCAATATCGAGGAATGGCGGCAATTGAAAACGAAACTTCTGAAAACGAGATATGAATGTATTATTATTAATCAGTTAGGTATTGCTTAGAGGAATTCAGTTCAGTTGAGGTTTCTTTATCCTTTAGATCACGAAATGCTTAAAGACATTTTTTTAGTTCAGGAAAATATTAATAAATTCAATGTACGTATGTGAAATGCAAAGTAGATTTATTTCTTTTAATCAGCGTAAATAGTTTTAATAAAGACAACTTCGAGTTAAAATTCATCAATCTCTGCTTATTACTTTGAAATAATTGATTTTGAAATACCCAAGAATATTCTTGTGACGAAACACAACCGTTAGTAAATACTTTTTTTTTTTCTTTAAAAAAAAAAAATTCATTATTTGTTTATTTTATTGTTTTTTTGCTTAAATATTTTAATCACTTGTCCAATCCAATTTTACGTATTTTTATTCTTTAGGTTTTTTTTTTTTTTTTTTTTATTTATGTAAGATAAACAACTATTAGAGTTAATACATCTGTATTTCGTTGGTTCTTTAGATAATTTTCAGTTCCTAAAACGCCATTAGTGTTAGTTTTACAAGAAATTACACGTAAGAAGCTAATATGCTAATAAATTATCAAAGAAAAACAAAACTAGAAAAAATACCTTAACAGTTCTAATTATTGGAACTTCAATAATTGAAAGTCTTTAATAATATTATGGTTCTTATCATCATTATTATTATTATTATTTGACACTTATTGTAGTAATAATGTATTTTTCACGGCCGTTTCTTGTGCGCCACCTACTGGCTATTGCTTGCAAATGCCGTTGTAATGGAAGAACGGGAAACCTTCGTCATTTAAATGATATTACCCGTGTACACCATTTAAGATTGCGATCAATTGATCCAAATTAGATTAATGGTTTCTTTTGAACCGCTGATTGTTCCAGAACTTAAATTCGTTGCGATCGATTTCAACCATTTAGTAAATGAGATTTCGAATCCCTTGCTGTAGTAAAATTCGTTTTAAGGACTGATTGGATTAAGTTACTGAAGGGTTCTTTCTTGTTCTAGGGAGAGCGTGTTCCTTATCGGACTGGTCATCCTCCTCCTACTCCATTAAGGAACGTTTCCTTCCAGGCCGATAACAGGAACGAGGCTTGCTTGTTCTGACAGCAGCCAATCAGAACGCCAATCGATGTCGCGTGCACGGAGCGCGAGCACGTGATCGCTGCGTTTCCCGTAATCAATTGGAACAAAATAAATGAAGCGGTCCTGGGAATCTTTTCTGTAATATTGCCTCGTCGGAATTAAAACTGTGAGCAACTACTTGAAGGCGGATTTAACGTTTTATTTCCTTCGCTTGAATCTTAATAAGAATCGACATTTTTAGAGGATCTACGGAAAATGCATTAAACCAATGTTTTTAACAGTGTGGAACGGAATAATTCAAATTAACCGAACTTATTTCTTAAGCTTTTTTAAACATAAAATAAATTCAAGCTATTATTATATCAGAACCTTTATTTTACAAGGTTCAATATTTTATAAATAGAATAATACATATTTTTTTCTATGTTTAATTATGATTAAGTTTCACTAGATTTAAAATGAACTACGTAATAGCATCGTTTTTAATTCTTAGATTAATTACTACGTGAATAAAGGTATGAGCAAGTGCGCTCTGGTTCGTGAATGTAGTAAATTTGGAAAGTACGGCTCATTTTTTATTTTGATACATATCAAAAGGAAGCTTGCGAGAAAAAAAAAGAATCACCGATGTCCATTTACGATGTCCATTTTATGATAAAATTAACATATTTGTCATCTGTATGAATCGTTTCCATTTTTGCATCTTCATCACTTCATTTTTTTTTTTTTTTGGTCCCGTTCATAATGTCTTTTTGTAGTTCAATTATATAAGTTTAACTGCAAGGTATCATCTGCATACAACAGGCTTTAATTTATAATTCATAGCACTCGAAATATGAAAGCGATCTTCAATCGAAATAATAAACAAAAGAATTATTATTCCTTTTTATCATTATATATGATTTGTTTCCTTGTTGCTATCCCCATTTGGGATTTTTGTTTTTGTTTTATTTTTATTTGTTTAATTTGTGGTCAAATATCTTTTGAGGTAGATGTAAGACTGCCCAAGGTTTTGAATTCCACATTTCGTTGTTGTTTTTATTTTGCTTAGTTTTAGTTTTGAGGGGTCATGTAATTTCACCGAAATTTATTGTTTTAATAGCTTTTATATTAAAGAAGTCATTAATTATCAAATAAAGCAGAAATACAGTAGAACCTCATTATAACGGACCCTATTATAACGGACATCGCTTATAACGGACAGGTTTAAAAAAAATTGTCAGCCTACAATTAAGGTGAGTGAAGTGAAAGACCATTTAAATTTTGTTATTCAATATGTTGAACAATCGGCAAATGAAAATGTGTTTGCATATTATGAACACTTACGGCACCTCCGTCAGTTATTAACTGAATAAATAAGCAGCAAACAAACCCAACAGAAAACAAATTATTTTTTTCAAACCAATGAATGTAAGCAATCAACATGAACCAGGACCTTCTTGTTCTAAAGATTAATGCAGTTTATACGTACACATCTTTTTCAATTCAACCTACTATGTTGAAGGCTGTTTTTTTATTTGATAAGTATATAATATAATAAACTTATATAATAAACTTATAATAAACTTAAATAATAAACACGTTTTATAGCTAACTATTGTACTTTCATTGATGTATGTCCTGCTGCATTACACCCCTATAAGAATTATTGTTATAAACCGGACTTTCATTAAAACGGACAACCTTCAGCCCCTATTAGTCCGTTATAAGGAGGTTCTACTGTAGTTTATTTTTTCTTTGCACATTTCTTATTAAAAAATCAAATTGACTAAAATTCGTTTTGTCCGTAATTTATTTTTTCTCATCTCAAGTAACGATAAATAAAGTTAAAATTGGACAGTTCTTTATTTTACATTGGTGGAATGGTGATTGTTTTTTAACAGTCGGACGCTTCCCTTCAGATATCGGATGTTTGGAAATACAGCATTTCTCATTCCTCAATTCGCTGCGTTTGGAGGGAATCTTAAAAGGCCCAAGGCATTAATTGAATTCGATTTCTTCCCTTTTTCTTTTTTTGTTTTTAGAGGAATACAATCAATCCAGAAAATAGATTTTGGTTTTTGTTTTTGTTTTTTGCTGTTCCGAGATTGGAAATTTACTTTACGGATGACCTCGCAGAATTGAAAGACATTAAAAACTTACAGACATATTTGTTATAATCAAGAGATCACTACATATAAAGAAAATAATGTGCAGTGGTTAAATTGCAGATCTTTTATGTGTAGTTCTCAGTTTTTTTTGGAGCACGGTAACCTAGTTACCGAAGATTTTGTAATATAGTTCTGGTTTAATGTTTGTAATACATCGTCATGTGCATCGAGAGAAAGTGTTAGGGCAAAAAAAGAGCAATCACTTAAGTTAGTCCGTATCCTTCTGTCTGGGATTAAAATAACTTAAAATCCTAGGAAGCTAAAATTTTGATAGTTTGAAATTTCAGTCAAATCTCGAAAACATTTACCTATGATTGAAAAGAACCTAGGAATTATTTTATTCAAGATTTTTTTCAGCCACAGCCTAAGTAAAAATTAAAATGAAATTAAAATGGTAGAAGAAGGATGAATTCAGCGTAGAAAGTTATAATAAAAATTGAAAGTACCAATTTTTATCAATTACCGTCAATACCTTTTATCACTTTGTGAAAATCGTATTGCGAATGACAAAAATGTCGGAACTTAAAAAAAAATTGTATCTTCTGCAAATAAAATTAGGAAAAAAAAATTAAAATATTGGTTTCATACATTGGGTGTCTGTAAAAAAAAAAATTATCATTCAGATGTGAGAGGTTGCGATGCAAACTGTCTTCAAATTAGGTGATTTAGCACGGAATGACTCACTTCACGAGCGATCTTTAGACCTGTAATTAAAAACATTAACACCCAAAGGCTGAAACTTTACGTTAAATTTGCATTATTCACTTCAGAACAACTAGAGATAAATTTTAGATTTTTACTAAAATGTTAAATAAAAAAAGTTCATATTAGATTATACAGTGTGTTTCGGAAATGGTAGACAAAGCGAAAACATACGGGTTCCAAAGGTCATTTTGAGTCGACAATATTCTATGACATTTTGTTGGACGGGCCGTAGTTTTAGAATTAGGAAATGAATGCTTTGGGAATGGTCAAAGAAAGCTCAGTTCACACTAGGAAGTGTAAGTAAATGGCATTTTCTTTAATTATCATATCTGTTTTCAGTCATGACATTTGTTATCCGGATTGCTTTTTATAATAAATCTTTATCTCATTTACGTATACTTCTTAATGTGAACCGAGCTTTCTTTGATTAGGTACCATCCCCAAAGCATTTATTTCCTAACTCTAAAACTACATTTTGTACAATACATGTACAAATGTAGAAGAACATTTTCGACTCAAAATGACCTTTGGAACACGATCTCTTCGCTCTGTCTACCATTTCCGAAACATCCTGCATAGAAGATGAAGATCCGGTTATTTTGCACAGTTCGCTTTCTTTCTCTAACTTTTTTTTTTTTTAATCCGCACATGTTAGAATCAGATATTTAAGACCAGCGTTCCAGTAGTATACAAAGATTTACTAGTTTCAAAGAACTTACATGTGTACACAACATTAACTTACTGAAGACTTGTAAATAATAGAAAAGCCACACATTTAAAATATAAAGCTCACATTTTTTAATTAAATCTCCTCATTCGAAATATAAAATTATAAAGGCATTGACGTTTCAGAAAATTACGGATTTCCTTACTTTTTGGACGTGCTTTTATAAAGTGAATGTTACATTTTAAATGTTGCTATCTTTATTATTTTGTCATTAAAGCTTACCACACTTATTTAGTAAAGTCTTACTTAATTCAAATAAAATTAAGGAGGTGTTAAAAGTTTGTAAGGTGTTAGTAACTCGGTGGGGAAAAAAAAAAAGCAGCTTATCTCAAAGTCCTTAAAGAACTGTTTATATTGTCTATTTGAGAGAAATAATGTATTATTTATTTATTTATTTATTTATTTATTTATTTATTTCAATGAATTAAATTAAAAAAAAAACAACATTTAATCGTTACTTTTTTTTCTTTGAGATAAGTTTTTAAGAAAATGCCTTAAGACTTTAAAGACGTTAAAATTCACGTTTAAGGCGCTTGCTATTATTTTTTTTATTCAAAAACTTATTTAGTTCAAATTTCAGTGCTAAAAGAAACTGTGATGCTTGAGTTTTATTAAATAACGGAGCTGAAGGTATTTAAGTGCTTTTGCTATGCTTCATTCGTCTGCCAGATAATCCCCCTCTGATCTCCTCCTCTGTATTATGATTGCATTGGAGCCTGAAGAGCAGTTGCTACCGTGCGTGACTTCCATGGTTGACATCAGGCAATCATCACTCGACTGAGACCGTCCGCCATTACAACGGTAGCTGCGGCTTGACTTTTTTTTTCTTTGGTTCATTCCCACTCCCTTTCCGATGTTTGAAAAGCAGGAATTTCCAATGAAATAATAATGTTAGGTTACGATTGTGGCGGGTACTCATTTATTTGATAATGTAAACAGAAAAAGAAAAGTTTATTTGTTTTGAAGTTTCTTGTCAGCTTTAATCGGAATTTCAGAATTAATGGCGAAATATAAAGGTAAAAATATATATATATTCATTTGTTAGAACAATTTCCACTAATTAATTTTCAAAGCCTTAAGTAAAATATTTTTCTTAACAGCAATTTTTATTTGTAACTAAAATCTTTTTGGAAAGATAGTTTCTTGGAAATCACTTAAAGATAATATGTAAAATTTCCTAGCAGTTTTATTAGTATCTGTTTCTGATTTTTAAATAAACATTAATTTTAAAATATCCTATTTTTTTTTTTAATAATCTTAAAGAAGCAAGTTGATTTCTTGATTTCAAAATCGTAAAATGACACGAATAATATAACTGATTTTTTTTAATAGGAATTAATCTGTAAATACTTTATAAATTTAAAATTACAAAATAACGAAAATATATTGGGCTGTGTATTTAAATAAATAAAGCTAGAAATGCAAATATAGAAATATCTCACTCTTTCGACGGGTAAAGGGACCAGATCACTGATTGAAAGTCGAAAATCGACGAAAGTTGAAGGAGTAACTTTTATTTTGGCATGCAAGTGAAAATGCAAAAAACTTAAAACGTAAATAATAACACTTATGAATGCGTGCAATGCCTAAATAAACAGAAATAAACATAAGATTAAATCAAATATAGTAATAAACAAATAAACAAACAAAAAATACTTAAATAAAATTGGGCCTTTTTCCAGTTTTAATTTTAGTATACATTGGCGTACCGTTTTTAATTTCTAATACTTTAGCTTACATTGTGCTATTGTCCTCCAAATGAGAGATGGCCGCCGTGTTTTTGTGCGATCTGCGCATATATGATCGATTAGTCTGGTCAGCACTTCCGTCTGATTTTATGACAGGACGCCGCCATTACGGTAATCGCTTGTTACTTTGCAAAAGAGCATTGTATTTATAAATATTATATATTTATTTATTTATATAAATACTTATTGTTAGCAACTGGTATTGAAAGAACGCTAAATAGTCGAGAGAAGTTTTAATTTGGCGTTATCAACATGTCTTTCTCAGTGAAAACAGACGACGGCGTCCATTGTGACAGGAAAATATAATTGATCAGCTACCGGAAGGGCTGCGCAATTCAAACTTCCGCCGGCCATCTCTCATTTGGAGGACAATAATTGTAGGGCGAGCTGCATCTATTTAGGCCTATTTCAGCATTTGAGATGCCTTGTTCATTGAGCTTGATTAGCGCAAGCTTTTCTTGCAACTTTGTCACTACACTTAGGACCCATTAGGGATGTATTAAAACACAAAAATAAGCAGTTTCGGGCCTAATCACTAAAAAAGAAAACAGTATGAATTCTGTACACAAGACACGAACTGTACATAATCAAAATATATAATATGGTGTGAATATTTTTCATATTTTAATCATAAGAATTTAACGTGTGTTAAAATTGTGACTATATTAAAAATAATTGGGGCCAGACACACAAATTAGTTAAAAAAAAACAAACATTAACACATTAAAACATGGCCAGGTTTCAATCGAGCAAGCCGATCGTTTACAAGTGACGAATCCTTGTCTCTCATTGGTTCTTCTTCCTACATAAGCAGCCTCTGTTTCTCTTGAAATAGCACGTGCAAACGATCGGCTTCCCTTTTGAAACCCGGTCGTGTTTTAATGCGTTGTGTTATGTGTTGTTTTTTTTTTTAACTAATTTGTGTGTCTGACCTCAATGATTTTTAATAATATTTTAATCGTAAAAATAACTAGAAAATGTGATTAATATCGAACTCATTAGAAAAATGTTTGCTCTGCTACAAAAATCGTTTTGAGAGAATATCGGAATACAAAGTAGATATTTAATGTAATCTAAAACTTGAATTAACTACAGTCAATACACATCATAAACCTAATATTATATATCGGAGAAAAACTCTATACAATTCTTCAAGGAAGAATAATTTCATTTCCTCGTGAAATAAAGATATTAAAACTACTTATCTTTCACTCGGACACAGCCACGATAATGTTCGACGACAATGTTCGAATTTTCCCTAGATGAACACTACATACGAAGAAGCTTCATCTCCACACAAATCTGTTGCCAGATGCATGATCTAAGTTCTTGTTCTCCTTTCTTGATGTAACAGCTTTATCTGGCACGACTCTATTTCGTTATTTCCTTAACATTCTGATGGATACTATTGGAACAAACATCTTCATTGGAGCATTGGAGCTATATTGGAGCAAGCTATCTTCATTTTCTTCAAACTTAAATCAGTTCAACCCAAAAATTCAATGGCAATCTTAATGTAGTTTTTAACATACACTGTCCGACCACTTTATTAGGTACATCTATCTAGAAGCGTGTTGGGCCTCCTTTAGCCCTCAAAACAGCTTGAATTCGTCGAGGCATGGATTCTTGAAAACGTTGTTGAGGTGTAGTGTACCATGCAGATATGAATGTGTCAAGCAGTTCCTGAAGATTTGATGGAGGTGTAGGCCTGGAGCGAACAACCCTTTCCAGCTCATCCCACAAATTTTCAATCGGGCTGAGATCAGGGCTACTGCAGCAAGGAAAAGTCACTGTCATGTTCCTCAAACCATCCGATAGTGATGTGGGCTTTGTGCACTAGCGCATTATCCTGCTGGAAGTAGCCATCTGCATGAGGTTAAACTGATAACATGTCAGGTTGCACTTGGTCAGCTACGATGTTTAGGTACGCTCTAGCATCCTGACGTGCCTCCACGGGTATCAATGGACTCAAATGTGTGCCAGGAAAACATCTCCCCTCACCATGACACTGTCCCCACCGACTTGAAGAGTTGTTGTGAGACACGACGGGTCCAGACTTTCGTGTTGTTGCGCCAAATTCTGTGTCTGCCATCAATATGATGCAGCAGGAACTTCGACTGATCGAAGTCGAAGTCTTTTTCCAGCCGTCGATGGTCTAGTGTCGGTGTTGCTTTGCCCACAGAAGGCGTGCGCTCCTGTTCTTTGCTGATAACAAGGGTACCCGACGAGGCCGTCGGCTATTGTAGCCAATCTGCAACAGGGTACGTGTAGTGGTGCGTTGCGAGATGGTTGGTTGCGCACCACTGTTGAAGTCGGACGTCACTTGGGCAACTGTGACCCGTCTTCTTGCACAATTCTAGACATCCTCCTCCGGTCTCTGTCATCAACGAGCGATTTTCGTCCACAGGAGTGCCGCTGACTCGACGTTTTCTGTTCGTTGCACCATTCCCTGTACACCCTTGATGTTGTTGTATGCGAAAAGTTCAGGAGCACTGCCGTCTCGGATACGCTTTGACAAGCACGTCTAGCCCCGACGATCATGCCGATTTCAAACTCCGTTAGATCACTACACTTTCCCGCTGTGGCCTGCTTTCTCAACTGATGATGGGAGGTCTGTACTGCTGTATTTATAGCCACAACTGTCCATGTGACTTGCAAGTGAGTGGAACGTCCATTACCATTTCTGCGCACAGCAGGGGTGTACCTAATCAAGTGGCCGGACAGTGTATATCACATACAAATCTTGATACAATTACACTTCATACTTATAATGCTTCTACTTGTATTATTTTAACAACAATACATTTAACGCCTAATAATAAATACAATATAGTTTTTATAGTATTTTATTGTATTGATATGGGTTAATTATCACAAATATAACACATTCGATGTAGTCAATATAAAAAAACAAAAAATGCACACAGAACGACTTTATTCAAAGAAACAAGATGAACCGCCGTCAAGATGAATAAATAATTTTGTATTCGCCAACAACTATAAAATTATAAAGCGTAAAGAAATGACAGAAATAAAAAATATCTAATTATAAAATTATTTATTCTTCTATAATCCTATATCTCAAAAGGGCTTCAGTACATCAGATCGGTCCTTTGCTATTCGAGAATCGCTTTTGAATGAACCAATCATAAGCTCTCCATATCGGGTGCAATGGGATCTACGGCAGTCACTCAAAAATACTCATAAATACAGCTTTTTCTGTCTTACTATTTCTCCCAAAATTCACAAAAATAAGGGAGAAAAAAACCCTAAGTTGGGCTTTCTTGAAGTCTTAATAATGCGTTCTGATAATTTTTTCATTATTTTTTGGATTTTTTTCTCAAAGAAAAACCAAGACAAGCACCTGCTTGGTCGTAACTAATTTCAGTGCTAAAACCATAGCAACGGACCTTGTTAGCACAGGCTGTTTGAACTGTGACGTAGGTTGGGACGACAAACTGTGAAAAACTAAAAGATCCATTTGGAAACAACGAAAGAACGAAGCGATAGAACTCGAAGCTGCGGAAGTCGAGGTATTGCTGTGTACAAAAGTACCAAAACTTACTTCAGAAGTCTTCAAGTTGATGTGTTAATTCCTGTTGATTTTACTTGGCTTCTATCCCCGAAGCGAAGCAGAGTAGCAACTTTCCTGATGTGATACAGCGAAATTCTGCCATATAATAGTTTTCTGCCATATAAAATCAGAACTCATTGTTTCATACATCGAATCAAGTTGTAAGTCTTAAGCTTTCACAGGATTGAATGCATTTTGAGACGTACTTCCCAAAATATAGATTACATTTAAGTTTAGTTATTTTTACGTCCTGTAAAATTAATCACGCTAAAATTAATGCTTAGCTTAATCGCGTGAGATCCATTTGTAGGCTAGTAAGGTACGCGAGGCAAAAGCAAGGATGCCCCTGCCTCAGAACGTTTTATTTTATATTAAGAGTAAACTCGAGAAATGAAAAGAATTTAAATCATTTCGATTAATCTCCCTCGTATGTCGTACAATCGGGATTCTACTGAAACATGTTATCGTCAGATAGTGACGATATAACGGAGAAAGTAGGAAAAGCACGGTATTTTAACCAATAACTATTCTAATCAACTTACATTTCAGATTCTATTAACAAAGGTGGATTACATGGAAGAGGTAACACCCCTTTGCGAACGCCAGAAAGCAGGGGCGTAGCCCTACTCAAGCAAATCATTTATTTCATTCTTTATTTTTTTATCATTCTTCTAAATTGACTTTTCATTTGTCCTGAAATTCAAAAAGAAAATGCATTTTTCTTTATTCAGGTTTATTTTTTTAAATTCACTTTTGAATAAATAACGGACTTAAGAATATTGATTATTAAGAATAATTATTATTAAGATGGCGCCCAGTTTTTGCTTTTCTATCTGACTAACTGTCTTCCTATTGTCACAGAAATTCATTTGTTTCAGATGTTTTCGTTCTGACAATTCAAAGCAAAGTAAATTTACTTTGAGTAATGAGGTTTGAGTCTTTTTGATTTACTTGCAATTGAATTCGACGAAGAGTCATTGAAAATAAAGAACAGAGCGATAGTCCTAATAATGTGCAAGACTCGTGCTGTATCACCGCAAGACGACCACGTAATAACCCTTAGAAAATTAGTTTGTTTTTCTTTCAGACCAATTCTTAATGGAAATTTACATTTTTTTTTTTTTAAGACTGAAATCCTCGAAACAGTTGTTTTTTTTTAACTAATTCTTTAACTAAGTTTTTCAAAAATGACATATTATTACTTTTTTTAAGAATTTTATTAAAAAATCTAATGCAGCATTTCTTTAGTGTTAGTGCTTTCAGAGTTGTCAAGATGGAGTTACCACCATCAATTTCGAGAATGAAATATTTTCGAGATTCTTTTATAAAATCGAGCAATCACAATTTTTTTTCTTATCCACAAATTTGGAATTATTATTATTATTATGTTGTTTGTATGTTTCAAACCTTGGGTTTCCCCAGCAAAAACAATATGGCGGGTCAAGCACCAAAGCACATATTGCCAAGTGTAAAGACGTGTGCAAGAATGATTAGGGATGTGTGGTTGTGTCCATAAATTTCCTAACTATGCGTGTTGTGTTGAGTATGACAGTCTTCTGGAGTTGTGCATAAGTGTTTTTGTTAAGTCCTAGTGTGCTGAGACTGTGGTGCAATGTGTGAGGTACCAGACCAGTGGCTGACAGGACGATGGGTACAACACGTACTCGATCCTGCCTCCACTACTACTTCTACTACTTCGTAGATCGGTGTATTTACTGATCTTGTCTGTGTGAGTTTTCTGCATGTTCTTGCTGATAGGCACTGCAATATCAATTAGATAGGTCTGTTTGTTGACCTTATCAACAACTGTGATGTCAGGTCTGTTGTGATGTATGGTGTTGTCTGTGTGAATGGGGCGGTACCAGTACAGCTTATTTATTATTATTATTATTAGAGTCTTAATTACAAATGAAAACTCATTTTAAAAATTGAAACAACATTTTTTTCACAACTATTATGCAACGTTTCAGATCTTTAACTACATCAGTATTTAAGATGTAATAAGTTTAAGACGACTCGAAAAACAGAGGGAAAAAAAGCTCGGGTAGGTGAGGTGGTAGTTTCACCTTAAGGTTTTCCAAATAAAATTTCTCTTGAGTTACAATCGGGGCTGAACGATTTGAAATACATCGCTTGGCATTCATTAGAAATTATTTATTTTCTTTCGGTCAAATCTAGTTAAATTTATTTAGCTGATTAATACTTAAAGAAATTTAAACAAAGTAGCGCAATTTAGACATCGTAAAGTGAGAATCTCAACTTGTAAATTTGCAATTTCTGTAAAATTGCAAATTATTCTCAAGGGAACTGAATTTACTTAACGATCATAGATGAGATCCATTTGAGTCGTAAAAGTGAGGATTTACTGAATATATTATATCTAAGAAATTAAAACTACATTCTACGAAATTTTAAACTCTTTGGCGCAAGGGGTGTTTTCTTCCGACGGCTCGCTTAACGACAGTCGTTTGCCAAAAAATTTAAATCGTAAGAAAGAAGGGATCTGTAATTCTATGAAATTTAAAACTGATTTCCAGGGAAAAACGAGCTTTTCAGAATTTCAGCAGTTATACGTTGCTTTATTTGAAATCTATCAACTACCAAACTTCTTATTTCTCGTGGTACTGGATTGTAATTCCAATTCAAAACAGTAATAATAACAATTAATTCTTATTAACTTATTTGTTTTTGATAACTGTAAAATTTAAAGATTTAGACTTTTTATTATTAAAAAACATCAATGGATGAGAGACCATTGAAATCACTCGGTTGAAAATCGATCCTGGGAATAGTGACGATATCACCTCTATTGCTTTCCGAAAGTGTGAAATTGCGATGACGCTCCTTAACGCCCAATCGTGTGCCATTACAGAGTCCGTCCTTTGGATTGAGATTGAGGAGCATCACAATTAATCCTTTCTTGAGGCTCAGCTGATGAGGTGGCATGCAGGGAAATGTGTGAAGAAACTCTAAAGGATAGTTTGTTCATCATTTGGATCATCCGACACAACTACATCTGCGCTGCAGTAGATGTGAGACTTGCCGGGCAGCTTTCTGATCTCTTCAGTTACACACAGAAGTATATACATACAAAATTGGAAAATTTTGTGTGTAAAAATGCTGTAAAGTGAAACTTGGATAATTCGAACTTGTTTAATTCGAAATTCTGGATAATTCGAATTTTTTGCTCCGTCCCTTGAATTCTGTATTAAAATAATGTTAAAAAATCATGGATAATTTGAATTTTATTGTGGATAATTCGATTTTTTCGTATGATTGTCCTTAAAATATTACGGTAAAAATTGTTCCTGAGACTTTTCTCAGCTAAGATACATTATTTATTTTAATGGTCTTTCTAAGGAAAACAAAAGTGAGGGTTGGAATGTCACTGTATGGGGATTTCCGAGGATTTTTCTGTCCACCCTCTTGTTGTTATCCTCCCCCCTCGCACACCCCTTCGGTCTTAAAGTCACGTGCGCTTCCTGTGAATGATTTAATGTGGTTATATACATTTTTAGTTTTTGTGCTTGTGCTTTAAGTATTGTTTATATGCTTTTACTATGCCGTTGTCAAAAGCTAAAGCTCTTTATAAGTCATTAACATTAGCTGAAAAGATAGCGGTGATTAAGGAAATGGAAAAAGGCCTTAAAAAGAAATCGGAAATCGTCAAGGATTTGAAATCCCATCCAACATGTTAGCGACATATTTGAAGAACAAAGATAAAATCTTGAGCAGCAAAAATCGCAATGGAAAAATAGAAAAAGAACGAGAGGACCTGGCAACCCAGAATCATATGCTAGGACAGAAAGATTGCATTCAATGAAGCAATTAAAAATATCCGCCTTTTTTTTTTGAAAGTGATGAATAATTAAGCTTTGTAAAAAATGTTTGATTTAATGAAAAAAAATGTAGTAGTATTCTTAGATAAAGTTTGTGTGTTAAATCTTTGATCGTGGAGTTAATCTTTTTTATTTATCTCTTCTGTTTGAGAGAATATATGTAATT
>JAFIDM010000179.1:12346645-12359266 GCA_023159025.1 Thereuonema tuberculata
CTGATGATTTCTATTAAGGCTGTTCAGCTGTTCAGGATTCCCGTTGACGATGGCTCAATATGCGAAGGCATATTTACTGTCCAGTTGTGACTTTTTCTTGATTCATGAATTAATATGGACGTTAAATTTTACATTTCATATACTTTTAAGACATCTAAAAAATATTTATTTCAGGGCATTTTGAAATTCTTTAAATAGACTATTAAATAATAGCTGTTTTTCAAAAGATTCCAAAAGATACTATTTACTGTAAAAAGTACAGCTTTCTGCAGTTAGTCATTCAAAGAAGGTACAACACTCACGGATATTAGGTTGGTGCTGCTTTCTTTTTTTTTTTGTTTAAAAAGTTATTAGCAGGGTCGTACAAACTTACTTTTATTAAAAAGTAAGGTTTATGGCTTATTTCAAATTTGTTCTTTATTTTCTTCAAAACCTTCCATTTATTGAAATAAAAATATGATGGATTGTTCCTTCAATAAGCATATTTTTAAAATTACGTAATGGCTTTAATTGAAGCCATTTATTAAATTGACATTTACTTAATTGAAGATATGTTTCACTTTTAATAACGAATTGTTGTTATTGGATATCCCATGTCTCGCGGTTCTGATGATTATTGATCACTAGACGACATCCCTGGTTCTTTTAAAGGCATCGAAAGAAATATTAAATTCTTGACCAAAAATGTTGTTTTGCGCAAGAATGACGAGTTAAAGTGTCCCCACTACAGGCCTATGTGGCTCTTGGGTTCGTGGGAGGTAAGGCACCCGGCGTTCTGTGACCAAAGTCGAGGTCGAGTGGTCAGCACGACGCCCACCCGCCTTCGACCCCAGGAAAGAAACCAGGTACCCATTTAACAGAGGGCTGGGTAGACCCTACGACCAGGTTGGAGGAGAATGGAGCGTGGAAAAATCCCCACCGAGGCCGGAGATCGAACCCGCTACCTCCAACCCGCAGCCTTACCCACTCCGGGTCCACCAATGACAACGGATATACTGGCAAATTTTTACTCTTTCAAGGATACTCATTAATCACTTTCTAATTACTTTGCTAACTAACTATTAATTTATAATCTGTGGATTACATTCCAAATATTATTTTTTTTTTCAATAAAAACAAACAAAAAAACAAATCACGACTTGCATTTTCTATTCGACAGCAGCTCGTTCGAAAACTTTCGTTATAGGAAAATGCTAGATAAAACAAACATGAACTTAAATAAAAACACACATTTCGAACGCTGTAATTCAAGATTGTACCGTCGAGTCTGTTAACTAATATCAACGCATGTAAGTTCCGTTTCGCAATATGTCCCTTCGCAACCTGGAGGTTTGGTTTGGTGCCAAAACTGATACCGAGACGGTGGTTGCGTCTCCTGGTCTCGCGGACCAGGTGTAGCGTTTGCGGTGAAATGTATATTGTAGACGACAAACGAAGTGTTTTATGACAGTGGTGGGGGATCTGTGTTCCTCGCAGCTACTGTGTCGCAAACACCGGTGGCAGACGTAATATTTGGTAGATGAAACTGTGGACGTCTACTTAAGATATGCAAAACAACTGCTCCTGAAGTAAAATCCTTAGAATCTTTTTAAAATTTAATAAAAATAAAATAAAATAAACAAATCCTGTAAAACTGTTTTGTTTTGTGACTGCCTAATGCGTTTTCCAACCCCATGACTTCACTACAACGTTACATTCCGTTACAATTCTATAGCCAATTTAGATGCCAACAAGAATACTGACGTATGCATTCTTTCTATTAAGCCGCCGCAGTAATGATTAATTACAACTCAATTGTTGCGGTGATCTAAAAGAAATATGGATGTTTTGTCCTTAGTTTTATGGAACTATCCACCTACATAAGTTGGGGTGTGTATATTTATATTCGCGTAACAGTTATAATAAATTTTAACCAAAAAAAAAAAACCTCTATTTGAAAATAAAAATTAAAAAAAATCACTGTTTATTTACATTAAAAGAAAATGTAAACATGCTTTTTTGTAAAAAATATAAATATACATAAAAAAAAACACGAGATATTTGATTCTACCTATAGGCTAATTATTGTAATAAATGTTGCCCTACCACACTACTTGAATTCTCCAAAAAACTCAGCCTTACCTATAAATAAAAGAAACAAAAAAAAAGTATTATTTTTCGTTCATTTATATAAGTTCCTTTATATGATAATGAAGAAGTTAATGGTAATATTTAAAATATAAAAAATATTTTTAATGTTTATCAAAACAATTCTTAATGTTATATGTTTTTAAATAGTATTACACAGGCCTGCGATGAAAAAAATACAAGGGAACTGATAGCTGAACTTTATGTATTTTTTGGGCTGATATTAAAAAAAGTAATGAAAAATTTCTATCATGTCACGTTTTCTTGAAAAATTCAATTTTACTTGGATTTTTATGAACATTTATCATAAAAAAAATTTTTCAGGTTTATCCGATGCCAAGTTGAAAAGAGAGAATCTTTGTTGGTCCAGATATCCGCAAGCTCATGAAGGATAAAGAATTTGAGACTAGCATGACAACAAAGGAAAAAGAAGCTTGGGTTGCCTTCAAAGATGTCGTCAATAACTTTCTAGGTAATTACAAGGATCCTGACTATAAAGCAATTGTTATGAATATGCTGGACAAATTTCAAGCGTTGGGTTGCTCCATGAGTGTCAAAATGCATTTCCTTCACTCACATGTGAACTTTTTCCCCCTCAATTTAGCATCAGTCAGCGAAGAACAGGGCGAAAGGTTCCACCAAGACATCAAAGATATGGAGCTCGCCGACTACTGTTGGATGTTAAGACGAGATAGGCCTGAGATTGAACATAAACGAACGTCAAAAAGAAGTTTCAAACGAAAAAGAGTACGTATTAAAGAAAAACTTTTTTTTTTGTTTTGTTTTGTTTTTTACTCAGTTTAAAGTTTGTTTATTATGTACACAAACATAATATTTGCTCCTCTTGGTCAATCGTCTATTTTATGTGAGTTACCTTAATAAAAACAAATTAAAATAGTATGTTGGTGATTTTCTTCTAGAAACTGCACCATAATTTGATTTAAACCTAAAAAAATTAATCGATTGCTAAAAAAATCAAGTTGCCTCAACAAGAATAGATTATAATCGATTATTTTACGTAGATTTTAATGGATAAAAACCACTGTTACCAGATACACATGCCAAACTGATCGAGAGAATTCCTTTTCAAATAGAATTTTAGCAAAAATATCGATATCGATTTGACAAAAAATCCTGACATGATGGAAAAAAATGGAGGTCATTATCGAAATCAGCACACCAAATAGCCTAACATAAAAATCGGCGACAACTTCTCTTGTATTTATCAAAATCTTCAATTTCGCAGGCCTGTGTTATTATTGTCTATTTTTACTAAAATATTTTGTTTTTTGGTTATCTCATCATAATTGTGAGACATTCGAGAGTGAAAACAATCTTCTCCTTTTCTTTGAAACACTTAATACATCATCTTATTTCTTTGAATTTAATTTTTCTTTCCCAAAAATACGAGTATTAAAATAATGTTTAAAATTACGTTTCTTTAACTAAATAGCTAAGAATTCAGAAGAATAAACAAATAATAATAATAAAAGCCTAAAAAAATAAATAAATAAAATAATAAAATTAGTCCAATAGGAAAGTAAGAATCATCAGGTTAAGCTTAATGAGTATGTGATTAACCCTAAGAACTTCTGAACCATTGGATGGATCTTCTTGTAACTTGGTATGCATATTCGAGGATTTGAGACGATATAATTTATATATATGAAAACTTTTCCAAATGGGCCCTTGTCGAGAAACCAACGCGAGAAGGTGACAAAAAATTCCAATAGACAAGATAAATTAATGCTTTTAGACAGTGTCAAAAGCAAAGCGGCCGTCAATATGCACAATATTACAAACAAAATGTGTTAAGAAGGGTTGATATTAGGGAGACGTTTACAAAAGGACTGAGAGACAAATAAATTGAACATAGAAATCGAAGAGGCACAACCAAAACCACTGAAGCTCTAAAGAAATTACAAATCCACCTACATTTTTCTAGTCCTTCCAAATTCAGTTTTTCCAAAAAAAAAATTAACTTCCCAAAGAAAGTAATTTGGCCTTAGTTTTGAAACCAGAGAATTAGATTTGCTCTTGTGTTAACTTTGGTGGAACTTCTTCCTTTTGTGTCTAACCGAAGTCTTTGCTATTGAATTTCTTTTTTTGTTCGACTCGTTATCCTCCCTGTTGTCTGCCCAATTGGAACCTAATACATCACCGGTGGCTGTTCCTTAGTTTTGCTTTCAACGTCCGTGGCAGACCTCAATTCAGTTGCAGCCCATTTCAAAAGAAGAAAAACGATCCGCCCTTTTTAATTCTCGTCACAGATTCAAATTATCAACAATCAATTTGAGTTGGGTTGTTTTTTTTCCTCCAGTGTACCTTAAAGATTTTTTTTTTTCAATTAAGATGCGAGATTCACTAAAAGTCGACTACAAAACAAGCAAATGTTTTATTAAAGATGGGAATCGGGGACACCTGTTTCGTCATTATTGTGACTCATCAGCCAGATTAACCCTCGAGTTTTTTGTTTTGTTTTAATTTCCTTTGAGGCTGGCAGTTGGACAGGAGAAGGATTTGTTGCTATGTTAGTTATTTTGTTGTGATGCCACTTCTGGGAGCGAAAATGGTTCCCATAACATTTTGCACCTTTTCGAGCTATCATCGAGGGTAAATCTGATGGAGTCAAAATAATCGTACGTCAAAGTCAAAGTAAGTAATGAGTTCCAGATTCCCGTCCACTGATAGCTCCGGCTGCGAAGGGCTTAGTTTTGTGAATTGGGTTGAATCATATTTATTAAACAGACTTATTATTTTATTAGGCAAGTTTTCGCCTTGACTTAACAAAAAGTTTCTTGAAAACGTATTTTATATCAGCTAGGTAAATGTATCTCTCCATTGTATTTTAATATTAAAACGTCACCTTGAGGTGGCTCGTATTTTTATGACAGATAAATTAATTCAGCTGACAATTCAAGAGGCCGAATCACAGCACCAGTATTTTGCATAACATTTTAATGTATCCCTCCGCGCGTTGTCGATACTTTCTACTGTCTAAAGAACGCTAATTTTTTGGGTAAAGAAAGCAACGGGGTTCCGAAAACTGATGAAAAAAAGAAAGAAAAAGAAAAATCACTATCAAATAAACGGTAATTGTGTAGGACAGAGAACCGGTGAAATTAAGACGAATTTTGATGACTTTTGAATGAAATGATTCCAAAATACTGACAATATAAAATCGATGGAAAAAAACACTTTTTTTTTTTTTTTTTTGTAGATTTTCAGAAAATTAAAAGTTTACGTGGCACTCTTTGAGAAGGAACCCCCTACAAAATATGGCTGTGTTTGAACTATTTTCAAGATGGCGGATAAGTTGCAAAATTGAAGACCATTTCGAAAATTTGTTTTTTTTTTCCAAGATCAATTGGTGAGATCAAGTGTTCACTAAGTGATATCCTAGAATGTCAGCTTTTTCACGCTCTTTGGCGATCGTCAGATAGAAGTAGTAACCAGTAAACAGCGACGTCTCGGTACAGAGGCTATTAGGACATCTTTAAGCTTTGGAGCTCCGCCATGATTCCCAAGATTGATTTTTTTTTTCTTGTTGAAATCCTGAAAACGATCCTACCTCAATTAATCTAACTTATTCAAAATTAATCTAACCTAAAAGAAAATATATGTTTTTTTGTTTTTCTGTTTTATTTCCAAATGAAACATACTGAAAGAGATCTTACTTATTAGCCGTCAGGAGGGCTTCTTGCTGGCATCCTAACAGCGCTATAAATTATGTCTTCCTAACGACGCTACAAGTTCTTGCCTTCAAAATATGCATCCGCCGCCCACGAAAGAGTTCCAACTTCGAATTTTCTTAAAAACTACAGGGTGCGGCAGAGCAACTTCCTTATTCGAAATGCGTGCGCTGAAGCGACCGTTATTCCGAGAAGGGTGGGGTTGCGCTCATTCGAAAGAGCGGGACATATATATTAAACTATCTTCTGAATGATTATACGAAAAACACATCCACTATTTAAAATTATTAATGGATCTCTAATTGATCTCCCTGTTTTCTGTCATGTAGGTTTAGGAACGATCATGCAAGGGAGGACCGCGCGTTCGCCGTAGAGGCGTACTTTTCAAACGGCCACTTAATCATCGCCAGGCAACGTGCATTCAGGAATCACTTTAATATCATGCCCGCGGGTCGTTTTTCTGATCGGAAATCAGTTCTTTTATGGGTGGACAAATTTAGGAAAACCGGTGATGTGCAGAAAAAAAAAAAAAAAAAAAAACAGGTTTTTAGGTTCAAGAACTGTCAGGACACCCGAAAACATCGAGCAGGTTAGGGAGTCATTTTTGCATGCAAAAAGTCCACATGATTGAGGATTTTTTCTTTGTACGAAAACTTGAAGAAATTGATATGGGGATGTCTGGTTTCAGCAAGATGGCGCCACGGCCCACACGGCGCGAACATCGATGAATCTTCTGCGAGAACACTTCCCTGGATACCTCATCTCCTTGCGAGGCGATCTTCAATGGCCGGCGCGCTAGCCCGATTTAGCCCTGTGTGATTTTTTTTTTTTTTAATGGAGTATCTGAAATCCCTAGTTTACACAGACCGTCCAAGGACCCTGGCTCAACTGAAGAACAATATTCAAGCTGCTATCGACAACATACCTGTCGATATGCTGGAACGAGTGGAGAGAAGCTTCAAAAATCGACTATCTCAATGCATTGACCAGAAGGGAGGCCACCTTAGTAATATCATTTTTAAAACATAATAAATAAAAACTTAAACTCTGTAACATGGAAAAAAAGAATTAAACTGATATCTCCTGTACTGTTTGTGTTATTCATTTTTAAAATAAGAAAGTTGCAATGCCGCAACCTGTACTCTAAAAAAACAAAACAAAAAACCAGAGTTTTCCAACGATTGCATATTTGCTGTGTATTTCAGAACCGGTTCGTTCCAAAAAAAAACCCGAAAATTCCTCTGAATTCCACTTATTGTGGGTCCTACATTACTACCAAATAAACTAATTCGTATATCACCATGATCTGGGGCTCTTGACACCCACATTGGCATTTTTGGTTTTATTTTCATTGGTATGAGCTGGTGGATAGTATTTATGTTTTCTTAATAGAATAGATATTGTTCCGCTTTCTTAAGCAGGCATATTACATAAAAAGAAATCACATATCCTTGCGCGACTTCACTTTTTAACGGTTCTTGTATTTCCTATCCAGTAGTTTGCGGAAAATACAGAATTCCGTTATGTAATTAAAAATAAGAAGAAAAAAACGACTAGCATTTACTAACCGATTAAAATTGATTAACTATTTAGGATATTATAAATCCACTTTTATAAATTGATCTATCATTAACCTATGAACTGGGACAAGTTCCAGTCCGTTACGTCACCATTTGAAATTTCTTATTTTGTTGAACATTTAAATAGACTTGTATTTGCCACGCATGTCTTAGCTTGAAAAAGATTGGAGTCCAATTGAAACTAGTAGCTGTATATTTTGTTAAATGTATTTTTTCTTAGTGTATGCCTGTGTGCTCTTTTTAATTTCATATTATCTGCAGATGTTACGCACACATAAAAACTGTCTTCAACTGGGACAGTTTGTTTACAAAATTACACAATATAGTAAACTTCCACAGCTCGTGCATGAAACGTATATAGAATACGCTGCCTGGCATTACAAAATTTACCAGTAACGAATTCCAAAAAAGAACTGTCAAAAAATATATTCACAGAAGGGACGTGTCTCGAGGAGTGTTCGTTGTCGTCTTGAGATTGCTGGAATGTTCCTTGTGATAATTGCATTACCCTCAGTCATGTAATGGACTCATTTACAACCAAATTACCATCTTGTTGTCTTCATTACAAAACCTCCTGAGCATCGTACGAAGACGCTTTAGCTGGGTTTCGTATTCGGGTTCTTCTGTGGTCGCCCTGTAGGGGAAAAGTATCTTTACAGCTTTTTTACTGTAGTATTAAAAGAAACGATAATTAGAAGTGATCTCAAATTATGCAATTAAAGAAGGCGAACAAAGCTTTTGTAAATTCCTTAAGACTATTCGCGTAAGTATTTACAGATAAAGTTAACGAACAACATGAAGAATTTGGGTTTCTTTTAAATTGCTTTTTTATTTGATAATTGCGTTAATTCGTGTGTGGTAAATTAAAGCAGGATCTGTAGTTAAAAATAAGTTTACAAACAATATATAAAATTAAAAAAAAAGAAATAAGATTTTCTTTCGATTCGAAAATAATATGTTAAATTCAATGAAAATCTCAAATTAAAAAAAAAAAATTAAATAAAATTAATAGAAAACATAATTTTTTTCCTATTAATTTTATTAATAATAAAGCCTAAAATAGAACAGATACAAGTTTTCGTAATTTTCGTGCAGCTAAAATTCAACTCCATCAAAATTACAACGTTATCCAAATTATAAAATTATGAATTTCTATACCTACAGGAGTTATTTCAAACACTACTAAAATAATTAAAACTAATTGTAATATCTTAAATCATGCGAATTATACACATATATATAAATTCTAAAACTAATATATATAATATTAATGTAATATTCACATCTACATAATATTAATGTACATTTACATCTACATAATATTAATGTAATACTCACATCTTAAATATTGAACACATTAAGTTGATATTAAACAGCGCAGAATTTAATCCTTTTTAAATTCTCGAAAAAAAAAGTTTTTAATTTAAACAAATTGTGATTGAAACGTTCAAGTTTTAACGTGCGACTTGAAATTTTGTAATAAGCCACGGCACTTTATATATTGAAAAAAAACAAAAAAAACAAACACTTATTTTTAAAACAAATTTTACAACCGGTTTCGAGGAGTTCAAATTACTCCTTGTCATCAGACGGTTAAGAACAAAATAAAGAAATAAAAAGTTTATGAATTTGAAAAGAGTCTCAGGAATCACGTCCTAGAGGAGGCCAATAGGCAACGAGCAAGACAGAACCGATCATAGTTGGGTCAACTGAGGAGATTTTGTTCTTAACCACCTGATGTAGAAAAGTAATTTGAACTGCTCGAAACCGCTTGTAAAATTTGTTTGTAAATAGTTTGTTTTTATTTGTAAACAAATTTTAAATTTGTTATCCGGATTGCTTTTGTAATAATCCTTTACTTTATTTACTTACACTTCCTAACGTGAACTGAGCTCTTTGATTACGGACATTCCCAAAGCATTCATTTCCTAACTCTAAAACTACGGCCCGTACAATAAAATGTCAAAGAACATTTTTGACTCAAAATGATCTTTGGAATCCTTATCTCTTCGCTTTGTCTACCATTGCGAAACACTACGTGCGGTGGCTTATTTAAACTACTGAACAAATTGATTGTTTAAATTAAAAATTTGTGCATCGCACAAAAACTTCCCTTGACTAGAAGAACTATTTGAAGTCTGGCAAATAATCAAATGTTCTCGCTTAGTGAATACATTTGTAAATAGAGGAATCTGATTATCCTATCTAAGCGAGGTTAAATGGGTACATTTATCCGCAAACGGATGAAGGGATTGCCAATGAAATGGAAATGAGAGGTAATACAAGTGTACACAATCATTGCCTTTTTATACATCACTCCCATAATTCCAAGTGCCATTCGAATTTCGACGCTAACAATGAATGGAATGTTTTTCGTGATTATGAGCTACAGTAGCCCAGTGGTTTATGCGCTCGAATACGGACTGAAGGAGCCGAATTCAATTCTCGGCAGTGTTCGGAGATTTTCCCACGATTGTTCTGATGCGAAATGAAGGTATTGCAATAGACAATTAAATCAATAAACATCATTTACAGTAACATAAGACTATTTTTAAGAAATACAAAATATTCCTAATACCTTGCAGGGTAAAATATAAATAAGAATAATACATTAAGACTAGATAATTGTTTATTTGATATTTACAGAATCATTTTTTTTTCACTTGAGATATAATAGTATACATATCCTTTAATTCTATTCTCAATAGAAATTTTAACATTCAAATAAATAAAGACTGGAAAGTCTGGATTTCCTTAACGTTCTCAGTTCATCTCAATTAAACTACATTTATATCTCTGAACTATTAAATGTTCCTTCTCTTTTTATCTTTTATTGGTTTCTATAGCAACCTCGTTATTTTTGAATAATAAAACAACAATAAAATTTCGTAAGACAAACATATATTTTAGGGGAGACCGGGGTTAGTTAGCATAGGGGGCTAGTTGGCACACAGCTTCTATTTCCTGCCACCGTATAGCTAGAGCGCTGACATCTTGGTAGTGGGAAGTGTATGTAAAGGTGCACCATCCACTGTGACTTTAGTTTGCTTGGAAGCGTCACGAAAGAAGTGACCCCTGTTTCATCGTTTTTCTGACTGGTGAGTAAATTTTTTCATCGTAAATTTTTTTGTCCTGGTGAACATGTAGATCGAATTAAGATAATGCTGATGGCGGTTTTCGAAAGAGCGGATAACTGTGGTTGCATGCATGTATCATAATCTTTTGTTTCTGATGTTTGGGATTGTGTGGTATCCATTTTGTTTTGGAAATACCTGTGGGGCTAGTTGGCGTAGTTAGGTAGGGATCAGTTGGCATTGCTATGACAAATGGTAAAAAAGGGGAAAAACTGGAGATGGCCAGACGAGGAAGACTAAATTTGGTACGACCAACTAAAGTTCTACGAAAATTGAACCCATCTGTTCAAATAAGCGAGCGCCCTACTCCTACATTTGTGTTTGATATCAAACAATAATTATAGGTAGCTAAGAATTCACTATTTATTCATAGACCTACATTTAATTTAATTTGTCATACAGTTGTTTTTTTTGTTCAAGTAAAATTATTAAAACAAAATTTTTGATAAAATAAAAAGTTTTTTCTCGAAAATTGCTGTGTTCTGCTCAAGTACCCCTATCCACATTTAGTTATGCCAACTCGCCCCTAGGGGTATGCCAACTAACCCCGCACCCGGGGTTAGTTGGCGTAGTTGGAAGCTTTTAGGAAACGTGTTTTTAGGGTTACCTAAATACGGATTTACTTAATGGGTCCTACATAATTTTGTAGTCAAAAAGTTAAGCTATCCGCCGCATTCACCAGAATCCCTCTAAGTATTGCAGAAAAAATTAGAAAAATCAAAAACCAAAATCTACGCCAACTAGCCCCTGTCTCCCCTCTGTTTCATTTGTTTTCTTATTTATTTTTGTTTTTACTAAAGTCTTCTAAAAACTAAAAAGAAATCCTAAATTTTTAACCGCAAATTCTTACTCCTCCAGATTGCTCCTAAGGTTCACCCAGACTTCTGTCAAATGACCTATCAATGACATCAAATTACGAAGATGCTCCAACTGAAGACCATTGGTAGTGATTACGATGTGTGAACCATTTGCAGCACATTTTATTGCATCAGAACTAGAGTCTTCAAATTTCTTCTTGATTGCAGTCTTTATTTCACGTTTCGGAGGAAAAAAAAAAAAAAAACACCATTTTTTGTGGGAGAGTAAATGAGATGGAAAAACAACGAGTCAAGTTCTGGAACTGAACTGAATTAATTTATTGAACGCTAAACCTTGATACGAGTTTGATTTGATTGGCTAAGTAATTAAAAATGTATGTATAAAGATTGGATAAAAACTTAACGAATTTAAATTAATTAACTGATTCAACGGCTGCAACGGAAAAGAATTTAAAAGTAAACAGAGCATCAGTAATTAGGAAATAGAAAACGAATCTTTTAAAATAACTAACGGTTTTAAAGTGAATAACACACCAGATAAATAATGATAAATAATGTCATAAATAAACTTAATGACAGAAACACGTTGCTTTAACGTCAACCGGAACGCACCACTTTTCCTGCTTGCCGTTGTGAATTATCGTACGGTCACTAATGCACGTTCGACGTCGCAAATGCTCGTACTGCCCCTTGTTGTACATAGGTGAAGCATTCCGATGCCCGCCTTATATTAGGATACCGTTATGTTTATGAAAACGTACAAAATGCTCTCAAAAAGGGCTAATCAGGAAGAAATCATTGGGTTGACAGGGTCCAAGTGATACATCCTGTATAAATCCATTGAAAATATAGCAAGCCATTTAGTATCCTCGTGCGGGTGCTTTAAGATTGATATTTTAGTGAATTTGGGCAACTTTACATTACTTAAATAAAAATTTAAGCTATTTATGTCATTTGATATTTACAATTTCCAAACCGGATTAAGATTTTTTTTTTTTTTTTTTTTGTAAATCTGTTCATTCAGGAACTTCTGTAGTTCAGATTCTATTAAGGTCTTCGTAAGAGAATATGGTTTCAAACAAGGCAGAGTCTGTGCTTTTCTTTTAAGCCTAAAATCATCTTCTAATTGAGTCAAACTTTCTGGGTAATGGATTGCGTGTAGAGTTTCAAACGGGAACAAAAAAAAAAAAAAGAAAAAAATGTTTTTGAATTACCAAGAAGTCAAACCAGATGCATCTGTCAGAACGTCTGGTGTTAGGTCTCTCCCTTC
>JAFIDM010000179.1:12376872-12395410 GCA_023159025.1 Thereuonema tuberculata
TTTTATACGTAATTAAATTAGAGTATTTGAAAGCTGTAAAGGTCTTTTCTAAAACCAACCATACCGTTGCGTTGTCACGGCAGGGTTAATTCATTAATTTAATCAAATGTTAGTGGAGATAACATGCACTAATTAATGCTAATTAATTTCGAATAACGTCATTTGTGGCTTAATTACTTTGGAAACCTGTAAATCCAAAATTGTAATTTGTAAGTGAGACCAAATATTTTCCACGCAATCGATACCTGTTTCCGTTCAAAGGTGGATTAAAAAAAAATAAATAAAAATCTCAACAGGAAAGAGCAAAGGCTGAAGAGCAAAGGAAAAGTGAGACTGTTGTTCAGCAAGTTTATGATTACTCATTAACTTTATTTTTAATTTCAGCCAGACTTCGTTTAAATTAGCAATTTCTGGTGTTGGTTCGTGTTTGAGATTATTTTTTTTTTCTTTAATTATTGTTTGATGAATTTCAAATAATTAAACAGAAAATCAGTTTAAATAATACAATTTACAACATCACACTAAATTTAAATGTAAAAAAACTACATTTAATACTAAAAAGCAAATTTTCAAAAAGATTACGTCTTTTCTTTTTCAAGCCTAAAATAACAATAAGTTGAAGAACAATTAAATTCCTCGAGAAAATATTAACAATATCATTTACTTACAATTTTTGTTTCTTTAACATGATACAGCTTAACAATTTAGTTCCTTGATTTTAACCTTATTATTACATTTTGTGGACATTTTATCTACAAAACTTTTAGCTAATCTTATGAAATATTTCTCTATTTCCATACCATCATTCCTATTCATGTTTTTTCTTTTTGTGTTCCGGATACACATGCTTTCTATTATCTTTCTTATTTTGGTGTCTCTTTCAATATATAAAATTTTTATCCCGTTGTTAATACAATGATTTTTGTTCACACAGTGTTCTGCCACTTCTGATTTTTCAATGTACTTGTTTCTAATACTGGAACCATGTTCCGTCATTCGTTCCTTCACTGTTCTTTTACTCTCGCCCAAATAGAATAAATCGCAATTCTTGCATTCTATTTTGTAAATTATTCCCATTTCATGTTTCCTAACACTATTATTCAATTTGCAACATAAAATGTTTTTCAGTTTGTTGTTATATTCAAATCCAACATTGAAACCAAAACTTTTGCAAATTTCTTTTAAAGTCAGACTATTTTTGTTTAAGTATGGTATGAAATATCTTCTGTTGTTATTTGTTGTTAACTCTTTAATTTTCAATGTGTGGTATTTCTTTATAGTTTTATTTATGAATTTCTCCTGATAACCGTTTTTACTAAGGATCCTTTTCATATTTATAATTTCTCTATTGAATTCATCTTCACTACTCGTGTTGACGTCAATCCTTTGCATATTTAATGGTAGAGGCTGTAGAAGGAGGGATCTACAAAAGAAATATGGGAACTTTACATAAATAATACAATTTCCTATGTTCGTCCCTCCGTCTCGTCTTTGACGAAGCGAACATTGTAATTGAAAACGAAAGGAAGTACCTATTGTTAGGACATTTTCAAAAACCGCACAGTCAGATAAAGAAAATAAACCAGGAATAAAAACTATATTTATTTAGTTATTTATTTACTTCAATTGTTTTACATTCTTCCGTTTTGATTGATGGCAATTGGAAAATAAATAAATTAATTAAAAAACATGCGTTTGTAGAGCAGAAGTCCTGTTTTTTAGCAATAAATGAAATTTTAGAACAATAGTTCTTCTATTCTTTCACTAGACAAATTTTCAGGCATTAAAAGACACAAAAATTTATGAACATTTATAAACAGCAGTTTATAACTTATTACATCATAATTTTAATTGAGTTCGTTCACGCCTGTACACTTGACTGGAATAATTAACACATTTAAAAAATCGTTGCATTTAAAAAAATTTAATTCTAATTAAAAACATTTAAAATTTTAAAAAATTAAAAAAAAAATTTGATTACAGATACATGACCTGGGTTTCGACCCCGAGAGGGGACCTTATCAAATGTGATGATAATTTACAACAAGTGTTTAAATAGAGTCAATTGTCCAAATGGGAGGAGTTATGTCCTTGTGGCACCATAAGAGATGATGGGAGATCATGGGTTGTCCTGATGGCATTATGAGTTCTTGTGAAGAAACAATTCGCCCTGGTGGTACTTTAGGGGAAGCACAGTTGTCAACATCATCATGTGTGTTTTTTTTTTTTTTTGAAGCAACTCTCAATGATTGTGCAGGAAACAAGGTTATTACATCATGCTTCGAGATTATTCTAAATGTTGTTCGACATTCTAGTGCAGGACTGACCTTTCTTTATCATTTTTCATATGTAACAACTATTTAACATATACAGTAAGTAGAGCCCCGATTATCCGCGGAATTGGGTGGCAAGGGTATCGCGGATAGTAAAAATCGCGGATAACCCGAAAAAATACTAAAAATGAGGTGTAAACATGAAAACAAATATTTCAGTATAAAAACTACGTTTTATTACACAAAAAACATAATATGCAAAACTTTTAAAATATATACAGTACACCAAAAACCTTTCTGCAGAGCAAGAGCCTGCCACTCATCCACAAATTCCGAGAAGGCCTATAGGATTACGATGCACAATAAAC
Organism: Thereuonema tuberculata; assembly: GCA_023159025.1. Lineage (NCBI taxonomy): Eukaryota > Metazoa > Arthropoda > Chilopoda > Scutigeromorpha > Scutigeridae > Thereuonema > Thereuonema tuberculata. The sequence goes on from JAFIDM010000179.1 coordinate 12,379,514, forward strand.
CTGTCAGTAGTTTTCGACCTTCGCACTGTAGTACCTATTGTATTTTCCCTATTGTTGGCTTGGATTAAAATTGGTTTTTTTGAGGTTCGTAATTAAAAAAAAATTTTCGCGGCACTCGCGGATAATCGGGGCTTTACTGTAATTTGCCTTTTTCTTTTAAAAACGTGAATAGTTACTTTTTTCATCCATTCTTTTTTATATTTGTAGTGTCTAATTTTAATTTTTATTTCCATTCAATTTTTAATTGCTTTTTCATTGACTTTGAGGAATTCTGTTTTCTTTGCTAAAACAATGATGAATTAATGGAATGTGTGAAGTATTTGTTTTAATATCCACTGTAATGTGAATCTTTTCTATTTTAAAGTTGGAGAAAAATTTTCTGATTAAAAATAAATCCTATAAATCTCTTTAGAGGTTTTTTGAAAACTAGCAACCTAACTATCAATTCAGTGATGGGTTAAATAAAAGAAAGAAAGAAAGAACAGAGGAAATATTCGAAATGGAAATGTCATAAATTTCACTTACCAAAAAGATAATTTATCATTTTTATTTTCATTTGCTTCCTAGGGCTATTAAATTGTATTCGATTGAAACTAACTTATAGTTTTATGAGTACATTTGAACTACACTACATCTCCTTCAACAATCGCCGTGCACTCAACCACTGGTCCGTGCTGGCTGATGATTCCCACCATCTTCATTATTGTTTCACATATTCAGAATATTATATAATTCCTGTAGAGGTGGGGAAAAGAATGGGACCTCCAAATCTAAAGTAAACAAACAAGAAAAACACAATAAAAGAAAAGAAAGGAATTTCATATGCCAGTCTCAGCTGGCCGCAATGAATTTTCAATGCGCATTAATTAAGGAAAAAGCGCCTAAAAAATGCTTAAAACACACTAAACGTTATACCTAGTGTTTATAAGTGCAACGTGAATTTCCTTTCTTTACTTTTATTGTGTTTTTCTTGTTTTTTTACTTTAAATTTGGAGGTCCCATTCTTTTCCCCACCTTTTCTGATAGTAACCTCCCTAGTAAGGACCTAGGTGTTTGTAGTGAGTACTCAATTAATGATCGGCAATACACCGAGAAATAGCTGTTTTGAGACGTCATGTTGCACTTATAAACACTCGGTCTAACCTTTATGCATTATATAATTCCTGTCGAGGGAAAGTTACGCATATAACTCTGATTAATGAGTGCACTGTTGTTACGTTTTATTGCGACTTTACTTTTATAAAGATAGTATGTGTTCTTTTTCCGTAATTGTTTTTTTTTTTTTTTTTTTTTTTATAACTTATGTAAAGTAATAAAGGTTACATATAAAGTATTTTTTTTTAATTTGTTAATAATATATTTCTTCAGCAAATTTTTATCATCAAAAAAATTAATAAGTAAGTCTTAAATTAGTAATTAATTTTTTTATAAATAAATTCAGGAGAATTTTATTAATTATTTTCTTCTTTTTCTTATTATTATTATCTCGTTGTTTTCAGTAATAGAATAGTGAATCAGAAATTAAAAAAAAAAAAAAATGCTTCATCTTCTTTGGGTCAAGCTTTATTAGTTTCCCATTCTTATTATTAATATACAGTATGCATTAAAAGGATTATTATGTGTGAATTTAAGTAATTTAGATTAAAAATAACAAAACACAAGACAAAACATTTAAAAAGTTTTGTTTAAAAGAAATATTTAAAATTCCAGGAGCCTTTCGAGTTCCTTTGCAGAAAACCCCTTTTCAACACCCATATACATTATAAACACCGGTATATTTTAAATATATTTTACAAATATAAGTATATTGTATATTATAAGTGTAATAAAGTTTTATATTTCTTAAAGTTCTTTATGTTGGAGTTTTCTCGAATTTCTTAAATTTGAAGAAGAGTCACGTACATAAAGAACATCAAAGATTCTGACTGGGAAAGATTTTTAAGAAATGACTGTATATGGGAGGTCTGAAAAGGTCCTTTCTCAATCTTTGAGTCTCTAAAAGCAATGAACTACAATTATTTGATGATTAAAAAAAAAATATATATTCAGTCGGTTTGGATGCAAACGTGAAACACTTTAAAGCTATTGAAATTCATATATAAGAGATTAAAGCATTTCTGAAAAAACCGTACTTAAGACGTAATATGCGAGGTAATGTATGAAAAATGTGAATTATCGTGATATTTGCATTTTTTTCGCTCTTATAATATGGTTTTTATAATATGAAAACTGAAAATAAAAGTTCGGGACATAAGCAACGCCTGAATCGTAATTTATTATAATTGTTTGAGTCGAAGTTTATAAACTATTTGATTTCATCTCAGTGTTCCTCAATAGATTTACATTTCTGACTATAACCCTATTCCTCCGCGCCTTGATAACATCGACTTACTCTCTTCTAGATCTCTTATAATTTTGGTTTTATTGTTCATTTCCTAGCTCTAAGTGAAGAACAAACAACTCAGCAGGATACACGTTTATAATTTCCTTTTAAAAAAAACTGAAGCGAGGTTCCGGAAATAAATATTCTTAATACAAAGATGTTCCTGAAAAAGAACTCGAAATCTAATTTCCTGAAATCTTGCCTGTTTTTATTTGTTTAAATCTTGAAAATAATGCAAATGACAAAAAGAACCCTCTAAATTAAAATATCCTCCTTTCTAGATTATTATAAGCTTATTTGCTGAATACAGACAAAAGAAATTTTGCACTTTTATAAATAAATAAATAAATAAATAAATAAATAAATAAGTCCAAATTAATTAAATTGTTTAAATCAGATAATTTTATTACATTAAAGCTTGCGCACATATTACGAGAATTAAAACATAAATTACCGTATATGCTCCAATAGAGGCCCCCGGCGTATATTTGCAAAACTAGCCTCGGCTCCCGGCGCTTAATAGAGACCGGCTGCTATTAGAGGCCGGCCATTATTAACAAAAACCTTCAGAACGCAATATTTTTACACGTAAATACCGGCTAATATTTCAAACAGCTACTTTATTTGAATTTCACATGCTACGTAAGACTGTTAAAGATAAATGGCAATGTCTTTCTGTACCTTTCGCTGCTATTCATCGAAAGAATCCGTAATGACGGCTTCATTGTTGTCCAGGACAATACACGGTCTTTAAGTTCGTAACTAACTTTCTTGGTTCCTCCTCCTCCTGACGGCTTTCTGCTTGCACCTTTGTCCACTTTCGCAGACACAAGATTATCATATTGTTTCTTCCAGTCTCTGATTCTTTTCGGATCAACACCATAATGACGGGTGGCCGCCTCACCGGAAGTTTCTTTCGCATATTCCACGGCGCGAATTTTAAAGGCAATGTCAAATGACCGTTTCGGCGGCATTTTGTAAGGCAATGTACCGTAAGGTATTACGCATGACTAAAACGATACGAACGCTTACACTAGTATCGGTAGGCAAATATCAAAGACCCGGCTACTGTTAGAGACCGGCTACTATTTGGCCGTGTCCCCTCTGCAGCCCGGCGCTTATTAGAGACCGGCGACAATAAGAGCCTCGGCGTTTATTGGAGCATATACGCTAATAAACATCCTTTAAGACATCAATAGAAGTCGTATGTTTCGATAAGTAGACAAAAAACGTGTGGAAATTTAACGTGTGTGACTAACATGACTTAGTTTAAAATCGATAACACTAGTTTCGAACACCCTTATAGTGTCCTTTTTCAGAGGTTTGAAAAAGGACACCGTCAGAGTGTCCGAAACTAGTAACGGTTTTATTACTGTTTTTGTTATTGTATCTTTCTAATCGATTTTTAACTTATTAAAAAAAAAATATTCGAATATTTTGCAGAGCTTGAATTGTTCCATATCATAAGGAACTGTTGTCAAATACACTTTGACGAAAGCGTATCTCCGGACTGAAAAATTGTTTTAAGGTCACAGAAATTTTAATTTGTTTTATTCTCGTTGATTTAACCGAATTTCCTGTATTTCGCTTCACGGTAAAAGACAAAATCTTTCCACAGAATATTATACTTTATAACCATGCTGGTTCACGACAGGTTCTGCAGCAGAACTGCTGAAGTTCTTTACTCCCGACGATATTAGTGGGTAATGTCGATCTCAGACAAAGGATAGTTAAAAATATGTTGGGTTATCAAGCGTATACAACTAAAACATGCTCTAATGTTTGTAGAGTATCATTACTTTGCAATGAATAAAAAAAAAAAAAAAAAAAAAACTTAACAAAGTATGAAACATCGATTTGAAATTTCACTGACCATGAAGGAAGATATTAAATTAGAAGAAATTTTAAATTCCTTTCTACCTGTAACTAAGCCTTGCCCGTGCCGACATAAGGCAGAATTAACTAAGAAGTAAAATTATATGATTTTGAACTCGATAGTCTCGTTACAAAAGGATAAGGAAATGTAGCTTTGTATTTGCCTTGAATAATTCACGGTTTGGAAGAAATCCTTAAAAAATTAACTGTAAATAGGAAGGATTTCACCTTCAATGGCTACAGCCTAGTAACGACAGCCTAGTATTTATGAAAACTTCGGAGATAATACGTCTATTCAGTTTTGTAAATATTTGCGATCTATCAAACGCATTGCATTGTTAAAAGTGACACTCCTATTAATTGGCGCGTAAAACTCATTAATTCAAAGATCAAGTGCAATTTCTAGCGATGCCCACATTGCGTTCATTTAGTATGTCTAGAAGACTTACTATTTCGGACTATTCGGACGACTTTTGAGTAAATGTCGAATGGCCACCTCGAACCGGTATTAGCACATTGGGTCGAGGGTATTGTGTTGGTTTCCAACAAAAGTCGATTCAGTATAAATTGACCTCAAATAAGACTATTTTCCTGAACCCGTTCAATGGTCACCTAAAATCGGAAGTGATCTGGACAGGAAGTGGAATTTATTTATTTATTTATTTTCCAAACCTCTAGGATGTGAGGAGACCAATAAAGTTTTACTCATGGGGCTCTGATTCCTAGTTTTGACTGTGCATGACATTACAAACACACACGAATCCTTACAGCTGCTTCTATGGGTAGCTAAAAATATTATGTCCCAAACAATCAAGATTCTTCCAAAAGAATACATTTAGATACAATTTACTTTTAATGCAATGTTGGACTGTAGACAGTGGAACGTACGACTTAAGCGAAGTAATATTTCTCATTTTTTTTTTTTTAATACGGAAGGAAGTTTTGAATTTAAAGAATTGTTTTTCGTGAAATAATTCCGTTTTCCCAAATCTCGGTTTTGAAAACGCCTTATAAATAGGATACCACGAAGTGCATCGTAAATCATCGTTATTTTTTTTCTTTGATCGAGTTCTTTTCCGTTTTTGGTCTTATTTTCGCGTTTCGGGTGTTGCTGAGGACTGGGGTGGGAACGAGGCTGCCTCGCATTAGATCTGTAATCTGTCGCGCAACGTTCTCGCCGACAGATCGAGCCACTTGCGAATTCCAAATTACCCGATTTGCAGCGAATGATTGGAAAGTTCAGCACACGAGAAAGAATGACAGAAGAACGAAGGAAATAAGGAAGAGAAGAAGAGGGAAAAAAAAAGATGATGGAGAGATGATGGTGACAATTTGGTTTCCCCCCCCCCTTTTTTTTTTTTTTTTTTGAAAAAAAAAAAAAAGCAAAGGGAAGCAGAGATGTGTTGACGTCTGTCATCAAACTGTAGGCACACATCCGATGTGTAGTCGGTTTTAGTTACATAGGTTTATTTAATATTTAAGTACAATATTTTAGTGCCAAAGGGAATAATTATATACCTTTTAAAAAATCGAATACTATTATTATTAATAAATGGAGAGAGAAATTCGCCAACCGGACAATAAATATGCCTTCGCACATTGAGCCAACATCAACGGGAATTCTGTACAGCTGTTTCATCCTTATTAGGAATCATCAGCAGAATATACCCTTGATGTTTGGCTCAGTTCCGCGAAAGCTTTACCTAAAAGCATTCTCGATCCCGGGTATGGGCCGCCAAGATAAAAAACAATAAAATAAAAAATGATCCTGAAAGATCCAATGTGTTAACCCCTTGTCCTTTCACTGAATGGCACTAAGGAAATTAATTACAAAAAGGCAACATCATAAGTTCAAATGAAAGCAAGTTTAACGTCCGTAATTATTCATAAATGGAGAGATTCTCATAAAACTATCTACGTAGTAATAACTTGTCTAACCTACAACAATTTAAAAATTCTGAAAACAATTTTAAATTGAAAAGATAAATAAGCAAATAATAATTTAATCAATTTTGGATGGATGTAAATCAAATTGTAATTAAAAATAAAATGATAATCAAGGAAGGCACAAAAGAAACCAAAAAGATTTCGCACCCTGAGCTATCATCGGCGAGAGAGTGTGGAACGGCCGTTTCGTCCTCTTTAGGAACGTCAGCCAGATTAATCCCTCGATGATAGTCTCAGAAGGGGGAAGGCTGACGAGTCGAAACTGGACGAAACGGCCGTTCCAGACTCCCGCCGGTGATAACTCGGGGGTGCGAAATCTTTTTGTTTTCAACTTTTACTAAATCTTCGAGCAGTTTGCAAGAAATCACGTGTTGTTGTTCTGCCGCTAAAGAAAAACAACTCAATACTCGTCGCTGATAGTAATTATCTGAGGATTGAAAGCTTGCAAAAGTGATTTTTGTGGTTAGTTAAAAAAATCAATAACCCGCTAAACTTTATTTTTCTTCATTAATTGCCGACGTATCGAATTTTAATTTCGATCTGTCGTAAATATTTTTAAATTCCAGCGAAATTTAAGTCCGTAAAGATTGAAAAACAACTGCAAAAACAAGTATTAATACTCTAAATAATAACTGTAAAAGCTGGATAGATTCTTTGATTCCATTTATACAGGGTGTAGCTAATTTTCGTTTAATTTCCTTTCACCCGTGAAAGGAATTCTGTGAGGTATAAAGCAGTGAAGTTCCTTCTACAATGTATGTGTATTCAGTATGTAAGGCAGATTGTTGGCATTATAGTTACGACATTAACCTCTAATCTCTTGGGATGAGCTCTTGTGGGTTTCGTGGTAGAGAACGATCCGCGCTGGGCAGATTTTCTCGAGGTTCTCCCGTTTCCCCAGAGCTACTACCACCATTTTTTCTCTTCGTCTATCCTTTTTTCCATTGCACAACAGCCTTACTGTCTCGGGGTTCGGCTTCACACCACCCACACTCAACACACCTAAACATAAACAATAATTAAGCGACTAACCTCCTGATATGTAAATGTATGTGTATGTCGATTGAAATGTATACAAGGCAATTCAGAAAAAAAAACTTCCTAACTTAAACTTGCCGTTCTGGAGGTGATTATAAATTAAATAGTCCACATCAACGCATAATGTGTGCAAATCGCTAAAGGGAGTTTCACAAAACCTACATACATCAATAAAATTAATGAAGAACCCCTTCTTATAAAAAATACACAACAAAACAAATGAGGGGCTTTTTTGAAATCCTATACATCAGTGATTCACTACTACCAACCGGAAGTTGTACAAAGATTACTCGACATCACCCCTCCAAACAGATAATCTTACTTGTATCATATTACAGGCTATTCTGTAGTTGCTGTAAAGAATGAGGATTTACCCTAAGGCTAGAGGATTTCGAATATTTAATATCTTACCTTTCTTTTTTTGCCTCCTATTTACTGTAGATTATTATGTTTTATAATCTCTTTGCAAGTCCATGACTCTCTTCCTTTCATGATTATTGGGCATACGGTTAATTATTCTCTGTCCAAAATTTGGTGGCATTTGAAGAAATCCTCCCTCATGCACCGATTGCCCACAAGCAATCAGTCGACCGCTAATCCTACCATGGGCGTGTCTTCTTCCTTTTTTGATCTACTGGGCCTTTTTCTATAAAACTACGTTTTTCTAAACTGTTACCTTTACTTAATTTTTATTACAATTATTAAATTCTACATGTCAATCCGTGCAAAAAGAATCCAAACACGGAGCAATTGTGATAATTCTAAGCATTTTAATGGTCAGTGGGTTAAAAAAACGTAGTTTTGTAGAAAAACACCCAGTAGATAAAAAAAGGAAGAAGACACGCCCATGGTAGGATTAGCGGTCGACTGATTGCTTGTGGGCGTGGTGGTGCAAGAGGGGAGGATTTCTTCAAATGCCACCAAATTTTGGACAGAGAATAATATAGACTTTGCTATGATGAAGTTATGTCAGTATGTCGATTGTAATTTGGTTAATTCTCTGTTATGTCGATTCATGCCAAGTCTTACGAAATTACAATTTTCATATTTTGTAAGACATGAATCCCGCTATATTGTAACTGAAGCTAGTCTAAGCCTAGATTCATCTACTCAACATTAAAATATAGTGAATGTATTTCTTTTAGTAAAAATCGTAAGATAAGAAAGTGACGGCGGCGTCTTTTGAACAGAATCAGGGATAAGTAATTTTATGATGAAATTTCTATACATAAGATTCATGATCCATGAGGAGTATTAATGGGATCTAGCATTGAAATGATTTTGTTTTTGTCTTTTGGCGCAATATTCATATTTCATTGTTGGAATCGTCTGTTTATTGTTTATATTATTTTTTTTATTATTATCTTTCCATGATTTGTTGATATAACTCTTTATCACTGAGTCAGATGTTTTATGAATGTAACCTAAATCGAATATCCATTTTGCCAAAACTGAAAGTTTGGAAGCAGTTACGGCTATGAAAAGATTATAAAAGAAGGGTTGCAGTTACTAATGAATTGATCACTCCAGGATTGTCGGCTACATGTTTTATTGAAAAAATGAACTGTTGTAACCAGATCGTGAAAGAATATAAAAATAATGTGAGATTATATATTATTATAATTCCTTATAATAATAAATTCTTCTAAATTGACTATCAGCTTTTAGACTATGTTCAAGTGCGCCCTAACGAATCAGTCAGTCTGTAAGTGTGCGCCCCGGGCCAATCACTGCTGAACCACTGGATGCATCTTGTTGGTGTGGATATTCGAGGACTATCTAACCTTTATATTTGTAATCTTTTCCATATGAGTCCTTATCGGAAAATTAGTATGAGAAGGCAACAGGAGTTCCCTTAGAAAAAAAAACAACTCACGGGAATCTACAATGTATTCTATCCTATTACCTTACTGTCTTAACCAATGAATATTAAATCCTCGGTTCATTGCACGCTGTTCGGTCCGTTTAAATTAATCCGATTTGACAATTTGCAGATTTCATTGTTTCGTTCTTTCTTACAGAAATTGGAACATTTGTACTATTTGTATCAGCGAATCTCTCTAGGGGAAAAATGTTTCTTCCTCTAAAAACCTAAAGTTTCAATTAATTTGAATGCGATTTTCATCATTTAGGTGTCGTTTATGGCCATCTAGCATCATTTTACTACCTTTAGGTGAAGAAAAAAATTTCAAAACCCTCATGGGAATTGCACGAATTAAGACAAAATAGCTTTTGAAAACCGAAACCTAAACATAATTTCGCTGCATCTTTTCATTATTGCACTTTACAATTAAAACAAGTTATCGTTATAACTGTTGAACCACTCAATTAATCTTTATGCAGTTTCTAAGTTTTGTAGAGGATTACATTTAAAAATGGTTCAAGAACACACTTAAAAATAAAGATATTTACAATAAAAACATGATACTTAATAAAATCCCGGGAACCGGTTTTCAGACCCCTCTGCGTGGTCTTTCGTCAGCCTCACGTTAGAGGATTACATTGTGCTGTTTTTTACAGATGTAAATCGTCTCTATATTCCTTAGGGAACAGGGACGTTTTGAATGCAGGCAACGGGTGCATACGATAGATGTTTTTTGAAGTTGTATATGTTTTTGGCGACATTTCCTTGGTCTGTTTTACTACGCAAAGTTCATTAATTTTCGTTATACGTTAATTGTTTGTCTGTTACGTGTAAATAATAAAGATAGTTCTATTATCTATCTTTTATTTACATTTATATATCCCAAAAACAATCTTTGTATATTTGTTGTTATTCCTTTGTCTCCTACGCAATGGGCAACCCGAGTCTTATTGCTAGATGGAATTTAGATTAGGCTTTTCGTTTTTGTTATTTTCCCAACTTTAGTAAAAAAATAACAACATTAATTTAAGAAATACTAGCGTAAGCTTTTAAATTCTTTCGAATTTTATGCTTAAAAATCAATTTCACTTACTTTATACTAATTTCTTTATTTTATTCTTGATTTAAGAAACTGCTATCACTTGACTTTCATGCATGATTAAGAATTAATGATCATTTCCTCTGGTGAAAGCAACTAGAAATCTCGATTCAACATTTCTATGGGACTATCACCTTAGGAAAAAAAAACCTCTTAGCAGCAACCTGACGTGTTGCTAGATTCCCTTTGTCTATGCATTTCCAAGGCATCAATCCCCCTTATGCTTCTTTATTTTTTCCAGGTTTTTTTTTTTATATTTCCTATTAGCATTTTCACTCTGTTATTTTACGTACCTTGAGCTTAGGAGGGCCCAGTGTCGATATTCGTACAGGGATGCATTTCATTTAAAGCAGCAAAATGCATCCTGTTCTTCTCTTTCCGTTTATCCACATTCCTCTTCTCTTCACGTCACGTTATTATTAACGGAGCGGGAAAAATCCGCTGCGGTTTCCAGGGGAACGGGAAGGGGAGTAGGTGAGGGACGAATTTCGGCAGCGAGAAAAAGAAAATCTCGTTCCGACGCAAGTCGCAACACTGAACAGTTTGTTTGCATTTTCTTTCTTTTTTTTTTTTATCTACGAAAACACTTCCACCGCCTACATCTAGGTAATTAGTTTGAGTCAGACTTCTTTTTTTCCCCAGAAGGCGCAGATTGTTGCTTATTAGAAGATAGTGGAAAAGAGAGAAAATGTAGATAATTACGGAGACTTTAATATGCGGGATATTGGGGTTTCTTTGAATCAATTTTACTTCTTCCACTACAGGTTCCACAACACGCGTCTAAACAGGAGTTGGGCTAAATATTTCGTGTCTGCAACACTTAAATTAGGAGATTGAATTATTATGGATTTAAGGATCACATTTTTACATTTCGTCAAAATATTTCGTAGACCATATTGTGGTACCTCATGGACTAAAACAGCAACAAAAAGTTCCTGAAAACAAATTCAGAGGCTGCTTTCGTTGTCGTTCTTGAACTTTATTTTTTTTTCTTAAAACAAAAGACGATGAAATTTAACATTATTATAATATCAAAACAAACTTTAATTTTTCGTTTGTTTTGTAAAAACAAAGAATAATTGTTTATTACCCTCACAGTCAAATTTTATTTCGAAGTGTTACCTCAACTGTTCTAATTCTCATACGAATTGGAGCTCGAATAGTAGAACAACCTTATAAGATAGTGGGCCAAACTCTTACCATCATATATTTTCTTTGATATCCTATATCTCTAAAAATTTACTAATATCAAGAAAGAGTATTCTTGTAAAATAGAGCTTAAATCTATCGCATTCTCTGCCGTCTTGATAACTGTATTGAACATCTTTAAATCCTAAATTTAACGCATAATTTCTGCCAAGTTAAAATACAATACACTCTCGATATCTCGAACTTCGATATCTCGAAAACCTTCATATGTCGAAAAATTATTTTTCCCTTCGTATTACATATTCATCTAATGTTAATTTTAATTCTTACGTCGAAGAGTTTTCACTCAAAACCTTGTTACGTCCCATATTTTTCGATGACTTTGCCACTATTTTTCAAATAGAAAAATTGGTTGAAGAACAATTTCAAAAGCGATGTCGCCAGGCCACGATACTGAACTTTTTTTAAGAAATTCTAGCAATGTATGTTCATTGTATTTTACTAATTCCTTTCAATTTAATGTAATTACTTTCGACTACTTTTCAAAATTACAAATTTATCAAAATTAAAAATCAAAATTAAATTTATCATTGCTGTATTTAGACTTATTGTCAACTATCATTACATATTTATACTTATTCTTATCTATCAAGACTCAATTTTTAGAATATTATAACGTATCTTGTATTTTTACATGATTTTTTATGTTTGGTTACGACCTTGTTATCTCGAAATTCGCTGTGTCGAATTCTATTTAGCGTCCCTTCGACTTCGAGATATCGAGAGTCTACTGTATATATTTTAATTAACCTTTTAATTTATTTCTTTTACAATGGATAATCCAAAAATTTTGGTCCTTTCGTATTAAAACCTCATAACGACACAAACGAAAAATATACGTTTTGTTTTTAAATTGTAATAATGTTAAATTACATCGTTTTGTTTCTAAATAAATTTATTTATTTTTTTATTTATTTATTTATTTATTTAGTTATTTATTTTTGGAAGTCTTTTGAAACATGCACTGCTTTCTCGACACGAACCATGCAGAAACCACACATCCATACTGTAATGCAAAAGAAAGATCCTCGTCTTGTCTAAAAATTTGCTCGTCAAGTTTCAAGAGGATTCATATAGCGGTTCAAACATTATTAGGGGTTGGAGGAGGGCAGGACCTACTTACACACGACTGAGTTGATGAAAGACAAAGAAAAGAGAAGTTAAAAAAAATATGTGCCATCTTCACGCTCGGCCACAAATGAATTTATTAGTCGAATTAAAAAAAAAGTATTATTTCGAATCAAAATTCTTTCTTATTGGTCATCTCATATTAATATCAAAGTATTTCTCACAGCTCAGAAAAAGTTGGAACATACTATCCTAAGTCAGGGGTAGGTAATCTGCCGCTTTTTGTATTCAATTTCAAATTCGTATGCGGTTTTAATAGGAAAATTACATAAAGAACAGTAAAGGACTAGATTATAAAACTCACAATGACCTAAGAGTCAGAGCTGAAAATTGATAAACTAATTGAGCAGACACTTTACAATCTCGATTGGAATAAAGTCGTCGAAATATTTCTTTGTCGTTACATTTATTCTTCGCTTAACGATAGTTAGGTTTCTCGAAAACGTGTCTTGGAACTTACTTTTTTAGTAGACGAAGAGTGACATTCCAAAACTCCTTACGTCAGTAAATCTGTTTTAAAAGCTGTACCGCTATTGGCCATCCAGAGTCGGCGAGAGGTTTAGGCTTCCAGAGGTTCTTGACTAACGGGGCTATTTGAGGTTGGTTGATTTGAATTAACTGCGCATTTGAATAGTTAATAAACAACAATGGCTGAGACCAAATTGTTTACCAAGTGACATCCTGGAACAGCTGTTTCATGCTCTTTGGCGATCATCAGCCACGAGTTTTAAGAAACAACAGGAAAGTTCGTCGAACATTTTTCTAAATAAAATATGCCTAACTGTACACTTCAACTTCTCGATAATATTTATATAATGAGAGGGAAAGAGAGGTTGGAATTTTGGTTTTTACGAAAGGCGAACAATCCAAGTCAGCTTTAAGAAGCATTCTTTGTGAACGCGACGATTTCTTCACATGTGAAAGATTAAAGCTTTTAATCCAGAAGCAGCTTTTAAGAAAATGGCAAAGAAATTAAGCTAAGAAATTTATTAATCTTGAAAGAGAACCTGTGTAGGTAGTTCTTAATGAATCATGCACTGATTAGGAGCAAACTTTTCATATAATTTTTAAAGCTTATCTTTCATCAAATCCCAGGAATTAATTATTTAATTCAATAAAAATGATTTATTTTTGTGGCCTTCTTTCCAAACGGCAAGTGTGACTTATCAAATTACCCAGTCTGTCTGTGTGTGTGTGGGGGCAACTGGCAAGTTTTCGAGAGCGTGTAAGCAACCATAAGGGATTCGCAAACCACAGATGAGAAACGCTTATTATCCGCGCGCTCAAAGATGAACCTCCCAGAATGCAACGCAGATTATAGATTGACCTTTCCTGGCTTTTCGTTAACATTCAAATGGAAGAGAAAATGGCGGCAATTCCTTCTTGATATGCATATCAGCAACAATTTGACGAATGACGTAACAATCAAAATCGTCAGGCGAACTCTTTGGAGCCAAACGAGGCCTTTTTCTCCCTGGCGTTAGTAGCAACGGCGACTGTACAATTCTCTTCACCGTAGTCAAACTCACTCCAGTATATTCTGCAGTGACCTTCAACGCATCCTTTTTACTTTTCAAATCGTTCTTGGGCGATATATCTTCTAGAAATCGTCGAGCAACGTTAAGAATAATTTCCCTAGCTTGACTGTTGATAACTCTTCCTCGTCGAAATGTTGACTGTGAACCAGCGACCGCCATTTTCTCTTCCATTTGAATGTTAACGAAAAGCCAGGAAAGGTGAATCTATAATCTGCGTTGCATTCTGGACGGTTCATCTTTGAGTGCGCGGATAATAGTTCTAATATCCCAAACCTACATAAAAATCATTTTACAGTATTTTTTAAATATTACAAATGTAAAGAAAATGTTTTATCAGTTTTAAGATTACTGATTAATTTTAAATTTATCAGTAGTAAGCTTTAAATTGTACGGTATTTCCAGTTAATTTCTGGGATTTTTTTTTTTTTTCATTCAAAGGTTGACATAGCTATAACTAACCTTCATTTCTCTGAACGTACGAACGCTGGCCAAATGCCAAGTGCTCCTACGATAGCTCGCTCTTTCCGCGCCAAAAAAAAAAGTTTTACTATTGAGGGAGAACAGTCAGAAAAGCCTATCAATTTGGAATCCAAAAATGAAACAGTATTAACGACAATGAAATTTGTACTTTTATTTTCAATTAGATCATTTGAACGTTTTATTTTTAAATCAGTTATGGCGCCATATTTGTTTCTAGGTTTTGGGAGATGCTCTTTTGTCTTCCATGGCGGGATTCGCCATTGAAGAATTTCCATAAAGAATTCAATTCATTTTTCAAAGTTCATTCGCGTGTATGAAAGGGACAAGCCTCCAATTAAGTATTTGAATGATCTGGGTTTTAATAAATTTCCAAAATTTTTAGCAAAAGTTGATAATGAAACAGGCAGGGATAATTTGCCTTTCCCAGTTCGCAGCTGCAGCAATACGTCGTTGTAATTAAATCGGGCAGATATACAGAATTTAATAATGGTAGCCTTTTTAGTAAAACGGTGCAATTATCACAACGAGTTTTCTCGTAACTTGTACAGATTTTCAACCACAAATGAACACAAGACCGTCGTATATTACAGTTTAGTATTTGTGTGTTTTCGTTCCCG
Source organism: Thereuonema tuberculata (assembly GCA_023159025.1). NCBI lineage: Eukaryota > Metazoa > Arthropoda > Chilopoda > Scutigeromorpha > Scutigeridae > Thereuonema > Thereuonema tuberculata. The sequence continues at coordinate 12,394,692 of JAFIDM010000179.1, forward strand.
TATAATGCTCTTCTGCTTGTGTGCGTTTACTTTGCATACAACTTTGTTTGGAAATTCATTTTTACGATTTCTGGGCACAAACTTCCTTTCCAAATGAGTAACTTTAAGTAATAAATAAAATACGAGATCTAATAAAGGTAAGTAAGAATGATGAATTACGACCCTTTCAAGGAGGAAAAAAAAGCTTTCGAAGGAGTTGATTTATACCAGAATTACCAGTAATATATAATTTAAAAAATTTGATTTTCTTTCGCGAATATTCATGCTTTATAGCAGTAAGACCTCAGGAACAAGGTTAACTAAAGTCCTTGAAATAATTTGAAACTTAATTATGCTAAAAATACTAATTTTTTGTATAATACTAATTTAAAATACTAATTTTTTTTAAGTTGTGAAAACAATACAAATAAACTCTTTATTTTTAATTCTAGTTTCTGCCGAATTTAAACAATATCTTGAACATTTTTCAATTTCATCAACAGATAAAGAGTAATTTTTTTCAGAAATACGCTGATTTAACTTGTTCAAATTCAATTAATTTAATTAATTAGTAATTTATTTTTTTAGTATTTGTAATTTTTTTTTTTTTTTTATGCTAAAAAATTATTTTAAGGTATAATGATTACCTGATGATGACCATGCGGAAGTAAAGCAGATCGAAACTGATCTTTTAAACCATGTTTTTAACTTTTTTTAATTCATTCTTAAAAAAAAAAAAA
>JAFIDM010000179.1:12395510-12412896 GCA_023159025.1 Thereuonema tuberculata
TTTTAAATCATGTTTTTAACTTTTTTTAATTCATTCTTAAAAAAAAAAAAAAGATTAAATATAAGCTTTTATTTTTTTTAAATTTGTTAATGACAGTTAATGTTTATCGTATCAAAGCATCCACACGAAGACTAAAGCAAATTATTGCAAATTTATATATATAAAAAAAATATTGTTTCTAATGCTTTTCTATAGGAGTGTTTATCATCTTCATGCATAAATTTCTCGACAGGAACCAGCACCAAAAAGTTTTCAATACATACGAAGTTACAACGTCTGTTGTCTGGAAGATATTGTTGGTTGCTCAAATAACGAGGAAAGAGACAGATTAATAGATAACTATTGACTTTACTGACTAACTTCATTTAGAGGTAAATATACAAGAGCTTTGGATTCCCAGAGCCAAAACAATCTCACCTCGGTCCGCCTATTCTGAGGACCAATCAGGAACAGTTTAACAGGATGCTAGGTAATCCCTTGAGCTTGTGAACCACGCATCAGCATATGCAACAAATTTCAAAAAGATCCATTCAAACTGTTCAAAAGTCACTAGGAATGGAGGATACATGAACATACATTAGATTTCTGTGAGTCTCATTTTAAGAAAATAGGTTGTAAAGCACGAATAATTTTGCGAAATTTTTACTATCCTTGCTCTTTGTTGAGCTTTTAAACAATCGACGACAGGGAATAGAGGATTGTGGAAATCACAAATGTATAATCAAAGTTAATGATGCTGTAGGCAAAAACAAAATAAATAAATAAGTAGTCTAAATAAATAAAATTGGCTGTAGTGTTTTTTTTTTTTATTTGGGTTTTAGTATATAAAAAAAATTCCTAAATGTTACGTATCTATACTTTTAATCAAATATTCTTAGACTAAATGAAAATCATCAACACAAAGCTTCTTTTAAAAATAATATATATATAATATATATATAAATACAATACAAGAGCTTTCGGAGACCTTGTGCTGCTCCCTTGTCAATTGGAGGTCCTTTCGGAGAACATGTTTTTTTTTAGATTTTATTACATATTTCTTAACAAAATTTTGTATGTTGGTGATTTTTATATAATCTAAGCATGTTATTTTAGGCAGACGTTAAAACTTACTTTACAATTAATCAAACATTAGCCAAAAAATGCGTAATTCTTAAGTTGCTCCGTGGCTTTATCATCATCATCGGTCTTTTAGTTTAAGTCCAGAACCTTTAGGGTTGCTAAAAATGGAAAAAAAAAAATCACTTTTATTTTCGTTGATGGTGTATTATTGGTAGGTTATAAAGCATTGGTTCCGAAGCCGAAATAAAAGTACTCCTTATATTTCCGTTGGTCGTTCATTATGTTTGCGGCTTCATAGTTACAGGAGTTAAATTTGTGTTTTCGTTGGTCGTTTAGATTAATTTTCAAAACGTCATTGGTTCCCGAAATTGAAAGAAAACTAAGTGTTTGGTTGTTCCAGTTCAGTACAGAAATCTCTGATTTTTGACGACTTGTCATTGTCTGAACTAAAAATATTTGTGTAATGCATCAGTACAGTCTATCTATTAATAATATTCTACAGTTGTATGTCTTTTTTCCCTTGAATTTGTTTTCAATTAACATTCGCTTAATCTTCTGCATCTTTCTGAGTGAGACTAATGTTTTTGTTGATGCAACAGAAACAAACAACCGTTAAATTATACCCCCTGAAACAGACATCGGATGCTCTGAGAAATTGGAAGACCCTGACAGTAGTGGGGCGCCCTCCTCCCTCGCTCGGATAATGCCGGCTCTCCAATTATTGGATTTGCAATTTCTTCGTTCACCGTCACGCCAAAGATGGCAGGTAGGAGCGATCCAGTCCCCCCTGCCGCTGTTCGGAAAGTTGGGCGCCTGCCAGCTCTAGTATTTCTGGCTGAAGCCTTCCCTGGACCAGCTGTTGTTTCAAGTGGTTTTATTTCATTTTAAGCTTTAGATGGTGATCTAGGCCCTGATGAGACCTTAGAGATCTTCCGGAAACCCAAAATTAGACCATTTTCAACTAATTGTTATTATTATTATTTCTTCTTCGAAGAGAAGTATCTCATTTGACACCGATCAAAGAACAATATTTGAAATAAAGCTGGACTTTCTACAAATTTTACAAAATTTAACGAAGATAATTATTTGATTATTATTCTTAATAAATACAGTACAGCTCTCTTTTTTTTTTTTCTTGATAAATTTGTCCAATTTTTAAATACAAATCCGCGGTGCAGAGTGTTTGATGAAAGTGAGATTCGTAGGGATTACCCAGGACCTCTCCACATAGACAGCTGATTGAAATTCAAGAAAGACTGGAGAAGACGTCTTCAGTCTCCGGTCTTCAGACCCGGATTCCGAAAAGTCCATCTCACTGACAATCATTGTTTTACAGCTTGGATAATGGAAGTTTAATTTTTCATTATCACAAGGCTTTTTTTTTTTTTTTAAAAAAAAAAAAAAAAAAGCATCGTGTTAGCAATGCATGATGGGAGGCTTCTCAAATGACGATAATAATCAACTTGACATAGAAAAATCGAAGGAAGAGGATATTTATTTTGTTAAATTAATTAATAATCTCCCCCAGCCTCCTTTAATGATTGAATTAATTTATTTAAAATACATCATTTTTTATAGATGAATAAAATTAGGCCACCACACAAAGACTTCTAAAATAAATTTATTATACAATTCCAATTATACTTTCAAAACGTCCAGCATTTCATTTTTAAGTAAAATAATTACTACAAGTTCCAGAATACGAAGCCTGAACAGCTTAGATGATACCATTAACGCATCTTTTTTTTTATAATTTTTTTGTAATTTATTATCTTGAAGGGTCTTATTATTTATATATATATAAATATACATAACGCAATATACATAACGCAATAAAATGTAAAATTTTAATACAGAAGTTTTTTGTTACACGCAGAAATCTCTTAATGGCAATGTAATTTTAAGAGGGTTTTTAAGGTACAGCGCCAAGCCAATGAAAGTGAAACGCCATATCCAGATGTCTACAGAAAAAGAATTGAAATGGCACGGCTTGCGCAGTCTCATGTTGCTTTCCCTGCAGTATTTCAAATTGAGAATCTTGTTATTACGAAAGCAAATACTTCATATAAAAACAAAATATAAAATTATCCGCTGAAAATCCTAAATCTGGGAAAAGGAAAATCTTTATAAAATTCTTTAAACACTAACTTATCTGGAAAATCAGACGAAAGGTGCAAGTCTGCCATCAATGGGTCGAATACAGTCGTATAAGTGAGGTGGTCGTAATAATGCATCCAATTTTGAAAAACACTCAATAACTTTAAAGCATAATATAATAAAAAAAAAATTATATTTTTTTCGAAATTTGAAGACTTACACGCTATAATAAGGTTTAAAAATTGTACATATGAAAAAGAGGATCTATTGATTATCTTGAATATTTTTTTTATAATATTTGTAGAATATGATTGTGTAGATTAGTTTTGAATAAGTGTAATGATTTCACTAAACGAATTTGATAGAAATTGTACTTGGGTCCATCTTGCAAAATACAGAGGATTCCCCTACTCCAGGAAGAGGTTAGCAATATTTTGACCCTGCTACTTGAGCCTTCATCAATAAGATTTTAAAAATGCTATATTAACGCCCGTGATGTTTTTGATTCTGCTTCAGGAAACGGACAACTTTACAAGGACATTAATAGAGAATCTCCAATACTCAGCCAGAAGATAACTTAATTCTCCCAGCCGAAATATCGAGGAAACCCGAACCATCTGTTATTTTGTTTACAGTGACGACATCTTTTTACTGCCGTTTTTTGATTGCGTTTCTGTAATTGTTAAATACGTTTTTGATTACATCTTTCAATATTCCGTGTTACTGACATTTAAACAGAAAGAAATAGTTGACATACCTTATCGATATCCGCCTGGTTATGAAGCCCATACCTATTTAACTACAAGTCATACGTGTACCAAAATACAGAGATTTCCCAGTTATAAACTAAACTCAGGACATATCGTTCAGTTTCCTAGCATAGTTCTTGTGATATTGATTATTGTTATATTGACATGTGAATTGATAATTATTTCAACTTAGAAAATAATATTTTTGTTCTAATTTTTATTTATTTATTTATTTATTTATTTGTTTTTTATATCCGAACGCATAAGAGACATTAAAAACATTAACCTACATCTACATGGTAGGTAGCTACGAAAGAATGTATCAGATAAAGAGAGTGGTTATTAATAATTAAGAGTAATTACTAATCGTAGTGCATCTTAAACCTTCATTAGTTAAAATCATAATTATTAAATAACATATTTACATAATTAATAGAGATTACATTTGACAACGAAGATTTCATGTTATTTTGTTTATTACTTGAAATACATGATTTTAAGAACAGCGGTTTTGTGAAATGCGTGTATTTTCAACATCGAAATCTTATCCAAAAAAATCAGAAATCTGTAATTTTTTCTTCACATTTGCATAATTTCGAAAAAGCATTGTTTCTTTTGATTTTAGTATGCTTTTATTATTTTTGTCAATTGCTTGTCGAATTGTTAGATTATTTTTGCTTACATCTTGTCAACAATATGACTTGTTGTTATATCTTGTTGTAAGTGCGACGACGAGAATGTTATAAAGCCGTGAAAATATTTATAGGTCTACAATAAAGGAGAGGAGGCATGAAAGGAAAAAAAAAAATGATTTGCAGTCGATATGGGGCTACGTGAACACCGTCTGCGTTTGATTTGTTTGCAGATGTCACCGTGGAAACGAGTTTTCGTAATGGGCTTTCTTCCCCCACCTTATCACCTACCTGGATTGTAAAAGCCTCCTACAGGCTTAATTTGAGTATTGCTCCATTCCGTGCATCGGAGCAGCCCGGGTCGTACAGGAATCGACCACCGCTAGGTTTTAATGGGTGTCAGGCACGAAACGGACGACTTCATAGAACGGTAATTAGAACGGACCCCGAGTATTTGGTTCACCCGTACATGGGGTTTTTCATTAGGGACCTGTTTTCCAAGTGATTAGGAGACTTGTTTTCCAATTCTGCAGCAGACGACGAGTTAAGAGAGAAATGGAAAAAACGAAACATGAAAGAAAATGATCACGACATTTAAAGTAGATACGTTTGCAGGTACAGAATTAAAAACAAAAACCAAATATATTTGGAGAGAAAAAAAAAAGGGATAGTGGAAATAACGTTCCTGAAAATTGTAGGACCTAATAAAAAACGATACTAGTTAGGTTACAACAATCCTGTAAGTTTAAACAGAAAAAGAAATATCTTAGCGATGTTTTTATTATTTTATTTTTATAGATGCACTAAAAGCAGAGACCTCAAATTCTCATCACTCTTAAGGACCATTGTAGTTTTTCGGAAATCTCGTGGATCAGAATAGATTATGAGAGACTTGAAGCGGTCGCAACAATAGAAAGCAAACATGATTTTCTGAATCTACATTAATAACATCAATAAATCAAGACTTATGTATTTATTTTTGGCCTCGAAATACATTAATTGCGACCTGTAGGAGGAAATGCCATTCGAAACACTTACCCCACTCTTATTTTCTTTTCAAAAAAAAAAACAAAAAAACTCCCAACTGCAAAATTTTTGTTGGCTGTTTTTAATCGAAGTAAATCCAGGATTTGGAAAAAAACAACGACAGTCATAAATGATCGGGTTTTGTGTAATGTATAACGCTGTCTAAATAGTGAGTTTGGTTTTTGTAGAAAACTAAGTGGGAAGAAAGCACAAAAAAGTTTTCTTAGTTTCATAATTTTGCTGCGATGTAAAAGTTTGTCTAGCCGTTCCGGCATGGTAGGGGGTCTGCGGACGTTGTGTCGGAACCTGGGTTCGAATCCAGGCCCTGGCTTGGCTGTTTCAATTTCCTTTCCTGTGCTTGTCAGCCTCTTCTTCATTTTCTCTTCGGTCGAAAGCCTTACCATAATGATTTCCTGAGGAAGGCAACGGGAACCCACCTCAGTTTCTTTCCCCAGGTGGTTCTGGGAGTTCCAAGTGAATTCTGGACAGAATACTAAGGATGGGGAAAAGTTCGTCTGATTTTTCGATTTTTTTTCTTCTTAAAAGCAAATGAATAAATTAAATAATTTTGGGTTTCAGAAACTTAATGTATTCTAAAAAGCCTCGGAGATTTCTGGATTTTTGTAGAAATTAAAGAGTAGATACACACAGAGAAATTAAAATAAGGAAACAAGGGAATATCCTGGTGCGTTTAGTATGGAACCACCGCAAGGAGAATTGTAGTCAGGAAATTTTTAATCGTAGTAAGCATTGACAGTGCATTGACTTCAAATAAAAAAAAAAATACTTCAAAATTCATTCTATTTAGAATGAATTTTGACTTTTGTTTCAATTAGAACGATTTCAAATTTCTAAATTTCATTGTTAAGAGTCTTCACTTGTAATGCGATTTCACTGAATTTAAATTACGTAATATATTTCTTAACATAATTTGCAATGAGTGTGCTTGTCTTAAATTTCCGTCTGGGAGATTTTTCACAAGCCTAAAGTCATTATATTCGTCTTGTCCGTCCATCTGTACGCAAGAAACAATTTAGCTCTCATTAAAGCGACTTTTAAGAAATCTCACAATTTTTTTTTTTTAATCCAGTCTCAAATTTTGAAGTGCCGAAGGTAAAATAAGTTGTTCTATCCTTTTTAATTACTATTTTCTTTCTTGTTTTTTTTTCATTAAGAAATAACCCAACTGGTAAAGGATGGATGTTTTTTACGATTTTTAATATTAGGTTCAACTACTTGAAAGACACAACAATTCAAGTCTTTGGGACGTATTACAAGTCATCGACTGTTTAATGCTCAAAAAAAGAATTAAATAAAATGAAGACAAAACAACAACGACTTTTTAGTTTGCTTTCACAGCAAAGTGAGGCTGATCAAATTAAGTCAGTTTATGTGTTTATCGCTTTTAACTAGAGATGGGCAAAGTCGTTCTTTTTACTGAACTAGTTCTTTTGAGATAGTTCTTTTTATTGAATTAGTTCAATGAACTAAGTCGTTCTTTTTACCTTAACAAAAAAAAAAAAAAAAAAGTTCTCAAATACTTCATATAAAACGAAATAAACCAATTCTAATAGCCAATAGTGGAGTGGTAAAAGAACGAACTAGTTCATTTGAACTAGGTCGTTCGTGAACTATAGTTCTTTTCATGAACTAGTTCATTTGACTTTTATAACTTGGCATTCACATTTAAGAATAAAAGACGATCCAAGTTTTATAATTAAAGGTTTTTCTTCGTGTGGTTCCTCGCCGAGAAATTACTGCGGTACGGTGATAAAAATCCCCACGCAAAAGCATCAGAACAGAGAAACAGTGGAATTCTGTCTTAAACAATGAATATTAATCAGCCTACTAATCCTCTTAATTGAAGCGCGAGTTATTAGATGACTAACTGTAACTGAGCTCCCACAACTTAAATAAATAAGAGGATTTAATTAGAAAATTAAGAAAAACGGAAAGAAACGAAGAATTTTTGTTATCGTTGCATTATTTTCAGCGTTTAAAAATCTGACCACAGGACTGGCCGTAGCGTCTTGGAATTTCTTGAACGGCCCCACGTGCAAACGAAAAAAAAACCAGAATGGTACCGGAATGGGTCTCAGTTCCTCCTCGCAGGACCTATTAGAATTCAAGGAGCACTAGAAGTAAAAGGAAAAGTCTTTAGATATGATTTGAGAATGCACTAGATCTCGGCAGTCCTCCTGTTCTTGGCTTAGACTTCAGTTCCGAAAAACGATCAGATTTTAAAATTAGAATGGGAATTGGAAGTCCCACGTAATACAATACGGAAAATCATACTTTTCTATTGAATATGAAAATAATTCCAACTAGATTGAAATGGGAATATAGAAATCCCACGACTGAAACACAAAACTTAATTAAGATTTCGACTTTTAATTTCAAATATAAATGTTAAATTTTCATATCGATTGAAATATAATTTTTTTTTGACAGAACTTTCTCAAATTTCTTTTAAGATAAAAAGAAATCCACAATTGGTATCTATTAGGAATTGCTACCCATGTTCCTGATTTATGTTAAAAATATCTAGTTGTACAATGAAATAGAAGCAGCTTGGGCAACAAGGGATGAAATAGAAATCGAGTTGTAACTCCATTACAAATTTTTTATTTGAAAAAATATCTTGGAAAATTTTTGTTTTATTCTATTTTGCTAATAACGAAAATCTCCGACACTCAAGTTGAGGGTTAAAAAAAATTTACGACACATCAAAAATTACATTAAAAAACGACCGGTTTCGAATCTGTGACGATTCATTGACAAGTGAGTGAAAACTACAAATTATAAGCATTACATGTATGAAGTGGACCAATAACAAATGAACATTGAAGTCTGGAACCATTGGGGGTGTTGCTGGAACCTCATTGCGCAGGGCGTGACGTGAACAGGAAGTTTGATGGTGATATTTTAATGTAATGTGTCATGAACGTTTTAACTTTCAACTTGTTATTAGAATTATTTACACATTAAAATGCAACTTATTTTATTTTTTGCCTTTAATTTGTTTGTAATCCAGACCCTTTCCCGCCATTGTAATTTTTCTTTGGAAAGCAGAGTCACGCTACTTTTAGGGTCCACTGATTTAACCATTTTAAATCAAAACCTATATATTAAATTCAAGGAGAAACATAAGTAGTGACTGTTAAATATTTTTTCTTCATTTTTCGTGTAAGTTGCGTGATTGTTTACGAACATTCATCGAGGTTGGGCGAAAATTAGAACCTTAATTTCTCCAACCACCAGAAAACGTGTTTCAATCTAATACTTTTAGAAATTTATAGCTCCTTCGACGGTCCACAGATGCGGCAAGCCCTGACAGTTGCTTAAAATAAACGTAAAGCGAACGCTCCTCACAAATGGTACGTTTTGCAATGCATATTAATCTTGTTTAAAAATTGTACAGCACTTCTTACAAAGGTGCATAAGCAATATTCAATTGAAGTTAAATAATAAAAAGTAAAAAAAGAAAAAAAGAAGAAGAATTTACTTTTATTACCGTACATAAAAATATAATAAGGAACCTTTCGAGTTCCTCCGTGGAACTCATCTTCAACACCTTGTTGAAGAGGAGTTCCGCGGAGTAACTCGAAAGGCTCCTAAGTATTTTTTAAATAGTTTTATAAATCTCTTAAAATTTTTTGTTGTGTGCTGTTCCTTATTATATTTTTATTTAAGTTATTTTCGCACACGTTAAAAGTATTTTAAATTCACTTTCATTGCACTAATTCCCTACTAAATTTAATAAATTACTTATGTAATTTTCGGGTTAGGAATTAACAAGAAATGACAAGCGAAGGCTAGAAAATATATAGTTGATTTATGACTTTTTGAAAGTCAACAATAATACAATAAATAATAAATAAAATAGACATAATGTAAGTCAGTAAGTTTATTCTTAACTGGTAAGCTTATACTCTTTTAAATCTTTCTTAGTTAATTCATAATTAAGCAGAAAAGGGACAAACCTAAAATTGAGTGGAAGTAAATTAAAGTCAGTTCGTTTCACTGGACAAAGGGTTGGTCAATCATGCACCCACGGATTGCAATTATAACTAGGAAAAAAAATTTGAAGTACTATATGTTACTAATTTTCGAGTCTGTCACAAGTGATTTGTGAGTTGTCACAAGTTTCTATTTGAAATTCATTAAGAAATGGCTGGAAACACGAGCAGTAATTATCTAAATGAGGCAAATGAAGTGTTTACACCATTCTGCTGTAGATGGCGCTGCGGAAGTTGGTATGAACAATCGATTACCCAATATCTCTAAGATTTTTTTTCTCCTATTTGGAGATTACGTTAATAACGTCACACATTTATTTTTTAATACATATGTTGTACAATTGTTAAAAATGTATTTTTTTTACGTACTCCTAACAAATATTTACTACAGCTATTTCATATTTACATTTTATTACTGTACATTACGAAATAAACGGATTTAAGTTCTTTTGTGAGTAACGATTGAAGAAAATGATTTACGCCCATTTATAAACCAAACCTTTCGTTATTCTCAGAGGGAACCTGGCTTGGTTGTTTTGTTCTTATCCCTTTGATTTATTTCACTCTAGAAGAGCTCAGAGAATGTGGAAGCTTATATGGATCCTATACTCTGGTCTGAGATAAAAATAGAAGAGTAATCCTAGCGGATAAATACTGAAACATTACCGTCTGTAGATTAGAGCTATATTAAAAAAAAAATATCGAAGTTATAATAAATTGAGAAAGTAAGCCATTTCCCTGCATTTAGAAACTTGATGCAAAAATGACACTTAATGACCTTAATTAGTGTAGATTAAAATCTGAAAATGAAAAGGCTTATAGCGTCGATTTTTTTTTTTTCCTTTTTTTCTGAACGATGAAGAAGAAATAGAATCTTCAAAACACACAATTTTTTTTTTTTTTTGTTCCTTACCTTTCGTTGTTTTTCAATTGAAGCAATTAAGATGACCTGTGGTTCAGACTTAATTAGAAACTTTTAGCAGCGAACTCTAGCGGCAATGTAATTAAATTTCGTCTCTTTATTTATAAACGAAGTAGCTACAGATTAGGGTTGCTTGCAAAGTCATTAAGAACCAATACAATTGAGGAAGAAAAACATCAATTTTTTTTTTTGTCTATTGAGTTAATTAATTTCTTTTTAGCTTTGCTAAAAAAAAAAAATAATAATATTGAAATACTTAAGAAATTAGAATCAAATTCGTTATTGTACTTTAATAAGCCAAAATAGCGCGTCATACTAACAAAAAATTGGAAAATGTAAAATAACTTTTAGGAGACCCTCTCTTACGACGGAACTCAATTATACGACCGCGACTCCGACTCGATTGCTAATGTAGAAAATACATCCTATTTATTCCTAATTCCTTATTTATTCATCTTTTCTTTATTTCAACTTTTCGTAAATTGCTTTCTTTAAAGGCACTGAACTAATAAGATTTTTAAAGGAATTTTATTCATGGTTTGTAATGTTGCTGAAACTTTGTTTTTTAGTAGTACATGTTCAGCTACAGCTAGTAATAAGTAATAACAAATTTTACGTGTGTAGTAATTAAACAAAATGGTAACTGGAAGAACCAATAAGATTTCTCACCTCGAGCTCTCACCTGGGGAGAGACTGGGACGGCCGTTTCATCCTCTTTAGGGCTCGTCAGCCAGCCAAACTCCAGCGATGACAGACTCAGAAGGATCCCGGGTCTCGCTCAAAAAGAATCAAATTTTTTGTTTGTATTATTGTTTATTTCTGGGAGGAGGTCGCACATCCGGGAGCTAGAGTGCGATTCTTATACGTTCGCATCTTCTGAGCCTGTCATCGGTGGAGTTTGTATAGCTGATTAGTCGTAAGAGGACGAAACGTCTACCCCAGTCTCTCCCCGATGACAGCTCGAAGTGCGAAATCTTTTTTTGGTTCTTTTGTGCCATTTTCAATGGTTAATAATGTTTTTCAATGTTTATAGTTCTATCATTTATTCTTAATTGACCCTTGATGGAAAAACCTGGGCTTTAAGGTACGAGTGTTCGCTTTACGACGACCGTTCAGGACTCAAATGGTCGCTAAGCGAGGATCCAATCATCTGTAACGAAAACTGAAAAAGAAGTTAATTCCTAATGACTTCACCCAACAACTTTCAGCAATATTCGGTATATTCGAGTATTTATCCAAAATAAGAATTCGGTAAATTTTTTGAGATAAAAAAAAAAATAAAGTAAAATTATCTTTTCATCGTTTAGGCATTTCTCCTTAATGCGGCCCCGGCTCATATGATACGTATTTCTATACGAAAATTAGTACGCCATGTTTTTGGAGGAGGAAACCTTTCGCAAATAATTGGAATACGCAAAATAAATGCATATTTAAAAGGAATTGCAACAAGTTGGAACAATGATTGGGGAAAATAACTTTATCTTATTATTGACCATCTAGGGATTAGTCACTGTTGGTCGCTACCAACTGGAAGCTGTGGATCGGGCTGATGAGTCCCTAATAAGGACGAAACGGCCGTTCCCGATTCCCTCGGTTGACAAACACAACGGCGTGAGTTGTTTATTACGTACCGTCTTTGTTTTTACTTTTAATAATTTTCTTGCATTTTAAATTTAAATTCTTGTGAAAATCTTAACTATTTCGTGGTTCTTTATATTGAAAGGCTTTGACCCTTATTTGACTTTTGCTATTTGGAGAATCACTTGTGTATTGTTACCTGGGAGACTAACTCTCCCCATTCTCAACTGCCTGAGCACCACAATTTATCGATGTTTACAGGAACCGGAAGTCTGAAAGAACATTCTGATGCTTTCCAGAAAGCTTTGCTAGCGCTATAGGAAAAAAAGGCAAAACTTAAAAAGAGGTAAATTGTAAAATGTTATCTAATCATTCTTGTGAGTTCATTATTAAATACTCCCTACACGTATTTCCCATATGAGCCTCCCATACAAGCCTATAAAAGTATAGGCTCCTTGTTTCGACATCCATACGAGCCTAGCTGAGATTGAGTGGTCAGCTCAATGTTCCTCGAGAAAGAGAATTGGTTCCCTTTTTATAGAAGGCTGGGCTTGTCCGAAGAAGTAGTGACTTAATAAAAAAAAAAAAAAAAAAAAATGCCATGACCACTACGAAAACTTTGAAGTAGAGGAGCATCTCTTGTGTAGTTTTGCAGATCTTCTGTGCGCAATGCACTTCCGTGCATTGAAAACAGATATAATTTCTACAATGAAACGTTCGCGACGGAAATCGAACCTGCAACCTTCTGATCCGAAGTCAGACATCTTATCCAAGAGGCCCCGGGGACTACATTCAAATTATTGTTGTTAAATATCTCTTATCACTGCCTCTGTGTGTGTGCGTGAAGCAATGAGAGAAGAGCCAGAGAAACAAAAAAAATAATAATTCATTAACTCAAATAATTTTAGCTTATTAGATTAGAATTTAAAATTAATGTTCATTTTGTTTTTAGCGTTAATACAAGCGTAGGCCAGACGAGCATTAGATGCAGAAGCTCGCCCTCAGTGACGAACTGAAGAGTCGTTAGAGACATTTCTCGACATGAATGAAGAAATTACAAATGACGACCAAATACTGTATTTCAACTAAAACCGTCACATTGTATCCCGCCATTGTTGACGAGCGTGTATACTAGTAAAGGAATAGTATGCAATTCTGAAATTATTATTAGTTAGTTCTTTCTAAAATTTATATTCTTACAATTTTTGTGTCTACGAAGTTTTTTTGAAATTTTTAAAAATGCTGTCATTTTTCATTCTACCTTTTTTTTTTAGTGATGAAGATATCTTCCGACTTAGTGTTCTGACTGTTTGAATATCTGCTTTAATTGTTGTAGAAAAATAAAAAAAATGAAGTGTATCTGAAGAAAGAGATAGAGCCACAGTTTTCAGTTGATGGTTTTTTTTTGTCACCAGTTTCTGGTCACTTGCCCTTGGCAGATGATCTCTGTGACCTTTCCCAGAGAAGCCTTTGAATAACAATTTAACTCGTTGTAGAATGGATGGAACTCAACGGAATTGTAAGATTAATGAGAAATGTCTTTCTCTGACAAGTTAATGGTTGTCGTACCACGAAGGCCTGAGGACTTAACTATGATTTTCTTGCTGTAGTTAACAGTCAAATATTTCATGAACATCCCACAAGGAGGCTAACTGATAAGAATCCGTCCGCAATGGCAAAGGTCTTGGTTCAACTCATATTTAGAATCAGTTAATAAATTTAATATATAAAGAAAAATATAAATCCCAAGATACATCTAATTCTTTTTTTTTTTAAGCCTATGGTAAAGAAAGTTAGGCTCATGAAATCAGTTTTTCTGTCTATACATCTTCCTTCAAAAAAAGAAAAGAAAAATTAGAACCAGTGAATGATCTTCGTTAAACTTGGCAAGCATATTTACGGACAAGAGATTTACTTGAAAATTTGTCTCTATAAACTATGTTAATTTGAAGTAAAAATAAAAAAAAAATAAAAAAATATCTTAGTTGTGCATCTACCGCGTTAAGTATATTTCCCAAAGGTTAACCACCTTGAGATTTGTGAATAGTATTTGTTAATAATATTCAATAATAAAATTTGATATTCGGATGACTGAAGTCATCAATTCCGAAGTCAAGTTTAGTTTTAGCTGAAAAGCCCAAAATTTACGATAGTTTTGCAAATCACAACTATGAGGTGACGTCCCACTTCTAAGCTCCGCCCCCTAAAAACCCGTGAACAGATGTCGACTTTGTTGTTACTTATTTATAGTCGCACCAAAGCCCTAAATCTGTCAAAGTTTGTTGCAAAAGCTGTAAAAACAACGTCATGTTAAGGGTTTGAAGATGGGAAAAACGTCAGAAAAGTTGAAATTTCTATCGGCCGCTATTTTGGAACGGTTGATTCGATTGGTTGAAATACAAAACCAGCCGAGTCCTTAAACTTTAGCACCCACAAAAGTTTTAGCTCAAAACCTCAAAATTTACGGCAGTTATCCACGTCACAACTTGAGGTCATGGCCCACTTCTAAGGCCCGCACCCTAAAAACCTGTGAACAGGTTTCGATTTTTTTTTATGCGTATTTGTAGTTCAACCGATGCCCTAAAAGTTCTGAAAAGTTTGTGGCAAAAGCTCTAAAAAGAAGGTCACTATTACGTTTTGAAAACATGAAAAAATCGTTAAAAAAGTGAAAATAATATATAATATCGTGGGAAGAAGAATTTGAATGGCGTTTATATTCGTGATCGGCTTTTATCACAAGTTGCCTGTGTAGGGGAGAACACAATAGTTTATTTTCCTTTATTTGGAAAATAAACAAAATCAAGGAAGAACGAAATTGACTCTTATTATAGCAAACAATGAATTTCTGTTTTTATGTGACATTAACCTGGACCATATCCGTACCGTATGGCGGCTGGCCAGAATCTTGCCTGCATTGTTCAAATGTGTGATAAACTTCTGTGGTTTACTGTTCACTGTTCACTGTTGTTGCAGTCGTTCACTGTTTACAGCATTAGTTCAAAAGAACTTACTGAGCCTTAAGCTTAGTGATCTTTAAATTGAAATTGACGAACGCTTCGAATGTTTACAGAAAACAAAAAATTATAACTAAAATTTTAACAGAATTCAGCTTGAAAATCTCAAGCGGCAATTCGACTTGTTTCGAGAAATTTCGGGAACAAAGAATACGAAGAAAGAAGATCTATATAAGAAAATATGTAAATATCCCATTTGAATTAAGTCAAACCTTCCTCTAGTATGTTTTGATGCACTGGATAAATGACTGTTTAGTTTTAATTTTCGTACACAAGACGAAAATGGAAGCTACTTTATGGAAGTATTCAAGTTAAAATAATGTAAATTTTTTGGCATTTTTCAGGTGAAAATGACTATGTAACGTGTAAACGGTAATTTTTAAAGTTTCCTACGCATTGATAATCTACCTTGACTTTGCCATTTAAATGGCCTGGAATTGAGGCATGTACAGAGCACAACTAATCCGGTTAAAATTGATTGGATTTAGGCGACTTAACATAAGAATTTGTGTATTGAATCCACTTTCAGAAAATGATACAGTAGAACCTCGATTAACCGAAGTGGTCGGGACAGACCTCTGTCGGTAATTCGAAAATTCCGGATAAAAGAGAGCATTAAAAATGGCCGTCAGGAAACCGCAAATATTTTAACAGTGGATTTTAAACATGTACAAAATACAGTAAAACTCCGATTATCCGAGCCCCGATTATCCGATTTTCCGCTTTAACCGAGCTATCAAATATTTCTAGGATTTTTTTTTTCGCAAATTAATCTTCGTTCGTCTAGTCGTGTGACCCCCTATCTGGAATCGGGGAATGGTTTCGACACCAACAATCCTGGGTTATCCTTAAAAAAATGGCGAAACATTGGTGCAGAAAAAACGCCAAAGTAACGTAAAACAAAAACAATTAGGACTTTTTTAAGTAAAAGAACTCTTTAATTATCGTAACAATGTGAATTGCATGTGATGTATTTGTATAACTTTTGTATTTGTTAAAATATATATTTAAGCCCCATACGATTTATTTTATTTACAATTTTCGGTTTAACCGAGTATTTCGGTTATCCGAGTTAGTCTTGGTCCACATTAACTCGGATAAGTGGGACTCTACACAAATAACTAAGTGTGATGTTTTTAATTAAATTACTATAATTGTAAACAATAAATTGTTCAATAGATGTCACACAAGTCAGAAAATACAATGTAAATGTTTATATGATGTACGATACATACTTTACATTGGCTTAAACGGAAGTTGCTAAGCCGTAAGCATGACTGATGTCGTTTAGCCGCTCTGTCCCGAAGTTGTTTTAGTAGCAAAAGTTCTGTAGAATCAGAGTCAGTCTGTTGCTCCAACCACATCAGTCCTTTAGCAAAACATTCAGAAGCATCGGAGTTGCTTATTTTATAAGTTTCACCTGCTTCAATTCTGCTCACAATTTGGAACTTCTTTTTCCACTTCTGTTTCATGTTCTGTTCCACTGTTAACAAAACGCGTTTTCGTCTAGTCGGCTCCAAGGCATAAATGAATGTTCTACATTTCAGTAAAGCCAACGCTTCTGAATCGGACAGAAAGTAGCCAATAGAAAGGCAGAAGGCAGATGGTCTTGGAGACGAATGGAATTTCCGGCAAAGGGGGACAATAGAATGGAATTTCCGACAGGATTGGGGGGGGGGAGGAATTTTTTTTTTTAAAAAAAAAAAAAAAAAATCTTAAGGAAACCGACGTCGGTTAAACGAGGTTCCGGTTAAAAGAGTTTCGGATAATTTCGGAGGTTCTACTGTACTTACTTTTCTCGGCAGATATATTGAAATGTGGTGAGGTTTGTAATCACTCGAATAAAACTTCTCTTTTTTTTATAATTATTATTCTTTATTGTACAGTATTTCGTTCAGCAGAATTGCCGAACTTCTTCAAGCAGAATCAGAGGCAGAAAAGATAAATCTTAGCTATCCTTTATAAACAAAATCCATTAATACATATTTAAAATTATAACAAAGCATATAAATATGATATACAAAGCTTACCGGTAAAGCTGTAACAATATTAATCTGTGGTATCAACGTAATAATAAATCACGATCAAGTAATAATATCAATAATAATTAAGCTGATCTGACAGGCGCTCAGAAAGTTGGCGTGAGCAATTGATAATATTGCTTGTTTAGTAAGATTGCAGGGTCTCACTGTCACTACCGCTATTTCATTTCAATTAACGTAAAAAGTAAAAGTAATGGCTGAAGTGGTAGAATTTAATCTAGAATGAAATAATATTATTATTATTC
>JAFIDM010000179.1:12416127-12441288 GCA_023159025.1 Thereuonema tuberculata
TGCTGGGGAAACTCAAGTGTAAGAACTTTTAAATAATAATAATAAGATTGTGAACGTGCTGATGAAATTTGAATTCCAATGATTCCCCCCCCCCCCGTATTTTTAATAAATAAAATTGTAACACTTTTTTTTAACATTGGAAATTGAAACTTTACGGCGCTTTACAATTAATGCTTTCGTTATTTCTCTTCCTCGCTGTCTGTCCTTTGAACGTAGGCCTAATTTATGCAATTGTGGCGCGCAAATGTATCCTTTCATCCATGTCCTCTTTGGGACTTTTGTTTGTACCATCGAACTAAAAGGCGGCAAACAGGGTCTCTGAAATCTTGCGGTGTTCAAACTTGGGCCATATAATTTCAGATTAATAGTTGCATTAAGAGGTCAGACGAGATGAACAGGGACTTGGGAATTGCACGAGGCTTACAAGTTCCTCTTTCGGATAATTTGATCAGTAATTAAATCCCAAAGGGTTCATTACCTCAAGCCGAATGAATTTCCATGAATTACATCTACTTTCGGTAACGAGAAAAGAAAAAGAAAAAAAAAAAAAAGTCCTCCGAAAGAATTTTTTTTTTTTTTTTTTTTAATTTTTTATGAAAAAGGATTTCATAAATTAATTGAATTTAGCTTGAGTCGTTTGCTAACGGCTCTAGGGAACTGGCTTTCTTTTTTCTCTCTTAAAACTCTTTTTTCAATGTATGCATTCATAGGCTGAATAATTTATTTAAAAAACTCGTTCTTACTTAAAAGCGCGTCTAACAAATTAGGAATTATTTTCTTTATTAATGTTTTACATTTCACCAAAACAAAATAAAACACTAAGAGAACGCAACTCGAGCGAGAGATTCGCATTAAATTGAATTATTAATAACAATGATATGCAACCATTTTGCTTCAGAGAAAAACAATTATTATTTATATTTTTCAGTTCCACACTATGGCTAAACACAAAAGTCATATTTAGTTTTGCTTCATCAGGTCCAGTTTTTGAGAAATTATGATTTTACGGAATATCTCGAAATGCTTATTGATGACAAAATCCACTCCACGTATCCATACATAATTAAACTATAATTATAATTTTTGGCATTACTGAACTATAAAAT
The DNA here is from genome assembly GCA_023159025.1 of Thereuonema tuberculata. Classification (NCBI taxonomy): domain Eukaryota; kingdom Metazoa; phylum Arthropoda; class Chilopoda; order Scutigeromorpha; family Scutigeridae; genus Thereuonema; species Thereuonema tuberculata. Next base: position 12,417,234 of record JAFIDM010000179.1, read on the forward strand.
ATTATAATAAAATATAAAATTTACAATTCATATAATTGCATGTGGCTTTTTTATACTTATTACCCAAAACATGTAAAAATTTGTTGTTCGAATCACTTATTCCTAGAGAAAAAGGCCTTTTACCCCCATTTCATATTAAACTTGGAATCATGAAGCAATTTGTTACCAGTCTTGGCAATGAAAGCAACATAATTCCATATCTAAAACGGAAATTTCCTGGAAAGATCGAGGCAAAAATTAAAGCTGGTATATTTGAAGGACCACAGATACGCCATCTGATGAAAGATTCAAATTTCAGGACCGTCATGAAGGAAACAGAAAAATCTGCATGCTTGTCTTTTAAGTGCGTGACTGAAAACTTCCTAGGAAACAAAAAAGCTAAAAACTATGAAGAACTTGTTTATGAAACGTTAACAAACTTCAAAACACTGGGTTCCAAAATGAGTGTTAAAATTCATTTTTTACACAGCCACATCAATTATTTTCCTGAAAATCTTGGTGCTATGAGTGAGGAGCAGGGAGCAGAGTGAAAGGTTTCATCAAGATATCAAAACATTGGAAACGAGATATCAGGGCAAGTGGAATGAATCTATGTCGGCAGATTATTGTTGGTGCTTAAAAAGGGAGTCTTCTGAGAGTCACCACAGAGCATCAAAACGGCGAAAGATTTCGAGAGACAACTAATCTTATATCAGCAGAATCAATGTAAGTTTTTTTTTATACTAGTTAGTTAAGGTTTTTCACTTGTCTTGATACTTTCATAACTCAGATTATTATTTTTTTTTAATTACGAAGTTTGCCAAATTTCTTGTTTTTTTTTTTAGTTTAAGATACAAATTACAAGAAATCTAGACCTGACAAAAATTCTGAATATAGATTCGGATTCAGGATAGTTGAGTTTACTATAATCAGTTGTTTTTTTCTCGTGAAGCAGACTGAAAGGTAAATAAGTAATTGGGGTAGAAAATCTTAAACGAGCCTTGACGAATTGTTTAGTATTAATATAAAACATATATTCAGACGTATTCGAGCGTTGAAGCATTCGGCCTGGCAACTCGGCTGCTACATGTAAATATAGATTCGATTATCGGAAATGGCTTGGATCCTCGCTTTCTCAGGTGTTTCTCTCTGAACTAACATAATATGCAGATTGCTATTAAAAAACAAATTCAGTTAAAAGTTGACAAAATCCATTGTTTACGCTATATAATAATAAGATTATTAAGAAATAAGTTTATCCAGAATTATTTCTAGTTGTTGCTTCGTAATGTTTTCCGTTTATTATTTATTATGCAGTTGAATATTAACAAAAACTACTAGAGGAAATGTAAAATGTTGTTATTGTCCTTTAAAGTACTTCCCCTCTGTAGTTAGAGATTTCATCCAGCGGTCGTATAGCTTTTCAATACCTGACATTGTATCTGTCACAGTTCTGCTGTTGTTGCCTCAGTAATTTCCGCCTGACTGTTAAATCTGCATCCGTCAGTTTGGGAAACAGAGGTAGTCACAACGGGCTATATCTGTAGAGTATGCAGAATGCAGTAAAACAAGTGCGTTCCCATTTGAACAAGGTACAGAGCGATCGCAGATGATCCGTGAACAGAGGCATTGTCTTGTTGCAGAATCCAAAAAATGGTTCGAAAAAGGTGTAGTGTGTTTCGTCTCTTGGCCTCACGTGATGAATTAGATGGGTATACATGTAGTACCATTAATGACTATCGCTCATAATGGATCATAGCACGACAAACTCAAAGAAGACGGATCCACGCCTTTGCTTCGGTCACAGAGCACTTTACCTCGGTTCTCCCTAGGAACTATACCCTTGGTTTGTCGTTTCTTCTGAGGAACCATCAAATTTCACCAAATCGTTGTAACCGTTTGGTTCAGTCGGATCTGTTCATTGTCTATCGAGGTAATCAGATCTGCACAAACATCCATCCTCAACATCTTTTAGTCATCCGTGAAGCAGTGAGCTACAAATTTTGGACAGACAAGTCGCATCCGCAGATCTTGTTTGATGATCGCGAAGAACCTTAAACCCGAAATTTGATATCCTTCTGCCATCTGGGTACACGTCTGTTGTTCATTTTCCTGGACTGATTCTTATCTGGAGTTCTGACAGTAAGCTATCTGGTCTCACATCGTCCTGCAATGATTCTCATCCTTGGCAAAACCCCTTAAGCCACTCAAACTTATCTTACTTCTGCTCAAATCAACCATTCCGTAGATCGTTTGAATCTGTCTCAGTTGAGGAGACATCCAAGCGTTGGCAAAATTTGATTGAAGACTCGACCCCTAAATAATGACAAGGTAAACAACGACAAGAAATCAACCATAACAATGCTGTTAATGTTTTACGGAATATGTAAACACACTTGTCGAACAGTTAAGCTTGCACACAGATCATGCGAGTACCAGTCAAGGGATAAGGTGTTACACGTAGAGATAGCATCTAAGAGATGTCCCGGACTGAAAAAAAAAAAAAAATCGACCTCGTATATTACAAGCCTCATACCTACGAAAGTTGATATTACAGATTTATTCAATACATAAGGTTCTGTAATCAGAATCTAAGCGAAAAGAAGTAGGCCTACTTAATGAACTTTTAACTTGAAGCTGCTTTCTTAAAAACTTCATTTTTTTTTTTTTTTAAGTTGTAGGATCTTCAAACGAAAAGTCGCCGGCTTATTCTAAATTATAAATTGTAATATCTGCTGACCAAAACAGTAGATATCTCCCATTTACATAAAAAAATTAATGAAATCCATATTATTTACTTATATTGGGTAAATCGACTTAATTTGAATAATAAAAGCATGCGTAATTAGAAGATGACTAAAAACTTTACTCATTGTCGTGTATCAACAGAACTCCACTGTTTCGTTTCAAATGGTTTTCTGTGGGGATTATTTTTTTCTTCTGTCCCCGCAAATTTCTCGATAGGTACACAAGCAAAAACAATTTTCAAATACAGAAGTTCGAACGTCTCTAGTGCGTAATTGGGCAGTTAAGGTTTCAAGAAGATCAGCTCAGTGGTTTAAAAGCTATTAGAGACATACAAATAATCCACATTTCCATACAAACAATCCACATAAAACTCTTCGAACTTTTGTCAACTTCAAGGGCAGATTTATCGACACTAGAAGAAATGTTCAAATGCGATTGTCTCTCGTCGATAAATAAGCACGCAGAAGAAGACCCATACACTGGTTCGAAATTTATCACGAAAATGAGCTCAAATATAGATTTCTCAAATAAGTTTTGAACTATGGATCTTCATGAACATTGGCATTCATATTTACGGATAAGAGGCGATTGAACTTTTATATTTAAGGCTTTTACACGTTGCCAAGAGATTGCTTCTTACAAAAGAATTAGCACAGAAAATGTGACCTGTTAATAATCCCCGAATTTGCGCTTGCTTTGATTAATTCAGTGAGGAAATTATGTATTAAGATCAAGGAGCAGATTTGCTTTCGGCTTCAAATGACTTAACTTGATTAAAAAAGGAATAAACCTAGATGTTTGATTATTTAATGCCAAAAACTGACATCATTATATCTTTATTATTTGAAATACAAGCAGCGAGCATTTGTAGCACCCCTCCCCCTTCCCCGTAATTCAACAGTAACACTTTGTGTGTTTTCATGTTCTTTTGACGCTAACAAATCGACAAGCTCTCCAATTTTTTTTCTTCCCTATCAGTGGTTTCGACATATGCTAGGAAAAGGCGGGTTTTCCATTCCGTTTTTCATCTCCTTCTGTCTCCACCTTTTCGATTTACCAGGAGTAATTTTTTTTTTTGTTTGTTTTCCGGATGACTTGTGTTTTAAGTGGGTTTCGTTTCCATTGACAGTTGCCAGCGACGGCGTGGCCCTGATCGGCTCAACGCGGCACCGCTCCTACTTCACATATTCAGGCCGAGCACAACTTAAAGTAACCTCTCTTGGATTTGGGTTTTGGTAAAAGGTGGGCGAGTGGGCGTTTGGTCTTAGAGGAAAAGGAGAAAGACGGGGGGGATACTTGTATCTCGCGAATGGCACTTAGTGCCACAAGCAGACTGCAGTTCCCCTTATCAACAGCCAGGTCAAAATCAATGTTTCGATGATGTCACTTCAGGGTTAGCGAGCTACCAAATCACAGCGGGAAAAGAGAACTGCTGGCAGACGCTGATAACTCGAGAGTACCTAATGCACTGAAGCGAAACACATTTCTACTTTTTTTTTTTGAATGAACGAAGGAACTTGCGATTTCAACAATCCTCTGTAAAAGAATTTAATCTTTTTACTTATCGTCAGTCCAGTGGCTTCTGATTTGGAAAAATCAAGAAATGAAATTCAGAACTTAAAGAAAAATGGTTTTGTATTTGCCTATTTGATACTTTTAACAAGTGAAATTTACTTAAAGCACGAAAATAGAGAAATAAAACATCGTTAACTTATTTCTACTCATTTTATATAAATATTTGTAAACCAGGATAGCTTTGATACAAGCGGTAAAAATATAAAACTTTTAAGAGGTTAACATTAAAATCACTGAAGTTAATGATATATTAATTTTCATGATTCTAAATTAATTAAAAAAAAAAAAAAACCTTTTTTTAATTTATCACTTATAAATTAAAAAGTTCCGTGAACGAAAAACATTATTAAAATGGCTGAGAGATGTCAAATTAAAAGAATGGGGCTTTTTTTCTAGCAGAAACACCTTGAAAATAAATTAAAGACCTGCTTTTTAAATGCTTCTGGTAAAACTTGCAATTCTAGAAGATTAACATCCGTCATTAATCCGTTTAATTTTATTCACGCAAATATTGAGACAATTAATGTACTGATTAACGTGAATTTATTAGAAATCGATAATAATTCATTGTTTTGCTTCTATAAAATTTCTTTTGGATTTTTTTTCGCCTTTTCAAGCGAAAGTGTCGCCAAGGATCCTGAGGTTAAAATTTTCCAAGCACAGGAATTATATCGTCTGTTGTCCATAAATGTGCACGCCAAGAAGATCCGTTCACTGATTCAAACGTTATTGGGAGGAGAGAGAAACTATTGATTTAATGAACTTACTCATTTTTACTTTCATTGAAAAGTGAGCTGAAGAAGCAGACTTTAAGAAATGTTCGCTGCCGTGTGAATAAGGCTTAGCATCTAACAGTAATTTCTTATCGTAAGACCCTTATCTCAAAAGAACTTAAACTTTAAGTTATTTTGACATGTTGATTTTTTTCTTGTCGAAATTTATCGCTAACGTTAACACTTCAATTGAATTTAGTAAAGTTATCCAATCATTCACACATGCGCAGAAGCACTATTCTGGTTGTGTGTGAAAATATAATACGTTAGAAACAATGCAGCTTTTCCAAGGAGTAAAGAAGAACAAAACAGTATCGGTAAATATGATATACAAAATTATGCATGTGTCAGTTTTGTGCTCTTTACATAATGAATTAATTAGATGCATTAAAAGCTGACATAATGAATTAATTAGATGCATTAAAAACTGACATAATGAATTAATTAGATGCATTAAAAACTGACATACGTTCAACTATGAAACATGTACGGGGGTCGCTTTGGCTTTTTTTTTTTTAAACCTTTTTTTTGTTTTGTGTGTGTGCCTTGTTTGGATTTTGCTTGCCGTTCAGTTACTCCTGGAATGTAATGTCAAATATGAAAATCCATATAAAGTTGGAGCTACAGTTTGTCCACCGAGACTTGAGACTTAGCCACGCCTATGTCACGTGGTAGGCGACGAGTCGAAGAAGTCATTTGAGGGGTCAGTGTGATAGTTTTCCATTTTCAGGGGAAATGCAAAGATTTTGTTTCTTGGTTATAACAGAGAAATTGATGATATAAAAATACGATATTCCATATCTTTAATAGTAAATATTTTAAAAAATTTTCCTAATCTTGTTTTTTTTTTCCCAAATTTTTCTTTTACAACCCTCACCCCTATTGTGAAATGTTTTCTTCGTTTGAAGAGGCGTGGCTAAGTCTCAAGTCTTGGTGGACGAACTATATTTTCGTTGGTCGACAAGTTTCTATGTACAATTAAGGAAAAACAAGAGGTTCCTGAAAGAACTAAAAACATAGTTAAATTGTTGTTCCTTGATATTTGTATTTTTTATTTTTGAAAGTCGTGAAAATATCGGAAACGAAGAAACATCCGTTTATTTTTAAATTGTGTTAACTGTTAAATAAAAATGTAGTTAAAAATAAATTTTCTGAAAGAAAATGACAATAAAATCCTCATTACTTACTTAAATTCCTGAAATTAATTTTAATCGAATCAAACCGTAATCAAAATTAATGGATTATTTAAACGGATAATATCGGATTATTAGACGTTTACAAGAATCCCATTGTTTTATTTCTGACGCTTTTTCTATGGGAGTTTTCTGTCAAAGTTCACGCTCTCAGTTCACCAGAGGGAACCACAGAGAGGAAATTGAAAAGATGGAAGTTAAATCGTATCTGTAGAAAATACAGAACCGTAAACGTGCAAACCAAGTTTTAAGAGGATCCATCTAGCCGTTAAGTTAGGGGGGGGGGGGGGGGGGGGGGAACACATATTCAGATTGAGTCTCATTTTCCTAGGAAACCAGACTAAAATGGCTAGAAACATACACAAAAGTAAAATATCACCAATAATTATGTAAATAACATAATCGAAAGATAGTACCAATATCCTACAGATGGCGCCCACAACCGATTTTCCAATTCTCTTCGTTGGTGGCAATGAGAACAAACGTTTATTTGTTAAATTCTGGACGTATTTGTTAATTTTATCGGACAAACGCGCAAATACCCTGTCGTTGCATTTTTTGTGAGAAGCATCGCAACGCGCACACACCCTCTTTCTCTCTCTCTTTAACTTGGGATAAAGTATAAGTGAATTAAAAATTCAAGAAGAAACATAAAAACTGCGACGAGCTAATTGAGACTAAAGACGGTTCGGAAACGCCAGAAGACATCGAGAATATTCTTTGCAAAGCCTTTCGAACCATCGCCAGCAAACTATAAAAGTTGTCTAATCTCGCCAAGATGCCATAAACATTCATAAAAGATCGGAAAAAGCATCAAAAGAAGTACTTACATCCTTAGAACATGTGTTCGTCTACATTAAGGCAAAATGGGTGATGGGTAGAATTTGGGGGTTGAACAATACAGAGGAGGAGGGCTTCGAACACAGACTTATCGACAGAATGCGTTTTCTCGGCCGTTAATCCCGAACGTGTCTGCGAGTTTGCGTATGGGGATAAATCGGATTTTTAATCTACTATACTTTAGCCCAAATTAAAAAAATAAAAGCGTTGGATGTATTAGTAATCACATCACGCCCCAGTTTTAAAGGGTTTGACATCGCATGAAGAAATAGTTCCATATAGAAACCTCTGGAAATGAAATTGAAAATTTTGTAATATTGAACTTTTAATCTTTAAAACAGGTTTTTTTATCATTGATTCTTTAAATACTCCGTACACACTGTCCACAGTTTACATCGTATTCGACTTATTATCACTCGTACTTACAACTGTCATCCCATTAATCTTACTATTCCGGTAATATTCGAGTAACATTGTAGCTTGGTTCTGTGTGTGATTATGATTGTATGGAAAAATATATTGAAATATAGATCTTTACAAAAGGTAAAGATAATTAACATTAAAACAAAATCTGCCCTTTTGGTTAAAAAAAAAAAAGTTCAAATAAGTTAAAAGTTAAATTTCAATTTTAATTTTCTCTTCTGGTACTTAATTATATAGCTTTCTTATTTTTAGCAGTAGTACCTACTATATTTAGTATAAAGTATCTGTTTTGTCAAATGTTTCGTACTTATTAAGCTCTTTATTTCAAGTGAAATAATACAATGTACAATTGTAACAAAATTCGTGTATTATATAATGGAAAAAAATAATTATACAGCTTTTTTATTTTTAGCATAATTTTTTTCCTTTACGTAGTACAGGAATTTTTTTTTTTTACAATTGTACGTTGTGTTATTTCACTTTGAATTAGAGTTCAATAAGTATGAAAAATTTAACAAAATAGATCTAGTAAATTAAATATCACCAAAATTACAAAACATCTTAGTTCCATTGATAAAGAGATTGATTTCATTATTTATTTTAATTATGCTTACACATTTTAGCATGTTTGTTAATAAATTATTGACAGATGGTTAAGGGGTCGTGCGATTAGGATTTTTTTATATCTCATTAATGTTACAGATTTAGGTTTAGCCAGTATTGATCTTTAAAAACAAGGCTTAAAACTGGTTTCATAGTGTACACGATCCCGTACATGTTTTTTTCTATGAATATTCGTTAAAAAAAATATTAAATAAAAAAAAAAAAATTAAAAATAGGAAATTTCATAGCCGTGCTGGCGCGGCCGTGCGGTTTAGCCGGCGGGCTGCCGTTGTGGCTGATGCGCCAGTACCCGGGTTCGAATCCCGGTGGTGGCATGGCTGTTTCTTTCGTCCGTTTCCCACCTGGGACTTACTATCTCAGGGTTATCCTGGACGGGATATAATTCTCGTCCCCTCTTTCTTGAATTTCACTAGCCTCGCCCTGACGTTGTCAGGTTGAGCTAGTTACGTGGTCCCAGTTGGCCAAATTCGATAAAAGGAAGGAAGGAAATTTCATAAAAAAATTAAAACAATTAAAAAAAAAAAAAAACCAACATGAATTAAAAAAAATCAAATACCTCAAAATAAAATTAAAAAACAAAACAAAAATAAACAACACAACATAGTCTTGATCAGGATTCGAACCTTGATTACTATTGCCAGAACGCAATATACAAACAACTTTACGATCACAGATACGAACATGGGATCTGTAAAACCACTTAGAACGCCTGTTAAGTGTTGAGAATTCTCATTTTTAAGTATTATCAGGAGACAGGAATAGGAAATAACCGCAGATCTAAACTGGTATTTTTTCCCAATTCTAATAGTCGCCAGCTTTCCTAAAAGGTACCACTCATGTCTGTCTGACTTGTAGTTTGAGCTGGTGGCGAACAGAACGATCTTAAGAGCGACATCAATACGGGTCTTCCAAACAGAATCCTAAATAGACTTCTAAAAATTTCAGTTTCCTAGGATAGATAGTTTTCGATATAACGTGATCACATGTGAAAATGAATATTTTTTTAATTAATTTTTCCCCTTCCTTACAGAGACATATTACAGAGGTTTTATAACTGCTTTGCTAACCCTTTAATACTCTATACTATATAGCCATCATGTAACTCTAGAACAAGAACCATAAATCCAAGGATTAATTACGATAAAATGCTTTGCCGTAATTTTCTGATTTTTTTTTTTTTTTTTGACTTCATGTTTTTATAAACAAAGTTTTTCTGTGTATTTAACATAGAAAGGAGCGTCGATCGCTCAGAAAATACTAGTGAACATGTAATTTGTTTTGTTATGTTTATAAATTTTATTTCATTTTTCGAATGTGTGGTGGCCTCAATTTCCTTCGATATATTTAACATTCCCTCACTGTTTATTAGCGGCCCCTAGGTTACATCTTGCCTGTAAAACTAGGGGACCGCTCTTGCTTTTATATTTGGTGGATGTCACACACTGTAGTGGCCAAACGGTTAGAGATATTAGAATGAAACCTTCACCATTGTGTTCAGCATCAAAAAGTAGGTGACCACGTCCAAAAAATCAGATCTCTAGGACCACTCCCTGACCGGAAGTTGGGGGGTCAAAAGTGGTCGTTTCCGATAAAGAGGAAAACGGCGATAGACTTCCCCCATTTCGACCCTTCTGATCATTTTGTTTATAAAATTGTTTATAAAATTCCTGTCATATTACGGGGCCGCTTTGATTTTAACACGGTCTAAAAGCATTAAATTATCTCATTTTTATTTTTAAATTTATGTTAATAATAACTTTGTTTTCCAATCTCCTAAAAGCGTTTTACACAAGTGAAACTTTCACGGCAGTCGGGATATTTTCATAAATATTTTCTTAATAGAATTTTTTTTTAAAAAGAGTTTTCTAAAAAAAAAATTGGATAAATTTATCTCTGTTTACGTTTTGCACAACTTTAAGTGAGATCAATACGGCTTCTAGCAAAGATTTATGGACTTACAGAACTAATTCTGCGTGAAATATTCGAGAAACAAAGGGATTAAGTCATTATAAATGTGATCCAATGTGTTGCGAGCTTCTCTTCCATCAACTGAAATACGAATTAGAACAACTATTTTCGTTAACATTAATCTCTGAACATTAATCTAATAAGATTACAGTCGATTGGATGATTTTCAAAAAAAGCCTTTGGTTTCTGGTCGTTTTTTTCCTGGTATTTTAAGTTCGAATTGAAGTATTTCAAACACGGAACTCGCTTAATATAACCTAAAAGCTATCGTTAAAAATTTCAATTTATCAATGTACATAGTTTTTCAGGTGTTGTATTATAGAACTTTTAGGGAGTATCCATAACAATCGTCAATCATTCGAGGTCAAATTTTTGATGCCATTCCCTGTATCAGGAATTGTCAATTTCAAGCCCTCCCCCTATACACACACACACTAAAAAATAATAATAATAAAAATACAAAGATGTTTTGAGATAAATTATTCCTCTCGCTTTGTGTCTATGAACTTTTGTTTGATGTTACAATTAAGATGATGACATTAAAAAAATACATATCTGGACCCGACCTTTTCTTAATAGAAATTCTTAAATTTATTTCGCCACCCCTTAGAGATCCATCCGTAGTATTCTGTCCGGAGAAAGGTCCAGTTCTATGGAGGTCACATGGAACTCCCAGAAAAACCTGAGGAAAGATACTGGGGTGGTTTCCCATTGCCTGCCCCAGGACGCCATTAAGGAATGACGACAGACCGAAGAGAAAGTGAAGAAGAGGTGAACAACACAGGAAAGGAAATTGAAACAGCCATGCCAGGTACTAGCGCAGTACCTCGAACCCAGGTACTGGCGCACTGGCCACCACGGCAGACCGCCGCCGAGACCGCACGGCCCCTTAGAGATATTGACATTATTTTATGAATGGTCCCTTAATGATATTTGTTTTTTGCTAGTTCTTAATCCTTTCTTATTATCTTCCGATTCATTTCGAAATCAGTAGAACTCAATGGATAACTACTAACTTTCAGCTTCCTGGAATAAATAGTGTTGAACTATCTTGATCACGGATATAAAGCTAGACGAGATCAGTTCGATTTTAAATTGGGATTCTGAAGTTATTTTGTTTACATACTTTTAGATCAAACTTACAGAATCCTTTGGCGATGTAGGAAATGTAATGCTCTAGGCTTTCATATAAAAATTGATGACAATAAATCGCATTTTTCAATCAATTTTCCTGTTATATCGCCGTAAGAATTTAGATATTTAGATATTCAAGTTTACGACGAACGTATTATTACCAAGGCTGATGCTGTAGCAAAATTTATGACGGAATTCCCAATCCTTGTAATTCTACAGAAAACAAATCAACATCATCAAGTAATGAAGTTTGATAAATTGTTTTATAATGAAATATCTCATTTGCTTTTATTTGGTCTTTTAATTTTTAACTGTTCGCGGACCGTACCTGGGAAACGCTGCGTTAATACATACGGGCATCCTTTCTCGGCCAATCAGAAAAACTTCTTTGGATTTAACCAATCAATGACGGTCTTTTAAAACAGTCCGATCATTGACTTGAGCTGAGTTTGTTTACATCCTTTTCTCTTCAGCTAAGCGGTTTTAACCTCAGAGCCAAGCAAATGACTCCAAAAATGAGCTAAACAAGCAAAAACAGAAATGCAAACTGAAGCACAGCTCGATATAGGAGTTCTGTAATCAGAACAACATTCGTGGTGGGGTTCCTCTTCCTTCGTGGGTTTTGAATTGCTCGCCCAAGTTTTTGCTGTTCATGGAGACCCTTGTCCTACGAAGGAAGGATCCTAGCAGTTGTATTTTTATTTTTTTTAAATTAAAATTAAAAGCTTATTAAAAAAATATCTGTTCGCATACCACTTATTTAATATAGTTTTTTTTATATATCTGCACAATAAGCATAGATAAAGAAGGATGTTATAATGTTCTCAGGAAAGTACTTTTACAATTTGCTTAGGTATCACAGATGCACGGCACTTGAAAGAGCTATTGACTGTATTTTTAAACAACTGCATTTGGATCTTTACGGTGTTAGAACGATGACACGCCAACTGGGCCGTGAGTTAGTGGAAACTTTTGCGCGCGTAATTTAATTTCCACAATAACAAGAAGCTAAAAATCTTCTTTCCTGAAAATGTTATTTCTTCTTCTTATTATTTTTTTTTTTTTGAAGTCGCGAAAAATTTATATTCAAATTACGATATCTGCTAAATATCAATTGTAAAAATTTCTCCATTTTCTGAAAAAAAATAAATAATAATAATTATGTCCGAATTAATTTTTAAATTAATTTTGATCGTATCAAACCATGTGCACTTGATTAACTAAAAGTATTAATATTCATTGCTAATGAAATATTAACAGAAATATTAATCAAATTGGATAGAAATGCATTATTTAGATTTCAACTCACTGCTTGTGGATTTTTTGTCGCATTCTCGCGCTCATTTCACCGTCAAAAGTTTTCAATTAAAAGAATTAATGTCTGTCGTCCTGAAATATGCCTACTACGTTTGAAGCAGATCCGTAAAGCGGTTCAGAAATTATTAGGAAGCCACAGACTGACAGAATTGATAGCATCTCTGTCCAAAGTAGGCTTAAAATATTAGTTTATATATTTATACACCATTTACTTTAATTTCTGTCGAATCTATAAAAGGACAGAGCTGCTTCACTGTCACGGAGATTGAGTTGTACAGTGGCTGAATATAGTGGGAGTACAAGGTCACTCCGCCCAGGCCAGTGCTGCATTCATTCAAGTCACTGCTGCCTGGAGGTCTCGGGGCTTTGATCTCGCCAACCACGAGAATCCATCTCAGTGGCTTCGATCGGACTCTTAGCCCATGGATGTTGCGGTTGCAGCCCAAAGGGTCAGAAGATAGGCTGCGGACTGTATTTAGGAGACAGGGTTATTTTGCGAAGGAGTTAATTGGGCGGAAAAAAAAAGAGAACTTTTCAGAGTTTGTTTCTAAAATTACCACAATTGAACAGATATACAAGGTGAATAGATTTGAAAATCGTCTATACACAAATGGAAAATTCTGTAAGTGATCTGCTATCAGGCATTCCATAATTGGTATCGTCTGATTATAAGGTTTGAATTTCTTACTTCCGAATTACTGAAAAAATTACTGAAAACTTCTCGGATGCTTAATTGTTGAAGGATTTAAAATGAATTTTCTGTATCCGAAAATTACCGGATCCGATATTTAGAATCGGATACTCGGTGCCGGAAATTTGACCTTTGATGAGCAAAAGGAATCATGAGAAGGCTAATTGAAGCTTAACCCCCATAACGATAATGTTTCGCAATAAAAATATATAATTGAAATCTGGTCGTGAGTTTGGGAACCGCTGATTTATACTTGTATATCGTTGGCACAGCATATGAATCGTTGATATACCTATAAAACCTCGGAATATCTTGCTATTGTTCAAATTCTTTCAATTGCCCGATTAGTTAAATTGTTTTTTAATCCATGCTGGTTAACAGAGAAAGTAAAAAACACAGTGTTACACCCGACCTTTAAATCACAGGTCAAGAAAAATTCATCCATCTTTTCGTAATAATAATCGAACGAGGACTGACCTCCTGAAACTTCATCCCAGATTAAAACAAACCTGTAGAAGTAATGCATGACAAAAGTTTTCGTATATGAAGCAATGATAAAATGGAAATATCCTAATGGAGTTTGAACTGTTAACTATTTTATCCATAACTTACACTGGTTTTCATCAACTGGTTTTAATAATTGTTAAACATTTCTTTACGTAATATTTTTTAACTCTCTTAGTGAAGACAAGTAATGTAGGAGACTGAATGTGCGCATGATACAGTCGATAGACTATCAGGTTTTTATAGATTTTTTCTTTATTGATGACAGTCAGGTCGTCCCTTGAGATGATGGAGGCTATTAGGGAACGTCAGCGACCTCTGGAGGCATTTCTGGGAAATAGATCATGGAGTGAAAGGTTTTCTATACTTCATTGTACCACAAGTAAAGGAGCTTTGGAAATGATGGTGATGCGAAAGGAGAAGCAATTATAGGATGTTAACAGTAGTCTGTTTTCCTAGGAAAGCGAATCTTATGAAATTAATCTGTCTTTGTATGTGTGTGTGTGTTTCTTTATTAATTTTTGAATCAATTGCTCTTTTTGAAATATTTGTGTGGGCTAGATACGATCTAAGTTTCTATTGTAAACTTTTTCCCGCGTGTAACTTTGTTGTGCAATGAATGAGTGAAATAAACTTTTATTTTGAAAATAATAATGCATATTAATTGAAAAAAATAACTTCAATACAATGTTTGTATTCGACAGATATTACAATTTGCAAATAAAAAAATATGTATGTGTATGTGTATGAGACTTTTTAAAAAAAACACCCATACAAAAAGGGAAAGGGGGAGGGACTAAGACCTTTGAAACATTTTAAGAAAAGTAGATTTTAAATTAAAAGCAAAATTTAACGTCCTTAATAATTCATAAATCAAGAAAAAAATCACAACTGGAGAGTAAATAGGCTTTCGCACACTGAGCGAACATCAACGGGAATCCTGAACAGCTGTTTCATCTTTTTTAGGAATCATCAGCAGAATGTACCCTTGATGTTTGGCTCAGTCTGCGCGAAAGCTAAGGTAAAAGCATTCTCGATCCCGTGAATGGCCGCGGAGATAAAAAAAAATAAAATAAAAATAATCCTGTGAAATCCACATTATTAATCCCTTGTCCTTTCACTGAAAGGCAATAAGGAATTTAATTATAAATAAGAAACATCATACGTTCAATAAAAAGCAAAATTTAACGTCCCTCATAATTCATAAATCAAGAAAAAAATCACAACTGGACAGTAAATATGCCTTCGCACTTGATGTTGGCTCAGTGTGCGAAGGCATATGTACTGTCCAGTTGTGACTTTTTCTTGAATTTAGATTTTAAATTGCTTCAGGAATTTCTTATTTCACTCTTAAAAAAGATTAACGAGCAAAAGATATTTTTTATTTGATATTAATTGATGTCTTCTTCTATTTGAGCTCTCTCCACCCAAAAAAAACAACAACTGCAGTTTAATTAATAACTTACAAAAAAAATGAGTATTTCATGAAATAGCTCAGGATAACGAAGCATCCCAATAAAGGTGGATTTCTTTTTTTTATTATTATTGATCTGTCTGAAATCCTTTTAGAATAAGAAGTGCATGCAGTGTCCTAAGGTAGTAATAATAGTTTTGAATACAAGAAACGAAAGAAAAAAAAATAAGATTATTGTATTACAATTTAAAACTTAGATTTTTTTTTTTAATATTTAGAAGTATAAGTAACTTTCAGAATTTAAAAAAAAGTAAGTATGAATATGAAAAGTCTGTAATGAAATTCTCAAACTGGATATAAACGAATGGAGGAGGAAGCAGCTCCTGGAAATCTTAATGCGGGGGCGTCTATTACGTTCAGTTCACGACCGAGACGTGGGAAGAGGGTTGATGAGGAATTTAAACACTCCGTAAGAAAGGGGGAGTAAGGAGGAAACGAATATTTTTAGTACCCAATCGTCTCGAGCCCTAAATTTGAATTCCTAATAGGATTTTTTTATGTGATCAACCCTCTTTGAAAACTCAATTAAGGCCGCCTCGGGTTTTAGGTTATCTGTTTCGTTTATTGCCGAAGTGAGACGATCTCCTGTCGTGGATTTTGATGTGCATTTGGTATCCACACTTTGTACAGCTTCGCTAGTACAGCAAACTTAATTATTGCCGGTGTACATTAGACATTTTATCCGTACTGTGCGTTTTAACGTACTGGCTTTGAAAACTTTTTTCCAACTTTTTGGATTTAATAAAGTGGGGTTGGGTGTCCGGTAGCCCAGTCGTTGAGGCGCTGGTATGAGGGCTGGAGGAGCCAGGGTTCAATTCCCGGGGGTGGTCTGGAACTTCTCCGCGGTTATTTCTCAGACGGACCCATAAGGTTCACCCAGCTCTCTGTCAAACGGTTACCGGGTTTCTTATTGGGAGGTTACGGATTGGCGAGGGGGAGGATGCATCGGGATGATCATCCGATCTCAACTACTCCCGTTGGACGAAAATCGCTGGACGCCTAAACAGGACCTGCATGGCCTGTTGCGATACAGTTTAAACAACAATGTACAGGTAGTCCCCGGCTTACGAAGGCTCCTTTGTTAAATATATAGTTGTAAAATAAATTGAGTAAACATTTTCAAACGAATTTACACTTGTTGCGACTGTTGCGGGAATTGTTGAAGAGAACAGAGAGCGGGGAATCCCCGCCGGGAATTAGCATCTAGTTCTAGTAGACTTTTGTCTAAACAGTTCTGGTAGAATGAAGAGGAAGCCAATTTTTGAGATATTAACGACAACGGTCTGTAAATGCAAACTTATTTTGTTGACATTTGGTTTATACATGTTCTCGATATATCAAGGTTGCCTACAAACAAAATATTCATTTTTTTCAAAAATTGTTCGATATTTGATAATTTGAAAAGTTTGTTAGTAAGTCGAGGATTCGTCTGTAAATGATCGATAATCCGACTGATTTAGATGTAAGACAATTTTGCATTTCAAATTAAATTTAGAAATTATAAAATGTTTAGGCATTACATCCTAAAATTATGTTTGAATGTTAACTTGATAAGATATTCATAAAACGAAAAAAATAATGATATTTTATGATAATTCATAATAAAATATTAATAATTCTGAACGATTATTAAAATTTGAATTCTGTTGTCTTCATTATTCTTTGTTAATGAAAAATTTTAAGCATTTTGAGATATACACAAACATTACGATTAAACTTTCTGTCTTTTAAGCATGTCATAAAACTGCTCAAATTGTATTTCAAAAGGTATGAAAATAAATTTTCCGTCTGTTTTCAATATGGCGTCTCGTGAAAGATTCTTCCATCGTGATTTCTATAATGACGTTAATATACAGAATAAATTTACATCTGTCATCGTGTCCTTTTTTTTCCTTTTGTCCCTCCTCCCTCGGTCTCACCAAATGGCCTCTTCTCTTCACCACGGCAACCCTCCTGTGTTTTGGTGTGGAGCTACTACAAGCCTCTTCCTCTATTGATCGAACTTGCTTTTCATTTTCCTTCCCCTCCATGCATGCTAAGAGTGGCGACCAAATTAAGGTGACTACGGTTCAGTCCCAACAGCCTGGAAATTATTTCGGAACGCCTATGGGTCCGTTTGCCCTCCCTCAGGCGTCTAACCCCCGTTGATGAACAAGACCGGCCAGCAACTGCTGGAGAAGACCGATCAACGCCAGCGCCCGTGGCAGGCACGTGACTGTGGTTTCGTAGCAGAAAACAAAAGACGAAATACGATTTGAGAGAGAATTGGACTTCCTCTTTATATGCAAAATAGAAGGAGACAAAGTAATGGGATAATTATCTAAAACGCTTCAACTTGAAATTCAACTGCATCTTGTAAAGTTCTATCAAATTTAAAAGCCAAAGAAAGCGGCGATCAATTCCTAAAGTGGAATCTGGGATTTTCTTTTTTCTTCTGCCTTCATCTGGTCGCTCCTCGTCTTCGGCAAAATAGACGTAAGGCAAAGGAAAGAGAAATAAGTATGTCAAAGATAAAGCATTTACTGTAATACATTACGAGATCTCGTCTACTGCGAGAAAACAAAGGAAGACTCTTTAAGGAACTATGCATTAACGTTTAGTTAATAAAAATATTATATATAAAATCCCAGCATCTGCATAGATTTACTATTAAAAATCTATGACTGAAATGCTTAATTTATTAAGAAATAAAAAAAGTTCTTTTTTCTTTTAATAATCATGCTACTTTTCTCGTGAATTTATCGTTTGAAATATGTGGAACAAAATGTTATCATAGTTATTCATTGCTATTTTTATTCCTTTTCCGGAAATATTCAGATTTCTGTGGGCTTGTAGGCAGCTAAAAATAACTTCGACGGAGATTAATTTTCTTTTAAGTCGCCCTGAACAACCAATTACAATTCATTGTTTCTGTAATCTGAGAAACACGCAGAGACGAGTATCGTTCTTACTAACTAAAATGTGAGTCTTTGTACCTGTAGTTGCAGTCCTAATAAATGAATAACATCGTAACCAATATTTGTCATCTGTCTCTTGAAAATTATAACTAAACATCGCTATTTTTTTTTTAGACTTACGATACAAGTATCAGAAGTCTTATAATCCTGGTATGTCTGTCCGTGTGTGGACGGGTATCATTAGCGCAACAATCACAACAATCGCAACAATTGCGCATTTTACATTCGCAACAATCACATTTATAATAATAAGGAAATTAAAGCAATAATTCAACATAAATTAAAGAAAATGACAAAAGTTCTGAAATAACGGCGCCGCCCAAGAAATCAGAGGCAGAGATGCAGAGGAAAGAATACAAGAAGAATTGGCAAAATTACCGCAGAACATTATCGCAGTTTAAGGGTATATACGGAGGAATGAAATTTTGAGGAGCAATGAAATTTTCAAGTGTTATGGTTTAACTTTGAGATAGCATTATTATATTTTCTTATTCGTATCAGAAGTCGTTGCGAAGCATTGTGATTGGTTTACTAATCGCTATCCCTACCTTGTTTTAGTTATTATAAATAACCTATACATCTGTTAAAAAAAAAAAGAAAGAGAGAAACCAGAGTGTTACAGACACTAACTCCTTTCCACGTAGATTCAGTATTTGAAAATTTGCTCCAATTCCGAATTCCATTGTTTAATTTTTTTTTTTTTTGCCCTGTTGATTTATTGGAATATTATATTGATTCTGTTGAAATATATCAATGAGGGTTGTTGCCTGTATTATTCGTGAAATGATGAATAACAAAAGTCTAAAAATTTCAGAAATAAAATAAATTCACCTCATAGTGAAAATACTGTGAAAGTATTATAAAAAAAAATAATTTTAACTTCGATCTAAATAAAGGACATAAGAAAGAAGAGATTCCTGGAGGATCTTAGTGTCCTTCTATAAAATATTATTCCTAAAATTTTATTATTTCTTTTTTCCTTGTTTTTTTTTTTCTTTTTTTAAAGTGTTGCTCTAATTTTTTTTATCGGCAAATTCTAATTCTTTAATATTATTTCTTGTTATTTAATTTGAACTTTAACGAAATAAGTGTCAAAGTAACTTTGTAAGTGGATTAAAAGTAAGACACTGTTGAGTGAATCTCACTTCTTTAGTTGTCTTCCTTCTTTTTTTTTTGAAAAGAGGAGGAAGTGGCGGGGGTGTGGGGGTGGAAGGTTGTCATATTCCGTCTGAGCTTTCCGGAAAAGCGGCGTCTTGACATTAATTCCCCGGTGGGTGGACAGTCCATCTTGGTCGGTTCCTCAATTAAGTGAGTTCGGGAGGCGTCGAGTCATTAGCGTCATTCTCATTCACACCGCCTGAAATATGGCCTAGTCCATCAGTCATCCGTCGCCACCAGGGGACCCTAATCACTGTACAGCCCAATTCACTTGTGTTGTGCGTGTCGCCTTCACTGTGTGTGTGTGTGTCTCTTTTTTTCTTTCGCCTCTTCTGTGAATTATCGATTTGGTGAGATTTGCAGGAGGAAAGGCCTTAGTCAATAAAGATCGCAATCGTCAGGTAGTGAACCATAGTCTTGACAATTGGTTCAATCGAAGACGAAACAGCCCTAAAATACTACTCTTAGGCCCGTAAATAAATAAAGAGAAAACATAAAAGAACTGAAAATGCTATTTCTTCAAATTTTTATTATTCTATTTTTTTAAGCAAAAGAAAATAAAATGTAAAAATAAATAAAAATTTATAAAAACGTTTTTATACATCTTAAAATTTAATAACACTTTAGATAAAAAAAAAAAGCAATCATAAAAACTTTTTTTTTTATTTTTAATGTCTTCAAATGACAAAACAAAAAGCCTGCGTTTTTATATCCCAATTAAAATTTTCTATTTCGTGAAAAAAAAAATAATTAAAAATAAATTATAATAAAAATAATAACATTATTTCTTTGTCTAAATATCATTAACTGTAAACGTATAAATTCTTGTGGATTAGCTAGTATTTGCTGTTAGCTGTTTAAGCCATTAGAATATTAACAGAAATAGGATGGGTATCCTACTGCTTAGGCCCTCGAAAACAATTGGCGCGAAATCCATGGTTGTTACTACTTCAACCAGTCAGGGAAAAAAAAAGGTTAATAGACGTCATAAAACACACTTATAACAAGAAAAGAAAAATTCTTTTTTTATGAATCTATTTTATTGTAAGTATCTTTTATTGGCAGTATTTTAAATTATAAATTCACAAATAAATGCAGATTAGAATTAAGAAAGCAATAATTGTATTGAATGTAATTACATTGCACAAATGTTGATTCAGAAATGCTATAATTATTGTAATAAATTACAAATATTTATAAAATTGTTATACAGCAATTTCACAATTAATTTCCAATAATACATGTAGCCGTTTATTACAAAAGTTTTAAGAGCTGTATTGACATTATTATAAAAATGAAATATGTTAATTAACTTAATAATTAATTTCTATTTCATAATAATCGGAATATTTTGTAAAATAAATGTTTGTGGAGTCAGTAATATTATAATATCCAATTTAGTTTTCTTTTATTATTTTGAGTTAAGATAATTATAAAACCTTTAAAAAATTTCAAATTTTAAATAGAAAAATGTGAAAAGTTTCGATATTACACCAAACAATTAATAATTAGTATTTAATTGTGAAAAAAGGTAAATACATCGTTCTACACAAAAAAACAGATTTTAATAAAGGTTTGATTAAAAAAAACAACAACACATGTTTAAAAATACAACATCTAAAAAATAGATTTGTATTTTTAAACATTTGTGTTTTGTATCAAACCTTTTTTAAATCTTTTTTTCTTAGGAGTGTAAAATATGAACTAAAAAAAACAGATTTAAAAAAACTCAATAAATAAATAAATAAATAATTCCGAGTTTGTTTTAAAATTACCGTATCCTTCTATTATTGTGAAAAACATTTAAATTTTGATTTTCATTTCGAAGAAACCCTTTTTCTAGAAAACTCTTTAAGAATTGATCGGTGAAAACCTTTCTCAGCTACATTCCCAAAAGCGAGATTAATTTCGTCCTTCCTTGAATTGTGTTGTTGATTGATGTAGTGCTGGGAAGCCAACCACCTTCCAGGCGGGGCTTTGGTTTACACTCCTACGACTGCGGAGAGATACATTCATTTCCCCTCAGCAATTCTATCATATTTAGTCACTTATTTATCTCTCAGTTATTTAATGGGTTTTAAATTCTAAGTTTTATAATTATATTTTTTTTTATTAATATATTAAGTTAGCAATATATAGTCGTATCTAAAAAAAAAAATTTTCGCAATGAGTTAAAATTACTTATATTAAGTATATTAATTATTATTATAATATTATCAGTAAGCGCTTTAAAATATAATCTAATTTAATTTAAAAAATTCTAAAATTAAAAAGGATTTTTTTAATGAAAATGTTGTATAAAACATCATCTAAATTAATGTAACATTTGAAAATTTTGCTTTTTATTAAATAGATATACTTATGTATAGTATTATCAGAAGGAAAAGCTAAATTTGAATATTATATAAATGGTTTTTGTTTTTAATCAATAATATTTATTTATTTATTCTTTAACACTTTTTTACATATAAATATTTAGAGATAAAATAAATAAATGAATTATAATAATATATCATCTTTACTGCATAAATATTGGAAAAATCCCATTTAAATATATATTATATTATTTCTTTTGAGAATATAACTCTTAGTTAAGAAACATGTACAGATTATTTATTTGAAAGTAAATACCTGTTTTGTAAGTATTTTTTAATATATCATCTGTTTGGTTAGGGAAATGAATTACATACACCAAATGTAAATGAACGTATGTTGTTAAGAAATAAGATTTTGTTTTAAAAAATTTTATATAATTTTTTTTAAGAAATCCTTTTCTTTCTCCCTATTAATTAATTTTAAATTAAATTTTCTCGAACGTAATCTTTTATTCGCTTATATTTTTTATCTTTCCTTTCCTGAAGATCAATGTGCAAATTTCAGGCGATTATTTACAGATAAGAAATACATTGAGGAACTATATTATATTTTTGGAATGGTATTTGTAATCTGTAGATCTGCTTGCAATTTAAAATACCAGCAATACCATTCCATTTGAAATAGGTGAGGGCGAAGGCGGGCACGAGCCATTTGCAGCAGCAGCAACAACGGAAGACAATCGATAAACATTAAGAGGAGGAATCCAGGTGGGGATAGAGCCCGCCCGTTCTTCGGAGGGGGAACCTGAAACAGGGTCACTATTTCTGATTCAGGGTGGATAAAAGGGAGACATTTGTGGCTGCGCTTTTGCTTCTGCCAAAGTTGTTCTGCTACAAACTGGAAATGGTTTAATTTCCTCATCAACTGTAACGATCTCATCAAACCCCAAGATGAATGCATTCAATAACAACCAGATCGAATCACGCTCACCCCTGGAAAACAAAAAGCAGTGGAAGGAGAACGTCTTAAGGAGGGGGGAAGGATTTCTTTTTCTTGCCATAAAAAATTCAATGAGATTGATTTGTCTTCGATTTAGTCCTAGTAGATACAAGAAAAGAATTACAAATATTCTTTTAAAGATCCTTATATTTCATAGACTTGAACTGTATGTATTAAATAATGGATGCATATATAAGAATTACAACAATATTTATACTGGTTGATAGTTATTTTGATATTATTATTATTATTAAAGTCGTGAATTTATATATCTTGCTGTAATGTATCCCTAGCATTACATTGGATTTTAAACCCCTGTACTGTAAGATGTAGAATTAATTTTACAATGTGTAGCATCCTTTATTATCGACTGGAGAGACAAAAAAATTAGAATTAAAAAACAAGATTAGAATGAAAAACACACGCAGCAAACTTTAAATCCAGATACATCGCATTCCGTCAAACTCTGTGATCAAGATAACAGAAAAGCGATCTGTTTTAGAAGCGAAAACTGTTTTTACTGTAAGCTTGGTACGATAAGGAAAGAATATTTTTAAAAATAGTGCAATGTTTTACTTTGTTCAATATATTTTACAAAAAAAAAAATGAAGGCTCAAATAAGTTTGACTCAAACAATCCAAATAATGATTACGCTAGTTTTATGCTATTTTTCAATTTCCAAATTTCATTATTTTTTTTTCTTTGTTAATATATTTATTTCACAATTGTTCGTTAAAGTGAGATTGGAATCAGATGGTTTCCAGTCTATGAAATATAAGAAGCTTTCAAAGAATATTTGTAATTCCTTTCTTGTATTTACTAAGACTCAGTACTAGATAGATCAATCCCGTTGTGTTTTTTATGCCAAATAAAGAAATCATTCAGCGCCTCCTTTAGTGGAAGACATTCTCTTTTCCCCGCTTTTGTTTTTCAGAGAAGAGCGCGATTCGATCTGGCTGTTATTGAATGCATTCATCCTGGGGTTGATGGGATCGTTACAGTTGATGAGGAAATTAAACCATTGGAGGGAATCAAAATTAACAGTCATTTCAAATAATCATCATGTCTTGACTTCTGTAGATAAAAACATGAAATTTTAAATTTTATTTTATAGTTAATATAAATGTTAAATATGTAGTTATTATAAACCCTTTTTATTATTCCTCCATAATTATTGAAATTCACTTTATTTAATTTTAAAGTAGACTAGACGGCTGCCCGTCATTTTGCTCGCATTTGGAACGAAAAAGAAACAATATTTTATTTATTCACAATAACGAATTATTTCAAGTAAACTAAACTAAAAATTGTGAAGTTTAAATTCTAAAAAAAAAAAATATTAACATCCACTTACAACAGTCGTACTCTTGTCGCCTAGCAAC
>JAFIDM010000179.1:12491061-12501181 GCA_023159025.1 Thereuonema tuberculata
AATGAGGTGAAAAAGTTATTAAAATTATTATACAAAGTTATTTACATGCATAGAGTTATCAAAGCTTTAAACCGTGAAACGTCAACAAATTGATATTTTATATAACTTATATATGTATATATTTATATATATATATATATATAGCCGGACAGTGATGTGAAATTTGAAACCAATGTAAAGAACAAATCACTGCCTGAAAATGCCAATTCAAATTTCAGATTACCGTTTCTATGGTGATAAAACAGAAGTTTACCACCACGTCTTCAGCGGCATAATTTAGAACTAATTCAGCAAAAACGCAATATATTAAGACTTTGCTCTCCTTCAATTTAAATATTTTAACTATAATTATCTAAAATTTAAAAAAATTACCTAAATATTTATATTAAAGTTAAACCTAAAAAAATATTTAACTGAAACTATCTAAAAGTTAAAAATTACCTAAATATTTATATTAAAGTTAAGAATTATTTAATATTTAAAATGAAGCAAAAAAGAGTGGTGTAGATCCTCTTTTTTACTTATGGAATAATTTAACAAATTAACTAAAGTAACTAAATTATTCAAATTTATATTTAAATTTAAAACTAAACTACCAAAAACAAACCAAATTAAATAAATTATCTAAACCTAAAAACAAAATTTTTTAACTGAATTATATTTATTTAAAATAAAAATAAAAATTAAAATAAAAAGAGCAACATCCTAAATATTGAGTTAAAGTACAAAAGAAGTAAATAAATTAAAAAAATTAAAAAAATTACCTTAAATAAGAAGTAATTATATATATCGAAAGGCCAAACTCGAATGATGCATAATTTCGAGTTTAGCGATGCAAAGATTTCAAATAAATCATTTGCAATTTTGAAAATTTAGAAATTTCACAAATTTACAAGTAATGTTAGCTTTAATTTATTTAAAAATATCTTTATACAGGAATTAAAAAGATATCTTATCATTAATACTAAATTAGAAGATTTTTTAATCAATTTGAATTATCTTATTAATGAATTTACTTATAATAATTTCCAAACAAAGTTTTAAATAGTTATATTACACAATTTCAGAAGAAATTTAAATTTCAAATTTACAAAAAATATAAAATTAAATATATTCACTATTTTATTTAATCATTTATCTTCAAAACAGGACTTGTAATTTTTTCATTTAAGTTATCTTATGACAACTCAGAATTAAATCCTCTATTTGAGGAAGTTTTGAGTTTGATTTGATAACTGTCATCTATTAATTTTCTATGTATAAAAGATTTTAAGGAATTTATTTTTCTATATATGTATAAGTTAAATTTTATTTTTTTTATTTTTTTTTTATGTATGTGTGTAAAGTAAATAATTATTCTTTGTATGTATGTATGTTGAAGGAATAATTTTTTTATGTATGTATGTATTTGAAAAGAATAATTTTTTCTTAGTATGTATTTATTTAAACAGATATATAAAAAACAAAAAAGTACATAAAAAAGAATATAAAAATTTTAAAAAAACTTAAAAAAAGAATATATATAATAAAAGGAACAATTTTCTTTAAATAATGCGCTATAATGACTTCTAAAAAATTGTTGTTTAGTTTCAAAATTTAACACCAGATGCCGCTGATGAAGTGAGAAAATCGGATCTCACAGAAACAGCTTTCTGAAATTTGTATTGGGTTTTTTTAAATTTCAGATAGCTGTCCGGCTTAGCTATATATATATATATATATATATATATTACATATAGCAAAACTCAAAGCTGACCCTTCGAGTTTCCCAAAGCTAAGATTTCAATCAATCTTTTGCAATTTAGAAAAAGTATACAATATAAGAATAAAATTAACTTATATTATTAAACTATATAAAGCCGGACATTGATGAGGAATTTGAAAAATGCCAATAAAAAAACCATACCACTGTTTCTGTGAAGATACGGCCGATCTATCCTCACGTCATAAGCGGCAAAAGCGGAAATTAAAATAACCAAAAATATATACATAATATGCATTCTTATAATTATGTGAGCTGATATTGACTTTGGTATAATTTCGTAAATAAATAGCATTGTACCCATTATCATAATCAGATTCTTTAAAATTGGGTTTGCTAGTAGGTTTAAATTATCCACTGCCTGTCAATAGTACTAATTTACGTCTTACTCATATGAGAAAGTCCGAATGCCAGCTACAACTTTTTATCTTATGCTTCAGATAATGGTTCCTACCTTGAAGCATTATTGTAAATCTAAGGTTCGTGTATGTTATAAACTCCCTTTCTCTCCTCCCTAGTGATCGACTGTTAATTGAACTTGCCCTTTAGGTTACTGCTTCTGGACTCCCATCTCAATTCACGAGCCCTTTACCTCGTTGATGATTCGTCCTGTCGTCGATCTAGTTGTTGGCTATTAAAGCCTTTGTGCTAGAGAACGAAAATCTCTTAATATTTTAATGACACCTTTCAGTTCATTCTGATTAAACAGATGAAGTGAAGAGATAAAGGACCATTTGATCGAAAAATTGCATCTCCCTCCACCCTTCTTTTAATTACTAGCCTGTAACCCGTTTAAAAAAGTGACTGAGATTGAGTGGGAATTAAAATAGATGTAAAGAACAGCTGAAATATTATTTTACATTTAGAATTTAGAAGAATTTAGAATGTGACTTGAATTAGATACAACCCTGTAAGAAATTACATAAAATTTAATAAAAATTTTTACAATAATATTATTACAATATTACATACAATTATTTACAAATAAAATCTAATTTTTAACCAGTTTAAAAAAAAAAAAAAAACCTGAAATATTAAATATGTAAAATTGTAATACTCTCTCTGCCCAAAATAAAAGTCCCATTTCACGCAAAAATTTGTCCGAAAATAAAGAGTTCCATTTTATTTTAACACTGTTATTCGAGACTGTGGATCAATGTTAGGGATTGAAGGAAATTAAAAACAAAAAAACAAAAATGAAAGTTTTACTCAGCGTTGCAAAAAACCAAGTGTTTTATTACATAAAAACATAATGTGCCAGCAGTCTCATCATTTTACCAGTTCTCATAGTTTAAGAAAAACAATAACATTAGAAGTAACATGGATAACAATAGTGAATTCTTTTATTATTATGTTTTGGCACTATTAAAATTAACTTGATATGACTGTTGCATATTACCATGATTAAATTTTCACTATTAGTAGAAAATATCAGTTTTAATATGCATACGTAATAATTAATTTATATTTTTTGAAACGAATCTATTTTACTCTATTATATATATCTAATCTTTTGTTAAAAAGTAAAATACGTTGTTCTAAAATTTAAGCACATAAAATGCCATTGACGAGAAAGTACGTAACAAATAAGCTTAACAATGAGACGGAATTGAGCCCGTCACGTGATTTCGAAACTGATTTCCGAATACCTTTCATAGGCAGTCTGGCACTTGATATACATCTAATTACTAGCCTTTGCCCACGACTGTGTCCGTGTTTGGTTATAGCGCGATTAAAACGGCGCTAGCGACATCTATCGATAGGTTTGGAAAAGGTTTCGTTCAGATTTCTCTTGCCTATCTCACAGGAACTACTTGATCGTCCGGGATGAAAAGTAGCCTTATTCTTCCTGGTTCATAGACTATCTGCATACAAAATTTCATTCAGATGAATGACAGACAAACAACAAACAAACTTACAGATCTTCGCTTAATTTTAATTATTAAGGATTACTGTCGTTTTATAAAGACCATTAAATAATTTACCAGATTTGATTAATTTCGAACCTGAAATTAACTATCTATAGGCATACATTTATTTTATAAGATAACTCTTCACTTCAAAAAGAATACATTTAAAACTCGAATTAAGTTTTTGATGAGAAATTGTTTCTGTTTTTCAGCCAGATTGATTCATTATCTGCTGTATCAGGGTCAGGGCAGTGGCGCTACAAAAAGATAAAACAACAAAGGAAATTCACTGTAATAGGAAGAGCCTCATAACTTTGACCAGATATTCACTAGCCACAAAACGCATTTAATCAAAGCATAAAAACCAAAGTTAGTCAATTGATAATCAATAAAAGAGGAAAAAAATACCTTTCCCATTGGCTATTACTTTGTCTGACTTTAACTTTATATGCAATTCTCAAGCGTTCTGTGATTGTAATATTGCAATTCTTCATGTTTAGATAATTTAGCTTTCTAAATTGATTTATTCACCCAAAGAAATCCCTCTACGCTGTCGTGAACTTGAAAAATAAAATCCTTTTCTAAATTAACATCGCCATAGTTTTCATTAAGCCTACTGAGTTTGGCAGTGATAAATGGCTAACTGGGGCGGTTTTTCTAACGTATGTGTGTGTTGCGAATCGATTATCTTTTCGCTTGCCTTTATGAATTCAGAATGTGTTTCTCACTCAAATACACGAAATTACAGCATTGTTTTCTTGACATTGGCTGTTCTCACCAATTGTAGGGGGCGTATTGTGACAACGCATTCATGTCTTTTCTATTGGTCCTCTTTTCGCCAGGAAACACTTTTGTATTCGGCGATTGTAAATCAAGTGGCAGTCCTCTGAAACATTCATTTTCAAAAGCGCTTTTAAAACAGACTTCTCTCGATTCGTAATCAAGACGCTGTGAACACAGGATTTAAAACGCCAAAAGAAATACAAACGACAGCATTTTCATTTGAAATGACCCTAATATGCATTTCTCAGAATTGCAAAAAATTTTTGTGAAGAAAAAAAATTATGAAATAAGACATAAATAAATAAATTTTAAATATTTATCAGTTAAAAGTATTCAATCTTTTGACTAGTATTTACATCCATAAAATACATTTTTATATGAACTAGCAACCCGGGAAAAGTGGATTCTCCCAACGTCGACTGCTTTCTCACAACTATCCGATAAAAATGGATTCTCCCAACCCACGACTGCTTTTAGAACCAGTGAGTACGTCGAAGACATATTTTTATTTTTTAGAGAGATTAGAATGTAGTCCCCGTGGCCTAATGGATAAGACGTCTAACTTCGGATCAGAAAGTTGTAGGTTCGATTCCCGAAGCGAACTGGTAGAAATTATTTCTATTTTCACAAATCACAACAATTGCGCCGGACAGACAGATACAGAAATAAAATATTTTAGTAAAATAGATTACGAATAAATATAGAAAACAAGAAGTTGAAGAACTCAAATCTACTTTCCGTTTAATGTAGGCCTAATTTCTTTTTATTTGCTTTTATTTTTTGTAAGTTGTGAAAAAGAAGAAAACGAAAAAAATCTGTTTCAAATGCTGAAATACAAACAGTACAAATTTTGTGAAAGAAAATAAAAAAGTGAAATCTGCATTTACATTGTTATAATCGGATTGATATTAGCAAAGCAAGGATTAGTTAAA
This sequence comes from Thereuonema tuberculata, assembly GCA_023159025.1. Taxonomy (NCBI): domain Eukaryota; kingdom Metazoa; phylum Arthropoda; class Chilopoda; order Scutigeromorpha; family Scutigeridae; genus Thereuonema; species Thereuonema tuberculata. The sequence goes on from JAFIDM010000179.1 coordinate 12,496,449, forward strand.
AGAGGATTTTAAATTCGTTGTTTAAAACAATGTTTATATATTTAACGTTATATTAAATAGGATAGAAATACGTTGTTTAGCATACAATATTTTTCAATGGAAATTTTTTTTTTATTTATTTTCGTGCTATTTTCTCGATTAGGTCCTACTTGGTAAAGATTTGAAATATGGAAGATAGATCCTCTCTAGTTCTTAAATAGGCAAGCCACGTTTAAAGAAGATCCATTGAGCGGTTTAAAAGTTAGTAGAAAGGACAGATATACAGACTTGAGTTAACTGATAAGCCTCTTTTTCCTAAGAAAAATAAAATATATATATAGGTAAGTTTGGCTTAATGCTTGTAATATTACTGTTACTACAGTATGTATATTCGTTCAGACATAAGTAATATCTTATTTGGAACCCTTACGACTCGTAGAGATGGAGAAACCAAAAACAATCGAGTTCCGATCTACGGTCACTTTGTGTTTCACAGGAAGTGGCCGAAATGAAGCACTTCCGGTGTCGCTGTAGTTTCAGTTTTTTCTTAATTTTAGAGAGAGAAAATCCAGTATATAAAGGTTTTTATGCTCTTTTTAAGTCGATCTTCTTACGTTCTTCTATGTCCTGTTTATGTAGGCGCTAATTACCAAAGCAATAAATAAATTAGTTATTCAGTTTATTTTCAGCCTAGAGAACTGAAGCTAAGGAAATCTTCAAAACTTCATTGATCTGATGAAACAACAACAACAAGTAGATAACAACCAACATTTTAATCATAATATTTCGTCTCTTCTAAGCTGAGAGGCTTCTTCAGATGAAAAATGATAGGAATAACAACATATCCTCTATCTTCAGAATTCATTTACAAAAGGAATTATATAAACAATCTTTTAGTACGTGAAATACAGTAAGTAAGTGAGATACAAAATTTGTCAAATAATATAACTTAACAAAAACAATGTATAGTTTAATTTAAAATTCACGGAGAACAATAATTAAAAAATAATTAATTTCGTGAAAAAAACAATAATACCCGATAAGCAAAAATATTTACAAGAACATTTCTTTGTTTCTTATATATTTTTTAAATTTATTGAGAGTAAAACTACTAACTTCTAGGAATCTATCTTTGTTTATGCAAGGAAAAGTATTAATTACACATGATTCAGTCATGAATCTAGCTTTTTCATTTGGAATACGAAATAATATATTAACTAATAGATCGTGGTTTAAAGGGTTAATACCTTTAGACTATCAGTTTCAAACAATTGTTTACCTTAAGGAGCTGAAACTTTACTGACTGTCTTAACTATTTTTGGATCCTATAATGCGTTTTTTTTTTTCTGAATTTGGCACATCTATTACAATTGCTATGTTCATAACGAACTCACTAAATTCAAACCCGATAGCGTCAAGTAGATGTGATCGGAAAAGACGTAGGAAAAATATATAAAAAAAAAAATACCGATACGTTTGAAAAGTCAAGAAGGAAGGTAGTCACATTCGAATTTGCATTTGCCGTCCTGGCGTCATTTATATTCATCATGATAAGGAGGGTGTGTGTGTGGGTGGGTGGGATGGGGGAGAAATCCGTCTGCCATTGTTCGTTACGGCTTACATTCTCTGCGAGACCACTTTTTTTTTTTTTTTCCTTCTATGAAAAATGGAGGGAGGGGAAGCAAAATTACTGTGACAGCCGGAACCTCCCGCTTCTTATTGATCCCTACAGAAAGACACACACCGTATGGGATCGTCATTTCTGACCCAGTGATTGGCTGTCGCTCGTGACGCCCACGCGAGTAAAATTTCTACCTGCTTATTTTAAGAAAGAAAATTGTTGTCAGCGAAAAAAGGAACTTAAGGTGAAAAAAGTTTTTTTTTTGCAAATCCTTTGCGAAAATCGTAACTTTCTTTTTTTTTTAATTTTTTTTTTTTCAACGATCTCAAGAGTTCACGTTGATATTAACTCTAATTTATGCTTGAAATGTCGGGGAACGCAGAGAGAAACGAGTAAATAGAAATAACAATGAGTCTTCACAACAGTATGATTGACGCTTGCTTTTTTTCTGTTTTTTTCTGTACGACACGTCTCTAGACCAAAATCGCGCAACATGTCTAGCAGTGTGTACTAGGCTTTAGGTCACCGTAACAATGAATAGTGTTACGTAACTTCATTGTTACTGTAATACAACTCTAAAAGAAACCTGCACCAGTATCATTCTACAGAAGGGCCACAGAAATCTGGGATGTATACTGTAACTGTAGCTACTTACAATGTACAGAAGGACCCGGCGTTGCTCGGTGCATAAGAGACAAAAATGTAACCACAAACATACAAACATCAGCAAAAAATAAAATTAACGTGCATTGATAAATAAAAGAAACAACACAAAAAATGCACGAACGAAAAAAGAATGGGTTCACACATCCTGAGAAATCATCTCGGGATTCTAGGAGAGCTGTTTCAGCCGTATTAGACTTCATCAGCCAGATTTAGTCTTGATGTTAGGCTCAGAATGTGATAAAGTTAAATCACGCTTTTGAAGAATGTGCTAGATAAAGAGAATGCGGCATCCTTTATTTTTCCGTGAATGATGTTTTTTGTGTTTTTCAGTCCCTTTATTTCATTTCTTTGAGCCTGGCAGTGGCTGGGACAAGGAACTTGAGGCCGTGCACGACACGGTGATTTGTTATTGTTGTGCGTTTTTAGTTACTGTTCGGTTTTGTTTACGAGAGCCTTCAATGCTTTTGCGCATGTGTCAGGTCTCCTTCGATTTCATCAAAATAGGTGTGAGGAGAAACAAAGAGGGGATGTTTTACTTTTTGTAGTGTTAGTTTACTAGTAGCTGCGTTCTATTTGGGCTTTTCTGGAAAGAATTATGGAAATAATAAATACTATTGCAAAAATAACAGGAACTAAAAGAAAAATAGGTCTTAGGAAAGTGCCCATCTCAGCGTATCACCCCTTTGCTGAGTAGAATCGTCCGCGAGTTGTGATTCTCGCTTTCGAAAACGAACAGTAGGATGCCACTTTTGATATTTAAGAGAACAAACAGGTTTACGCTATGGCTGTAATTATTACTAGAATTTCATAGTAAGGAGGCATACATCAACTTAACAGTTGAAACTAACAATATGTCAAGAAACTATTTTTTTGTTTTTTTAATGTCATTTGTGGCGATTAATGTGGTATCTCAAAATCTAAAAAAGAAAGAAGCGACAGTAAATTAACATCAAAAGATAGATTGAGAAATTCAGGTGCCAGTCTTCCACAGACTTCAGAAGAATGTTCATAGTGCATTAAAAAAACAGAAAAACAAAAATCCATTGATATTTTTAAATAATTAAATTTTTTTAAAAAATAGAGGATTTATTTTATTGTAAGTGTGTATTTTAAACCAAATCTATTTCATTTTATTCTTCTACGTTATTAATAATTTAAATTATTATCTCACTATATATTTATATATGTAAATGTAAGTTAAAGTAGTCCATCCAGTCTTCAGAGGGCTGGGTGTATCCTAAGGCCCGTCAGGAGTAGAACTTATTATTCAGTTATCTCAATTTTTCTTTTAAATGACTAACTTTTAACTTATGGTAATATGTGTTTTTGATAGTTCTTGTAGTTGTAACGCCATCTACGATCGGCGAGTAAACGCTTGATATTTGTAACACTTGCATTTGATATGTTATCAGTGTCATTATACTACTACACAGGGTGAATCGAAAATAGGGGGACAAACAGACTATAATGCAAACAATGGACATGAACAGTATCTTTATTGGTATCATGTAGTTCGTACAACATCATAATGTGGTCAACACACAAGTCATAGTAAATGTTCGAAATGCTACCAATAAAGATACTACTCACGTCCATTGTATTATTTTTCCATTGCATGTTTCCATTGTAATATGGCTTCGTTTCTTTGGAATGGAATAACTCGGCAACTATGCACTTCCGGTCATATGTTTACATGACCTTTTTTACTTCATTTGGTATGGGGAACTCCGCAGTTTGTCCCGTAGAAGCTAAACGTTATTAAGTATTGCAGAAGATAAAAAGGTATTGAACAGTAGAATAGTGGAGGTTACAGAGTTAGAGGGGAGAACTTCGTTTTAGTTGTTCGTTTTTTTCAATAAAAATAAAAAAGGTAATTTTTATTGTTTTATGTGGCTTAGTGCCGTCCGTAAAGATGTCAAGTGTTTTACCATTCATAAAAATTAAATACTGTACACAGATATCAAAGAGATAGTCATACATTACTGATGAAAATTAACAAAAAATTATTACGATAACTAAGAGTACTGTTATTTTAATATCCTACCGGGTTGCCAACATTTCTAAAAGCGTTTTAACCAAGCACTTCTGTAATTACGGAATATTTGTTTAAAATTACCATACAGTGTTTGTTTGCTGTACTCTCGTCACTTTTTACGATTACCATAAACCATTCGTTATATGAGTTGTGAATTTTAAATGGGCTTCAAAATGGCGCTTGTCTTGAGCCTAAGAGTGATTTGGCCAAGCTCTCACAACCTTAGCCTGGCACTTCACAGCTCCAGTATTTCATAATGTCGTGTAATTTCAATGATAATGATAGCAGTTATTGCCCATATCTGCTTCATAATCTTAATCTAGTGCAAAACTTAATTCCCCTTTCACTATCCCTGCCTTCACATCCTCTTTACGTCTGCCCTGTCAAACGGAAACGCAATGGCTCCCGACATAAAATGTTTCCATTACGAGC
>JAFIDM010000179.1:12512770-12530944 GCA_023159025.1 Thereuonema tuberculata
CTTTGTAAGGTTTGATAGTTTTGGTTTATCAGTTGGAAAATCTACTGTATATTTGGCAAGCAGTTCAAATATCTGCTCTAATTGATTTTTTTTTTTTATTGTTGCAAAAGCCTTAGTAATACAGTCTCCAAAAATTAAATGTTTTAGAAATCACCGTACAGCTTTATTTAATTATGTGCATTTTGATTTTGTTTTATGTTTGTCTTTATAGTATCTTTAAAATTTATTTTTATCTTTTTTGGTAGTTTAAAGTATTGCTAAAGTGTATAGAATATTTCTTTTTAATGAAAATGCTTCGCTGTTCAAAGTCGACCTGTGAATCTAAGGTACAATTTATTTATACTAAAATTAATAAAAAGTTTTTTGTTTAGGCCGACACACTAGCACAATAAAAACGTTTTATAAAATTTAAAAAAAAATCTATTTTACATTTTAAATTCAATAAAACGTTTTTATTCTAACCTACTGTGTCGGCCTAAACAAAATATTTTTAATTAATAAAACACACGTAAAAACTATTAATAAAATTAATAAACTTACTTATTTTTTTTTTTGTAAAGCACCTATTTAAATAAATCCGACTCTGCCTAAAACTAATAGAGGAAGAATTTGGAACACTCGTACAGAAACATTTTTTTTTCTTATTAATTGTATGTAACTTAGGTTCCTCGTAATGTTGTATAAGATAGATCTAACACTTCAATTCAATAAAAATTGATTAAATCAGGATCTCGTCTATAGAGTGATTAGTTTATGATAGAATTGTAAGTATGATCACTCAAACAATTATACAAAAACAATGCAAAAAACTAATGAACATTCAAACGATATGTAAATAAAATTCATATTTTACAATTCAGTTAGGCCTATATAAGGTAGACCTGACTAAATCTTGTTTGAAGATGTTTAAAAAAAATAAATAAAAAATAATGCTTAAGATCGTTAAAAAGATGTGGAAATGTATTTTATAGATTTCCTAAATTTAAGGTTTCCTAAATTTAAATTTGTTGCACTTTATTTTTTTGTTTTCTTCAAATTCTGTAATTTATTTCCTCAAAATTCAGTTCGTATGATTTTTAACTATTTTATTTCAGAAGCGAATGCTCTTAATCTAACCCATATTAATATATTCATTCTTCGATAAATACAACCCACAAGTGCTTTATGAACTTTTTCATTCTAATTATCTGAAGCCTTCATTACAGGTTTGGCTGCTTTGGTATGCGAAATATTTTTGTGGCAAATAGCCCCTTCCGTAACAATTCCAATTAAGGTAGGGAATGTCATTTACTTCGAATCGTTTCCCTGCTAATATTCATCCAACCACACACACACTCGGCCTTTTATTAATTCTGTACTATTTGTACGATTTAGAAGCGCCGTACATTATTAAGGCGCTCTCATTAAAATTCACTGAAGTGGAGCAGCGCCGTTGAACCGAAAATGTTTTCGAAATGAATACGAAATGTTCTTCTTAAATCAACAAAGTGGTTCGGTTTTATCGAATTTAGGACAAAATAATCCGTTTTAAAAATAAAATTAAATGTCGAAAATGAAGAAGTAGTTGAATAAATACACAACAGCAACTACAAGAAAATTAAAGTCGGAGCATCAACTTTTAAACTATCACATTTTGAAACCTAATCGACAGGAGATAAGGTAAATCTATTGTAAACACACACAGATACAGACATACAGAAGAGGGCGGTGTGCACCAACTCTCTGCCAAAGCGATTGTCAATTGATGAGCCGCTACTCAAATCAAAGCTTCAAATAAAAGGTGGTGTACACCAAGCACAATTAGACAAAACTTCATTTGGAACGAGTCGTTGATAGCGTGTGTCTGAAAGTGACTGCAATTGGTTAATACTATTAACGTCATTTCGAGGTCAGATTTATTAAGTATTCTTGAAAATACTTACAAGCAGATTTCACGCAGAAAAAAAAAATATTGTTAGCAGAACAACCCTATTTGACAATATTTTCGAACTTTTATATTACATCAAATTCATCGTCAAAATCACAAAAATCTGAGTCGATGTCGGCCATCTTCTAAGAAGTGAACAACGCAGGGGCTGATGGGAATTTTCTAATTGAGGAATGATTTAACAGAAGAAAATTGGATAGCTAAATTTTGATATTCAGCAGCAATGTAGAGACCAATGAATGTTGGTGCGCATCGCTCAGAGAAAATAACATATAGATAGTTAGATTAATGAGATTATAGTGTAAATTTATACTATATTTATTGTAGTTAGATTAATGTTCACACATAAATATGTAATATATTTTGCAGATTTCAGCAATAGGTATCTGTACACCATATTGTGGCGCTTACGTTATAAAAATAGCCCAATATTATATGTAGCTCCTTATATGCAAGTAGTATTTACATCAAGATCAATAGTACTGTTGTGGTTTAATCCTAAATCTACAGCTTTACAGTTTCAGCTTCCAAGATGCTGAGTTTTTGAGTTACCTTAAGCCCCGCGAACACCATACAATTTTTCAGCAATTTAGTCGTCCGATTTTGACGTCACGAGCAGTTTTGAGCCCGTTTATTGATTATATCAGCTCGTGACGTCAAAATCGGACGACTGAATTGCTGAAAAATTGCATGGTGTTCGCGGGGCTTTAATTACAGGTCAACAGGCATTATGTTAAAATAACTTTTTTTTTTCTTATTAGAGATGTTCGACGAAACCTACAATACCATAATAATAATATATAAAAAAATATAATTTCCAAATTATTACCGAATTTATTACCGAATTGCCATACAATCGAATAAATAGTTTAATATTTATGAAAAGCATGTAGTGAGTCGTCAGTATTTTAGTTTTATGTAGAGAAAGACCATTGACCTAATTTTAATAACACTCCGTTTTGAGTTCACGGCAGAAGCAATTTGGGTAGACGCAGCTGTGAAGAAATTAGTGTTTGTTTGCAAATTTCTTCCACTTAACCATATCTTCGACCATAAACTATATTTTGAAGAGACTCTTTAAGGCATTTTTTTTGGTATTATCGGAGCCACGAAGTCTGAGCTTAGGAATCTAGTCAAAATATGAAATATTATAATTAATATAAAATACTACAGTAAATTAAAACGATATAATGAAACAAATGATATTCAAAGAATTTGTTAAAAAAAAAAGTTAAAGGAGTCACTTGGACCAATGGGACCACTCGAGACCAATGGGACTTAGTTGAGGTCGGATGGTCAGCCCGACGCCCGCTCGCCTTTAACGGCCGAGAAAGATACTAGGTACGCATTCAACAGAGGGCTGGGTAGATCCTAGGACCCGTTTAAAGGAGAATGGAGCGCGGGAAAAAAATCCCCGGAGATCGAACCCACCACCTCTAACCCGCAGCCAAGCGCCCTTACCCAGTCGGCTACCGGGCCCACGTACAATTTGTTATTTGCTATTATTTCATTTGAATTGCAGTGTTAGGAACGCTATTGAAGCGAAGCGGCGATTGTAAAAGAAGCAAACCTAATATTTTCCATATTATTTAAATTGATGATTGAGGTGCTGAAAGCGCTTATCCCTCAAGTACTCTACAGATTATTTATGTATTTATTTTTCAAAACGTTCGCCGATAATCTTTTTGTTATTCTACATGCTTGTTAAATACCATAGATATCGGTCTTGTAGTGGGAATATTCAAATGAAACCTGGTCGGAGTCGATTACGCCCACACAAATGCCATTTTTAATCCATTCTCCTACAAATTAAAGAATTGATCTCATTGCGAACAGATGATGGATTGTTGTGCCCGGGACTTTCTTTGAATAGTCGCTGTTGAATCTATTGATGCAGTATAAATAAGGACAATGCGACACATGTTCCAGTTGGTTCTCTTGGGATATCGTTGTCAGAAACAGTGACTTATTGTTAAACATTTTACGGAACGACACACGTTTGCTGGTAATTAAGTGATAATTATGATCATCTTATGTGAACATGTCTATTCAGATAAGATGTGCAAATCTCTTGAAACTGACGATCAGTCATCCCAGGGATCTCACATGACTACCCCCTCGTATTCCAGAAATTCTGGGCATTTTCCAGTCCCCTGCTATAGGCAGCAAAAGGGATTTTTTCGAACAAATATTCTTCAATGTTAACCTCTCTATTCAGTTTTATTGTTTATCATTTTTTTTTTAAATGTCTTTCACAACGACAAGATACAAAGTAAACACAAGATGGCGACATATTCCCAAAATATCAAGTTAAAACATAATTTTCTATATTATTTATTTTCTATAATATCCAATTCATGTACAGACAATTACTTAGTTAATAAATGAAAACCAACGACTGCACATAAAGAAACAAAAATACACCTTTGAATTTGTCAACAGAGGGAATCGGGAACGTCCGTTTCGTCCTTATTGGGACTCATCAGCCCGATCCACACCTCCCCGATGACAAACCCAGAAAGAGGTGAAACATTAATGAAAATCACACTCGCTCCCGAAAGTGACTCCCAAACAAAAAAAAACAACAATTACAAATAAATGCGAAAGTGCACTAGAAAAATCTTTAGTCTAACGATCGTTAGGATTCAAAAGGCATTTCTTAAATAAGAGAAAACAAACCAAAAAGGCTTATAATCACAAGAACACAATTTAACATGCAGGAAATTTGTTAAAAAATGAAAACTAGCGACTGCACATAAATAAGCAAAAACACGCCTTTGAGTTTGTCAACAGAGGGGATCGGGAACGGCCGTTTCGTCCTCATTGGGTTTTTTTGTTTTTTTTTAGTGTTCTGATAATAGTATCAGAATACTTATATTCCCGTTTTGTGTGTCTGTGGACAAGTATCATTAAAATATCATTAGCAACAATCACAACAATTGCGTGTTTTGCATGCGCAACAATCAAATATATAATACAGCTCTACAACAATCACAATAACCGCAATAATTGCGACTTTTGCCTTCGCAACAATCATATGTATAATAATAAGGAAATTAAGGCAATATCAGTTATACAGTCGGATCTCTATTTAACGAAGTCGCTAAATCCCGAAAAAAAGTTCGTTATATGGAAAATTCGTTAAATAGAGATCACCTTTTATTATTCAATATTATTAAAAAAAGTACTATTTTAATGACATAAAGCTTACATTACCACATGCGTACTTAAATTTTACTAATAAAGTCTGTTAATTTTGTCTGAGGTTTTTTTTTTGAAAAAGTATTTTCGCTCATAGTATACGTCTCGCATCTTTGCAATGCACCAAAAACCCCTTCAGTATTTTCTTCAAATTGTAATTCACGTCGAATTGTTTCAAATGATTTTAACATTTTTTTTTTATTTCTGCATCATGATCATTTCCATTTTTATCATCTGCATCGCAATTCATAGCTGTATGGTTTTTATTTTTCACGCTGTTCAAAATATCCGATTCAGTTAGTGTTTCCGAGGTCTCAACTTCAAAATCAAGTGAAAGATAATCATCAATCAGCCTATCATCGTTAATTTCTTCTTTTTCCCTCAGCTGCATCCACATTTCTTTCATTTCCTCTAAGGAAATATTAATAATAAAAACATTTCAAGGAGAAAAAAAAATAGATACCACGAAAAAGTTCGTTAAATAGAAAATGCACTTCGCTATTTAGAGGTTACTTTACGAAGAAATTAGCAAAATGTTCTTGGTTCCAAAGAAAAGTTCGCAAAATAGAGAAATTCGCAAAATAGAGGTTCGTTAAATTGAGGTCCGTCTGTATTTTCATAGACGTATCAGAAGACGTTGCGAAGCATTGTGATTGGTTTACTAATCGCTATCCCTAACTTGTTTAACTTTAATATTATTGTTAAATATTGTTCTTTAATTAAAGTGGAGAACTTTTAGGCAATTTTTGATCAAGGGACAAATTTTCCTGAAAATCTCTTTTCTAATTATTCTTTGTTATTTTCCAGTATTTATTTAATGAAGAAAAACTAATAAAATATATTTTTTTTATTTACAGGTAAGGATGACTATTTTAGAGAATTCAAATATCTGGTAGGATAATTCCTATTGTATAACTATTTTTATTATATTAATAGTTATTATTATTATTTTCAGAGATTATTTGAAAGTTATTCAAATATGCATAGCGCACTTCCGCTGTGCACTTTAAGTTTGAAAAATAATTTTAATTTGTGAAAATAAAAATAATTTTTACAATGAAATGTTCGCGTCGGGAATTGAACCTGCAACCTTGTGACCCGAAGTCAAATGTCTTATCCATTAGGCTATGGGGACTATATTCAAATTAAGTCTCTCTTATCACTTCCTCTCTGCGTGTGAAGCAATGAGAGAAGAGTCAGAGAAAAAAAGTAACTCATTAATTTTAGCCTACAAGATTAAAATTTAAATTTCAATGTTCATATTTTTAGTCTGCTATAAGCGTAGGCCAGACGAGCATTAGAGGCAGAAGCTCGCCCTCAGCGACGAACTGAAGAGTCGTTAGAGACATTTCTCGACATGAATGAAGAAATTACAAATAACGAGCAAATACTCGTTACTAAAAGCCGTCACATTGTTATCCCGTCATTATTGACGCGGCGTGTATAATTTAGAATAATAACAGAAGCAAATTTCATTTGTCAAGCCTTTTTAACACTGAACTGAGGTAGAAAGTCATCAATTTACGTACATTGATAGCATCGTGTTTTATTTCAGCATAAATTTGTAGTTATCCAAATAGAACTTTGTAAGCCTTCCCAAAGTAAATTCAGAAACTATTGGAACGTGAATAGATGATTGAAAATAGTGATTTTTCTTTTAAATAAAATATTTAAATGCATAAAAAAATGATAAAAAGGATAGCTATCAAAATCAAAACAAAAATTAGTAATAACTAAATAAGAATTTGAACTAAACCAAAATAATACGTTAAACAGAAAATAAACAAGTTAACAAAATTTTAAAAAATAAAACATAAGCTATTAAACAAAACCAGAATAATACATTGAATGAACCAGATATTAGAAATAGAAGGTTTTATTATTTCAGTAATTTTATTAAAAAAAGTCCTCCAACTGAGAGTTGGCCGCCCTGTTTTTGTGAGATCTGCGCATGTAGCATCGATTAGTCTGGTCAGGCACTTCCGTATGATCTTCTGACAGGAAACCGCCATTGCGCTAATCGCTGATTACTTATCAAAAGGGAATTGTATTTATAAATCATTAAAATATTTATTATTAGCGATTAGTATTGAAATAATGCTAAATGTTAGAGAGAAGTTTTATTTTGCGTTATCAACATGTCAGCGGAGAAAAATAGCCTGGACGGACTCTTCGTCGTCAAGCAAGAGAAATACTTGCCTCTGTGAAGGGATACTTTCAAAACCTAAAATCCGAGAGACATAATTTATAAATGAAATTCTCTAAATAAACAAGTATTTTTCTAAATTAGAACTTCTCCGATAATTAAACGTTAGCCTATTATAAGTTAACTATCTCAGTGAGAACAGACGCCGTCGTCCATTTTGACAGGAAAACATAATTGATCAGCTACCGGAATGGCTGCGCAGTTCAAACTTCCGCCGGCCAACTCTCATTTGGAGGACTGTACATAAATTTTTAATAGTTTACGATATTTGTTATTTTCATTATTATTATTATTATTATTATTACCATTATTATTCTTACTAATGTTCGATAATAAATTGCTTTTAAAGGAAATATTGCCATTTCAAAATCACTTTTTATTTAATTTAGATGTAAAAAAGGTTTCAAGGTAAATTTTGGACGTTTACGTATAGTTCTGGTTAGACCAACGCAAAAGTACCATTTCCATATGGAAAATATTAAGATCTCTCGTTCTGACAGTAACTTCCTCCCACCCCTTACGACCACTCAGCAAAATGAATGTCTGTTTCTCATTTTTTTTTCCTCCCCCACATTGAAACAAAAGAGAGGCAGAGGCAAATGATTTGCTGCTTTCTGCCACGCGCCACCACGACCAGAATCCCAGGTATGTATCATTTCATTAATGCTCCGTGCATAATTCACGAGAGAGCTTTATAAATATTTGACGATTCTGGCTCCCAGGTGATGAAGCTGGTAAAATGAAGGCTGTATCTTTCCACAGTAAACAGCGGATTTGGAATGGAGTTGGTGAACGGAAGTATTTCTGCTATTTACGTATCCAGTACACTTTGGAATTTCAGTTTTACTTCGAATTGAGTGCTAATACGGAATGATGATGATGATTTTTTAGTTTAACTATTGAATGGTTGCTAAGTGAAGATTAGTCAAAAATGTAAAACTGCACAGGCTGTAAAAAATAATTCCAACACACAGTTGATAAACAATGAAAAAAAAAAAAAAGCAAGAAAGAAAGAATGTAGGAAATAAAGAAGTTCTTTGGAGGCTGTGGGAGATTGAGAAAAAAGAAAATGGAAACAATTTAAAGGCTTTATCTGAGAATAGAAGAATGTATTACAGGAATGCGATTAAATTGAAAGTCGATGCATTGGAATTTTGTTTTTGTGTCCATAAGCTCATATTGGCCCTGTATTTATCCTAACATGGATCTCATTTACCAAACCTTATCCTCTACTAAGGTTTCAACCGAGTAATATAATAAGTGTTTTAGTAGTGGTTTTAGAATGGCACTTGTGGCATACTTTCTTTCTATTAAATAATCATAACAATGAAATTTAATTCGTATAATTTGTTGTTGCGTTGTCCTAATAGAGATAAGACATACGTCGATATCATTGCTAGCCCATCTAACAGTGGTTCACATTGGACTATTTGGAGAATATAGTTCTGGTAGATATCTTATCCAACATAATGAATAAGTTTGGTCCGTTTCCTAGTAAATTTGTAATGGAAAAAAAAATCTTGGGTTCCAAACGTTAGGGAGTGTTTTCGCATTCGCATTATTCATTTTCAAGCAGTTGGGCAGATGCATTTCGTAAAATTCTATTCTGAGTGGCTCCAAATAGAGAAGAAAAAGAAATGTATGTGTGATAGAGAATTGGCTTCTAGCTTTGCGCTCGGCCTCAAAAGAATACCGTAGATGCATTACAAAGAAAATAAAAACCGCGATATTAATTAATTACCATTAGAAGAATATACGACGGTTGGGAAAAGAAGAAAACCATGGTTTATGGATTACTACTTTCATGTATTCTCAGTGACATCTATCGCAAAACATCCGTAAGTAATTTCTATTTTTCTGCAAAGCAGAAGAGTACAAGATTTTCGATTTTTTATATTTTTTTATTTTTCAGTCTTTGCATCTTTAACGTATCGATATACTGTTCTTATTATTTTTATATTATTCATATTTATTATAAATATCATTCAAATCCAAAAGTGGTTTCGGACGAGTAAAATGAAATGTCCGATCGGGAAAATGAACTGCATCCCCAGTCCGTTTTCGCTTGCTGATAATTCTCTTCACCGTCGAATGGGACAAATTTACAGCAATAACAGATCTTCCTAGTAATTCAGAAATACATATTCCATCATCCTGACCCTTAAAATAGTGGAAAACGTTTGAAATTATATCTCTAGCTTGATTGTGCAGGCCTTACAGTAGCCTGTTATGGCACCACCGCCATATTGTTTTCTGCAGCAATGAATTCCAGGATCAACTAAGTGAACCGTTTTTTTTTTTTTTTCCTTTTATGGTAATTCTTCTTTCTCTGTGCTTACTATAAGTTCTTCGTCATTACAGGAAATGCAAGCAAGGCGCATTAATACCGAACTCCTATGGTAAATGTAAAATTAACACTTTTAAAGCTCTTTGGAGGTCAAATGTTTAACACTGGTCAAATTGACCTTAGTTGATATTTAACCACTGAATAAATAAATAATAATAAAAAAAGCAATAAATTATAATAATTAACTATTTATCTGCTTCGGAATTTATATACACAGAATTGCGCCTATAAATTTATCGTTTTAACGAGAGATTGGACGGATTCTCACATCGAGGTCTCGAATAATGATAATTTTGCGTGACAGGTCATTGAGTTTTTTTTTATATCTACCTAACCCTTAGCTCTTCCAAATAATAAAGGAACCATTTAATCAACCTTTGAAAAATTCTAAAACAAACATGAACAAACGTTTTTGTATTTTATTTTTATTGTTTGAATTATTTTCTTCAATTTCGTATTAGATAACTAGTCAGTCACCTAATAATGTTTGAATCTCTAGATGGATCATCTTGAAACTTGATGTGTATATTCGAGGACTGGGGACAATCAAACATTTATACTTGAAATCTTTTCGAAACGGGTCCTTGTCGAGACAGAAGAGATTAAAAATTCTCATAGAAAAGCATTGGAATCTAAACAATGGATTTCTATTAATATCTAAATGTTTTAAACAACGCGTGCTGTGATATTGTTAAAATTAATCTGATTTTCCTGGTTTACAGAAAATTGAATAGTTCGAGTACAGTAAAACCCCATTATTACGCACGTCAAGGGACCTACAAGCATAATAAACGGGATAGCGCTATAGACGGGAAATGATTTATGAGATGGGGAAAGATTTGGAAACCATTTTACAACAAACATACTTGATTCTGCAATAGATATACTGCAAATATTTCCTATTAAAAAGATCTTTGATTGTGGTTTGCCGTGTGTGTGTGCTACTGATATGAATTATGACATTTTCAATGCTGTTCAGGTAACTATTAACGTCAATTGATACAACACTAGGAGCAATACTAATATATTTTCGGAGCAGATTTAGTCCACACTACTTTTTTTACGTTTGCAACAACCCTTCGCTGCATCGGTAATTGCATCCCTGTTTTTCGTTATTGTTCGCAGACTGGATGAGGGAATTCCTAGAGATTCTGCGAAATCCTTCTGACTTCTATAGAATTCTAGTGATACTTACGGAGAATTTCCAATTTTTCACTTATAAAAAGGGATTTCCGCTTCGACATTTTACGCCACTGTATCACAGACCCGCATTTCACAGAGTTCAAAGATTCCATCAAAGAAAAAAAAAAAGAATCTTTACAGTGTTATATTTCTTTTTTACTGTACTTATATTCTTCTCATCCAGAAGACGTTGTGATTTTAATGAAAATACAATTGACTTTTTTTTTTTAAGAAAACACAATAAAATTCAGAACTTTTAAGAAATAATGTTTTGAAGAAAATAGATTGTAATGAAATATAGAAATTTACGTCTGCGCATAGTAATTAAAAAATTGCGAAGATCGCTCGTCAAAGCCTCGTATTGGAGGCGAAACCGGTTGTGAACTTTTTAATTGTATATAAAGAAGGCAGGGACGTAGCCAGGATTTTGTAAAGGAAGAGGGGGATTCATTACATTAAATTTTTATAAATGACTTTGCTTTCTTTAAATGAAACTTTAAAAGGTAAAAGATGTTAATAATACTAAAATCTATAGCGAGAGTAGGCTCTTTGAATTTAATCATTTACACATACACAGTTGGACATATACACTTTCTTCTTTTTTTTCTTTTTCTTTATTTTATTAAGTTTATTATTTGCTACCGAAATTTAACTATTTCATTATGTAAGCCAGATTTATTATAGAAATTGTCTGTCACTTTCATTTGAGTTCTTTCATTATTCGCTAGCGAAAGGAACCGGCGTTGCCCGGTGCAAAAGAGAAGGAAGAGAATAGTACTACCCATTTAAGCATTACCATTTAATACTAGCGCCGTTAATTCTCGAAACCGAAACAAATAATTCAATTTTTCTTGATCCCAAGCGCCATTTACGGGTTAATCAATCGATTTTTGAGTGTAGGTCCGGCAAATACGATCGAATGGGAACAAAATTTTGGCTAAAACTTTCTACAGGATCTAATTAATGACCCTGCCAATTTGGGTTTTGGTCGCTTGGAATGCGAACAAATAAATAAGCAACCATTCAATCAACAGAATAAATAAAACTCTTTGTTTTTGAAACAGAGATATTTTAAAGTTTGCATCGGGATGTTGAAATTATAGTTTGCAAACAACGAAAGTTTCTCTTCTAATCCGGTAGATGGACTTCGCCTTACTAGCTTAAATTCTACTGATTTCAAAGATTTTTGCTTGGGGGAGGGGGGTTTCAAACAGAAGAACTAAACAGAAGAACTCTGTTTTGTGCAGTTGTAGATGCGCAGATCTTAAACTGTAATACATTAATCCTCTGTAAGTCAAAGCGGAACCAATTTTACTGATTAAGAAAAGTGAAATAAGCTTTTTCAGTTATTAGCAGCGTCGTGCAATTAAAATGAAATTCGAAAGTAATTTAGATTTTTATTAATTCTGTTACTCTAGCTTTAACATAAGCGATCTAAGCTGGGAGGGGGGAGGGTCCCAATCTCAATTTGTGTAATTTAATCCTATTTTCTTTCGTTTTATGTTTGGCTCGATAGGAAGTTGAGATTTTGGCCGCCGCCCCAATCCCCCAAAATTTTGAAACTGACGTGTTTTTTAATTTCTGGTCAGTTTCCTAATTTTGGCCCTTAAGTAAAAATCCTGTTTACCCTCCCCTGAGCTCCACCATTGTTATATTCTTCAGTAAAATATATATATTGTATATGCTCCAATAAACGCCGAGGCTCTTATTGTCGCCAGTCTCTAATAAGCGTCGGGCTGCAGAGGGGACACGGCCAAATAGTAACCGGTCTCTAATAGAAGCCGGTCTCTTAACAGTAGCCAGGTCTTTGATATTTGCCTACCGGTACTAGTGTAAGCGTCCATATCTTTATAGTCTTGCGTAATACCTTACGGTACATTGCCTTACAAAATGCGTCGAAACGGTCATTTGACATTGCCTTTAAGATTCGCGCGGTGGAATACGCTAAAGAAACTTCCGGTGAGGCGGCCGCCCATCATTGCGGATTCGGACGACGAATAGCTGCGAAAGGTACAGGAAGACATTGCCATTTATCTTTAACAGTCTTATGTAGTGTATGAAATTCAAATAAAGTAGCTGTTTGTAATATTAGTCAGTATCTATGTATGTGTAAAAATATTGCGTTCTGAAGGTTTTTGTTAATAATGGCCGGTCTCTAATAGCAGCCGGTCTCAATTAAGCGCCGGGAGCCGAGGCTAGTTTTGAAAATAAACGCCGGGGGCCTCTGTTGGAGCATATACGGTATATGTATTCAGGAGTACAGAAAAAAAGTGGAAGGTTCTTAGTGTTTTTTTTTCTTTTTTTCCTTTCCAGTTGTTTCGGAGCTTGTGAGCCCTTAATATCTAATCTCATTAACTGAAAATTAAATTGGAGGGTTTTAGGGTCAGTTTATCACCAAACAATCAATTCCAGTTGAGCTTTTTCATTTTTTATGACGACCAAAAAGAAATAAAATAAAAACTCACGAACAAATTGAGTAAATTTGTTTCACCAACGAACCAATTAAGCCTCGGGAGGTTTTGTTTTTTTATCTTTCTTCCTCTTTTTACTTTTTTTTTTTTGTTATTTTTCTAATTTTTTATTTTGTTCTATTCAATGGCATTTCTAGCAGATCATTCTCAGGTTTAATATTAGTCGTGCCGGCGTGGCCGAGCGGTCATAGACGGCGGTCTGTCGTTGCGGCCAGTTTGCCGGTACCCGGGTTCAAATCCCGGCTTCGGACTTGGATGTTTGCTTTCTTTCCTGTGTTGTTTACTCCTTCGTCTTTCCCTTCTTTCGCCGTCTATGGCATCTTTGGGTTTCCATCTGATTTGGGTTAGTGTGAGGAAGGGCATCCAACTGTAAAACCCCTAGCCAAATCCCAATATTGAGCAAGTGCGCCTTGCTCATCAGCGACCCCACGCGGCAGTGGGAAAAAGCTGTAAACAAAAAAAAACAAAACAAAAAAAATTCTCAGTTTTAATATTAAATAAAGAAGCAAATATATAAATAAAAAAGAAGAGACTAACAGTATCCGTCAGTGTGTGTAGGCGTATTTCCTTCCCCTAACAACGTTGGAACCGGTGAACGTGTCTTTTTGAACTTGCCATTCACATTTAAAGGCAATTAGACTATAAATTTTTCTTTGGGGCTTGGGGGGGGGGGTCCTTGTCAATAAATTTTCGGGTGAAGGATCACAAAAATAAAAAAGAAAATCCCATAGGATATTTATTGATATTTTTGAATATTAATCCTCGTGAACCCTAATTTTGAGGTGTGTTAAAAAATAATTGGATTTAGGCAACTTCAGCAAACATTTTACGGATTTAATTAAGTCTCTGCAAATGAAAAATGTGAAGATCTTGATCCTATTTGGTAAATATTACATTTATAAATACACGAAGACCCTCCACTTGATGTGGTTTTTTTTATCACATTAAAAAAAAAAAAAGTCAAAGGAAAATAATTAACGTTTAATTAATAATTTAACGTTAATTAATTATTTTAAGGAAAATCAGCGTCAAGGTTTCCCAGAAAGTTATTCTTTTCTTTTTAAACTAGAAATTTTAACATTTTTCAGATACATTGTTATTAGTCGTTTTACGAATATCGTATTTGCCGACATATAAGACGCACCGCGGTTTTAAGAGAAATTGTTAGATAAAAAAAAAGTGCGTCTGGCAAATACGATATTGTAAAGACAGCACAATTAATAACACAATTTTCTAGGTTTGTCTGTCTTAATGCTGACAATCCGTTATTTTTCCCTTTCTCGCCAAGCTGTTCACTTCAACAGTACGAACTGCAGGCATTAGATCGGCTGCATCAGCCGAAACAGTTCGAAGCGTACGATTTTAGACGATCTTCGCATCAACAGTTGCGATTTCGAATTAGATTGACCAATGTTTTGATTGAACAATGTTGTTTTTTTTTCGACATTGGACTTTTATCGGAAACTCTAATTAATAAAAAAGAAAAAAAAAAAAAAAAAAGCGGACGCGTTCAAGTTTAAAAGTAATAATAATAAAATTAAAAAAAAAAGGCTTTTACAGAACCTTCCTCCCTCTCCTGAACACATTCAAGTAGCCATTGGAGGATTCGCGAACTCCAAACGGGAAATCCAAGTTAAACTAATTTTTTAGTAATTTTTTTTAACTATTTTTATTTTTTGGCTGATATCGTGCGTAAATATTCGAAATTTGGCGCGCAAACAATACTTTTCTTTTCTTTTTTTTTCAATTATTAAAATAGTGTGTTTTCTTTATTTCTGAATTATAAGTAAAGTATAAATCAAGGTACAATCGTATTAACTGAAAGTATTTTATGATACACTAGTAATTTGTTGAAATATAGACTATTTTGATTTTCACTGCAGGAAGAAAACATATTTTATAGTTATGTATTGCACTAATTTGAATTCGGATCCTTATTTATGTCCAAAGACGTGTTTTCTATTCACTGACTTAAGGCTTGTTTTCATTAAGAAACTCAAACCGCCCACACATTAAAGCTGTCGAAAGCAAAACACCGCTAATTAGAGAAAATAAGACTTGATTCGATTTAGCGAAGGGAGCGTTGTTGTCGAAATAGAAAAACCCTTTTGTAGGAATTACGTAAGATCAAGAAAACCCCAAAAACAACGACTGACAAAGGCTCTGCTACACTTGGAGAAACGTATCTTGAAAGGTAAAAAGCCCAAACATCAAAATTAACATCTTTTAAATTATAATATTCAAATGTGTTTTCTTCGTCATTTATGCAATGGAAACAACATTTCCACGTTTGATTGGTGAGGATGTAAAATTAAAATTCTGTAATTGCATCTCAACCTGCCAACCATTATAGATTGAATCGTGTAAGTTTTCTTGTATTTGAAGTAGAATTTCTCGAGTAATAAAAAAAAAAAGAAAAAAAAATATTATGTTGAAAGGGATGCGAACTCAAAAAAAAAAAAAAAAAATTGAGAATTGCCATATTAGAATGATAAGTAATCCACTCAAATAATCGTAGAAGTAATTTTTTGTATTTAAGTATTAGCTGTACCTGGCATGCGTTGCAATGCCACTCAAAGAAAGAAAGTGTTTGTGTTTAATTCTGTTTATTGATGTGCTTTTGAATACACAATAATTTTTTTTTTCCGTCTGTGCATACACGAATAAATCAGAAGGTTTTTCCGACGCGTGAGCAGGCCACCGACAGCTGTCCATATGTGAAGAATGGATTTTCCAAATTTAGTCCATACACTTGTAGCGATTGTCCCTGTGCTTTGTTGATAGTCATTGCAAATGCGAGTCGCACCGGAAACTGCAAACGTTGAAACCGGAAATTCACTCATTTGTTGAAACGCCTCGCGCACCAGATATTGTAAAATGGTTCTACTAATTCAGAAACCTTCGCGAGCGTGCGCACAACAACAAGTTTCATCGCAATCTGATGAATGGTATAGGAATACATACGGAACAAACAAACAAACAAACAAACAAACATTCATTTTTATATATTGTCGTGATTTTGTTGGTGTCCTGGTTCGTGGAATAAGATAAAACGACACTGCTACTGGATCTAAACGGGTTCTCATTTACTGAGAGGAAGGGTTTTTATAGCTTTATTTACAGTGATTACTGATTGGCTGGAGGGCTTTAACAGATGATTGGAAGGTTTAAATAATAACTCAAATTAACGGAAGGATTTAAATTAAGGTGCATGATGGGAGCCCTTCCAGCAGTTGGGATTTAAAAGTAAATAAACAGAAATAACCGTTAACGGTTGGAATTTGAAATTGTACAAGTGATTTTGATTAGATAAATAAATGAATAAGTTAAAATAGAAGATACAGGATAAATAAAAAATAAATATAAATATAAATGTAAAAACTCATCACAATATTAAGATTATTATCTGACATTATTGTAATTATTGTTATTAGGCAATCACATATTCATAAATTATGTTTTAGTTGGTATTTTTCTATTCTTGACAGCACCCGTTCGGGCAGAGCCGAGTGGCAAATGATTCGAATCCTGGCCTGTTAAAAATTTTAAACGTAAAAGTTGTATTTCTGTTACATTATTAGTACTAGTGTAACTAAAACACAAAAGATCTCTATATACTATTTAAAGGAAATGCTTTCGGCATTTAGTAAATGGGAAGAAAATATATTTCTGAGGAGTATAACTGCTCACATTCGCGTAACTATGTTTATAATAGTATAAATTTCGTCGCTCTGTCTTTAGATTTCGTTGCACTATGATCGTATAAACGAGTTCGGTCGTAAGAGCGAGAGTCTACTTTGAATTGTAATTCTTGAAACATACCTGATTTTACAAGGTACCTGATTTTCTTTATATCAATCGATTTTGGTCACTCAATTAGAATTGATCATAAGGCAGTCGTAGGTACGAGATCGGACGTAAGAACGAGATCTCTGTCTGGGATTGTACTGAAGTGTGATTACACTTAAGACAAATTTGAACTACAAGTATTAAATCTTTTTTTTTTTTTTTACAAAAACCGCACACTTCAGTACTAGAAATTGATGAAGATTTTTCATTTTTTTTTATCCAATTCATTATTTACAAAAGAAATATCTTTACTTAAAACTTGCCTTTCCCGTTTTAAAAGCAAAAATAAATCTATTAATCTATAACAAGATTTTTTCGTTGCTTTTCTACTTAAGCAAATACTTTATTTTTTTTAAAGTCTTTCTCGAGTGTTTTTTTTTTCCTTCGTTGCTTGAGACTCCTGCAAAATGCATGAGAGAAAATCGAACGCCGGAATCGATGCAGACTGATTGGCCCTCGGAAGAAAACCCAGCTTTAATTATGTCTCCAGCTGCAACGACAAAAAAATTTTCAAAGTTTTCAGAACACTACCAAAAAAAAAAGCAATCAGGTTTTTTTGAAGAAAATAAAAAAAAAAAGAAAATACATATTTAATGAAGATGAATTTGCACAAAATATTGTTTTATCAATAAATGAAGAAAGAATTTGTGGATAAAGTAAAAGAACAAACATTGGGTTCAAAAAACAAACAAAAAAAAATTAAAGAAAAATAAGATAAAATGAAAATTTTTTTGCTTCATTTTCATTTAGAAAGAATTTTTTTTTTAAATAAATGGAATATATAAAGATTGGTTTTTAAAAAAATAAGAAATGAAATCCTTAAAACTAAAAAAAAATTATTTAATTTTTAAAAAAACTAAAAAAATAATATTTAATTTTTAAAATATATAGGCCTATAATTATCCTATTACATAACTTTCCTAGTTATGTAATGTTGCCTAAAAAAACTAAATAACTTCTTTCTTTAATTCTAATTTGTTTATCATTTTAG
>JAFIDM010000179.1:12535944-12559619 GCA_023159025.1 Thereuonema tuberculata
TGACATGGATCTAGTGTATAAAAAAGAATAGTGTATAAGGTGTTCTACACTGGAGAGAGTAAACGAACAGAGAGAGTATGTATACACGCAAATTATATTAAAAAGAAGCAAAAAGATAAATCGGTGTTAAAGAACATTGCTGTAATTTAAATCGAATCATGAGTACGGAAGTGACAATGATGAAAAAGACAAGAAAACAAGAAAAATTGTTGAAAGTTTATTTATAAGAAATATAAAGAATAAAAAAATCAATAGAAATGAAGGATTAGAAATAAAAAAGAGTCAGTAAAATTAGCTAGAGATATAATTTTATCTAGTACAAATAAGAAACACTAAATTGTAAAATTTGAAGAATTGGTTTTTTAAAGAATGAATAAAATTGTTGTAATTATGTTATAATGAAAACTTTAGGTTAGTTTGCATATGAAAGGAGTATTGTTTTGATGGTTATTTTGTAAAAATGTCAAAGATGTGTGACATGGATCGTAATTAACATCTGTAAATTGTTGTATTATTTAAAGCTTGACAAAGGAAAGCAGGAGAACTTTCCGAAAATTCGTTAATAAATGCATTTTTTATATATTTGGTGTTGAAGATATTTTGAATCTTATGATAAGAAGAAACATTATAAGGAAGAGGTGTGGACATAAAGAACACTAATGTTAAATTTCGTTTTGCAACTGAAGCGGTTTCGGAAATACATACCCTGAAGAATGTTTGCCCTTCCGTTTGCACTCCTTAGGATCTGAATATCGGAAATTCGTCGAATACGTATAATTTAGATTTTAAACAAAGAACACTCATATCAAATTTCGTGTTTCCAACTAAAGCGGTTTCAGAGATAAGCGTACCGTAGCACTGACAAGTGAGCACCAGACGACACAAAATGGCGGACGAAGATTTGTCATCACTGCCGAGTACGCCCGACCTCAGCCGATTGCCCGCGAACTCTGGCGAACGCGCCCGGAAGGCTTATTCAGTGTAAAAAAAACCCTTAGACCGATGCCGGATTATCGGATGCCGGATTAGCGGGGTTTTACTGCACTAAACAAATGAACCAAACCTTACTTCTTAGTTTTTATATGTAGTTCCATCGTTCTTTTCAAGCCTTTTTTTTCAGAAGGATGTGATTTCACGCAAATTCATCTTTTAACGAGGACTCGGTTAAAAGTTAGTAAAAGGGTTTACAGGTTTTTAACTTTAAGAAAAAGATTTTTATTTACTTCGCTGTCAACTTTATTTCATTTTGTGACTTCCCTTTCGATAGCTTCTGGTAACAAGCTGCCATTGATGCTGGTCTGTTCCTGAAGGATCTCGTTGCTGTCAGAAGCGTCTTTTAAAGAAGGCCACAGCAGATACGACCTTTGAAAGACATGTCCACAATCAATATTTTCGACTTCCATTTCTCGAGGAATTAAGGACGTATCTTAATCGATAAAATGCTGCATTAACACTGGGAGTGGAGGGATTTCGAACCGATTGGAAAGTTTCAGTTCTCTTTCATTCTTCCAGGGTGAATCTACAGGGTCATACCAAACATTTTACTATTATACTATTGGATACCTATAAGAAGATAACTTTTAACATTATATCTCGTAACTTTTCTTTTTCATTATTTATTTACTCCATTATTTCGTTATTTATTTATTCCATTATTTCGTTATTATTATTTACTCTCTTTTTATTATAATTTATTTTTCATTTATTTAGACCGAGCGAAGCGATTCTCTCCATTCCCAACTAGATCACATTTTGTGAAACATTTTATTCAAAATCTACAGTAGCTAGAAATATGAAATTTTGTATGTCCACGTAGAAATCCATATAGAGATGCATAATCATTTTTTCAACACTTAAAATTGTAAATTTTAAATTTTAAAAGAATTATTGTTTTTTAAAACTTAGAAAAAAAGTATGAGATCTTAAACCAAAACAAAAAATTTGTAATTTGTAATAATCCTACAGCGTCGTAGCATTAGTCGCTTTTAAAAACCTTCAATCTTAAAATACATATATATGTATTTATTATGCAAATTTTCGGAAGTGATTTTAGCAGTGACTGAATCTACTCCAAGCCCTGCACTTTGCTAGTTTATTTACATGTGTTAATTCGGAGAGGGTGGTTAGTAGGACTTTTGCGCTGTCGCCATCTACAGGCCGTCGAAGGAAAAAGGAATTTCCAAAAGCTTTCGGTAAATATTACCTATAAAGGGCTTAGCGAAAAACAAAAACCTGTAGGTAATCTGGGAAATCAAAATCTGTGAAATTTGAGGGTAACGGTCTGTGAATAGAAGAAGGGGACGGATAGATAAACCGTGAACAGTAAAGGATTTTCGCACTTAAAAAAAAAAGATTGACATGAGCTCTCAATCAGGCTAGTGTCAAATTAACAATATTTAACGAATAGTTGTAGAGTACTGCGCTGAAGCAACTCTATTTGGCGCCTGGTGTGATGTAGTTTTGACTGGGTCCCTTTTTTATTCATATTAGGGGCATCTAATAATAATCGTAATAAATTAATGTATTGTTTTACACGAAATTGCTTTCATTATTAAATAAAAATTTGTTAAAACATGTAAAGACAAATAAATTTAAGATCTCGACGGCGTCTCCGTTGATACGGCTCCTTGTGCGAGGACACAACTCGCACCAGATTTGCTGCGGTGCTGATAGAGAACATTCACAAATTTTGCTTGTATCCCTTAGAAAACGAAGATGATATGCATATTAATAAATGAATTTAATTTTTAATTACTTAAAAAAAATATAAGAATTCGGACTAAAAGTGACATTAGCGGGACTAGTTGAGGTGGATGCCTTATTTCGAGCCTTCAACCCCGACTACAAAAAACTGTATCCATTATATTTATAAACAATAACATTATATTTATAAAACTCCTTATATAAGACCAAAAAAAAATAATTTAGAAGATATATTAGTCGAAATACATATTTCCGTTCGTCTGTTAACATCATATCTCATAAAGCTGAAATTTTAAGATAGATTGTAAGTTATTTTAAGAATGATTCTTTTTGATTTTGATACATTTTTGATTTTGGTACATTTTAGGTTAATTGTCATCAAGGTAACAGAAAACCTTTCTTAGATGGTGTAGACATCCACGTACTAAATTTGGTAAAAAAAAGAAAAATGGACCAGTAGATTAAAGATCTACGGGCCACAAAAAGGATCAACGTAAATGAACGAACAACTGTTTCTTTTCACGCTTCTTATTCGAAGCTGGGTATTCGAAAGTTTGCCAACTATATTTTGTTTCTCTTGCTCCAAATAAGCTGTAATTGTATTCGCACCAATTCCTCTTCTGAAAATGCAATGTAGAATTTAGTAATTGCTGTTTTTTGCAGTATTGATATTTAACTTTTTAAAGTTAATTTTTTTTTTCAAGAGCAATATTTCTTTTTTAACACAGCTTGCAGTGATTCTTCGTCGTCTTTATTACATTTTCAACATGTTTCTCCATTTTACTTTTAGTCATTTTTCCATGTTTGTTTGTTTTTTTTCTTCTTAAAAATGAGAATTCAACTGTTTATGATTGTAAAAGTAGAAAACTTCCATAACGTTACATTAGAACTTTTTTCTTTAAATACCGACGGTAATATTTTGTAATTATTAGATCCGTGCTGGGCAGATTTACTCGGGGTTGTCCCGTTTCCCATGCCTACTCGCTATTCTTTCTCCGTATTTCTCTGCTTCTGTTTTTATTTTGGTGCGGATAGCAAAGTATATCTTAAATTTATATATTCTGTTTGGTAGTTTGCTGTATATATAATACATTATTATTTTGTATTATATATACACAGTGACAAAAATACAAAATATTACAATTGGATTTATATAGAATTTGTAAATATTTGCCAGTGGGATTTAACCTTGATCTAAAAAAAATGCACTTAAAAATCTTAAAAAACTAACAAACAGTCTATGCTTCAGTGGTTGTTGTCTTTCGTATGTATAAAAAAAGCTGCAAAGTAAACTGCAAGCTTGTCTTTGTTGTTGAGGGGCGCCATCTTTTGTTAATACAAAATGTGGAAACATTCAAGGGACAAGTGCTGGTTTTAAACAAAAAGTTATTGATTTTGATAAAAAATAAATAACGTTGTTAATTAAAATTTAATGCAGTGATTTTATAAATAATGTGAGCAATTATAACTTTTTAATATTTCCAGAAAAACTCCAGAAAATCCCCGCACACATCTCGCAGCACGATTTTTTAACTTTAATTTTGAAGAAAAAAGTGCGAGTTATATTCGAGTAGATACGGTAACCACAAATTAACAGAAGTTGTAAATAAATAAATAAATAAATAAATAAATAAATAAATAAATAAATAAATAAATAAATAAATAAAGAGGTATTACATTAATTGTTGCAGCTGGTAGATAAGTAAGTCAGTTGTGGCCGCGCTGTTTGCGTTGTCGCTAAGACATTGACTTCCCGCCTCTTAAGTACGGAGTTTCGTGTTAGTACGGACGATCCGCGCTAGGCAGGTTTTCTCTTGTTTCTCCCGTTTCCAACTGCATTATTTCCACGGGGATAACTCAATAGATCTTAAAAAGTCGCGATGCTCGGCTTCCCGGCAACCCACAATTACTGTATTTGCCAAGGTATAAGACGCACATTTTAATTAATTTTTCCTCCCGATGGAAAAATTGCCCCTGAAATCGAGTGCGTCTTATACGCCGCAACTACGGAATTCCCTAAATTTTAACGGCTAATGTTAAGACCATTTAGATGTGTTTCCTTCAGTGGCTGCTTTTGGCAGCTCTACGACTTCCGATCGATTTCCTTCTAGATTTACACGTGCGATTTCTGTTGTTTAGAGTAACTTCTAAATATTTTAGAAACCTCTTTTCTTCTATTTTGTTCGGGATTTTATTCTGCCTGGTAAATGACATTAACATTTTGAGGTAATTGTAGCTCATCATCATCTTTTTTCTCTTTTTTTTTCTTCTGTCGTTAAAAAACCACAGGGAGAAAGATGAGCTCAGTTTACCTGAATAAGCCTAAAACGCCACCACTCTCCCTATGGACATCTCACATTTCGCTTAATTCGGTGGCTTGCCAATAGGTGTCACCTAAGTCGACAACGCAAATGGCGAAAAGTCAAACATTAACCAAAAAAAAAAAATCTTGGTATATTTCGTTTCACCGAGGACTTGTAGTAGTTTACTTCTCCGTGTAACGCCTCGAAGAAAGCAGTCCCAGTTCAAAGTTTACGGTAGAGCAGTTGTTCGTGGATTTGTAATATCCCAAATGTTTTTGTTTGCAATACGATCAACCCAGTGAATGCCGATCTAATTTTTCTTTACATCTGAATTACGTAAGGGAATTTTGAATTTGCTTTCCCCCAATCAGAGCATAGGAAATTTTAAGAGAGTTAAAAGGCGGAAGGATATGTGACGTCAGTTCTTCAGCAGCAAGAAATCAGAAAAATATAGAAGAGACATTCTGTTAAATATTTAATTTACTAAAAATAAAATTACTTATCTGCAAGAGTAATAAACCATAATGTAAGCATGGAACGAAAAATATATCTTTATTAAATAAGCTAAAAGTAGATTAAATAACTTATCCTTAAATATTGGACGCACCAAAGTGACGCACCTAACTGTGACATTTCATCTTGACGTCGACAACTACGATGAACACTTTGCGATATTTTCATATCTAAATATGAAGTTACCTGACGTCACTTGATTATGTTATAACACAATAACATATCTACTTTTATCCTTGTGAGAAGTCCACAGTGAAAATGGAATGACGAATTCTTTAGTTCTAGTGTTCACACTTAAGCCTATTCGATCGTTTCATTTATCTTTTGGCTTTTCACTGGTTCTATTGCAATTCCCATACGAGTCCAACCCATCCACTACATTTCGAAGATTTCAGTACTTTTTATTTTGCACATAAAGCCAAACACTTTCATCAAGAAATAGACACAGCCATCATTATTGCAATCAACACTCGAGTTCTCGTGATTGCATTTTTCGTATTTGTGATCATGATTTATTATAAACAATACCCACTGTATTGCATTTACGTTAGAAAATAAACACTTCCACTTAAAATAGAAATGGACTATATTTTCGTAATGACTGCTTTTATTTTTTTATTCATTTGAACTTATTTGTTTTTGGCAAAAACCTTTCTGCAAAAATAAAAAAAAAGTAATAGGTCCAAATACAGTGTTACCTCCGAATAACGGACAGTCACGGGACCGGAAGTTTTGTCCGTTATTGAGAGATGTCCGCTATTGGGGAGGACTGTCTTTTTTTCATTTTTTAGCTTGTAGCATGTCATTTAATGAAAAATTACGTATAATCTTAATTAAATTTCTACAATTATCATTGCGGTATGAGAGAATATGAACAATTGTAAATTATTTACTACATTTCTTTTTAAATGAGTACTAATCCGTTTGTCTTACTTAAATAATGATAAAATTAATTACAGTATAAAGAAAATTAATAATTTTAACTTCCTAAAGTTTGACCGACTTCTTTGGCTTTTTCTTGAAGGAAAACACCTCTTACAGGAATGTTCTTTGCACGAGCAAAGCGGAACCATTTTATCAACATTTCGTCGATTTTGCTTGTTTCAGTTTTACAAAACATCAAATTCTTCGAATTTTCGTTTGAATTCACCATCCATATTTTTCTATTCTCATCTTTGTCCTTCAAAAGTTCACTTATCTGAGTTTTTCCAACTTTAAAACGTTCAACAAGACAACGCACACTCAGCTTCTCTTTCTCAGCAACTTCAAGAACATCAATTTTTTCTTTTAGTGCCAATCTCTTCCTTTTTGACGCCATTTTAATTCGCACTAAATTTAATCAACACGTTTATAGGATAGCTTTACGAGGGATTGATATTTACAAAGCAACTGCAGTGAAAAAAAGGGCCTCAGATTCGTGCATTGAATCATACGACACCGATACAATGTATCAATGTATGGGACACCGATGTAAATACAACCATGATGTGTTTGTCGAAATGTTAATCGAAAAACAAATTATTTTTTTTTACAATTAAAATAACTGTCCGCTATTCGGAGTGGATAACATGGAATGTCCTATTTATAGGGACTGGTACCCGCAATAATGTCCGCTAATTAGAGGTGTCCGCTATTCGGAGTGTCCGTTAAAAGAGGTTTCACTGTACTAGGAAAGATGGCATCACAAATCGTGTTTTTTTTTCTTTGTTCCGTTAGGTGAGACGAAAACACTTTATGAGTGGAATCAAAAGAAAGAGAAGACGCCGTAATTATATCAAGCCTCCATATTTCATCACAGATCAAATCCAATTCCGAGTGACAATCGAGCGGAAAAACACACACACACACAATGTTGCAAGAAGCTTATTCTGGTCGACTGAAAGTTATTAAGATGTACTGGTTATTAGAGAGAAACCAATTGTGATTGACGTAGGAGAGGGTTTCACTGCTGATTGGACTTGAGTTGATTGATTTCTGTAAATTTTGTTCTGATTTCTCTTTAATTTTAACGTAGTCAGTCGTTAAAGAGCTACGCGAGACAACATTACACTCCGAATCACTCATTTCTCTTTTAGCTACTTTTGAAGGAATTTACATTCTTGACCTCAGTATGTCTGTGAGTCTGTACTTCTGTGATTCCACCCACTAATAACATTTGAACAAGTTAAAATTTGTCGTTAAATTTTTACAAATTAATCGTTTATAGGCTAAGCGTTGTGCTAGCGGGGATGAATTCACGGTAGAACCTCATTATAACGGACTAATAGGGGCTGAAGGTTGTCCGTTTTAATGAAAGTCCGGTTTATAACAAATAATTCTTATAGGGCTCTAATACAGCAGGGTGTACATCAATGAAAGTACAATAGTTAGCTATAAAAAGGGCTTATTATATATCAAATAAAAAACAGCCTTCAACATAGTAGGTTGAATTGAAAAAGATGTGTACATTAATCTTTAAGATGCATTAATCTTTAGAACAAGAAGGTCGTGGTTCATGTTGATTACTTACATTCATTGGTTTGAAAAAAATATTTTTTCTGCTGGGTTTGTTTGCTGCTTATTTTTTCAGTTAATAACTGACGGAGGTGCCGTAAGTGTTCATAATATGCAAACACATTTTCATTTGCCGTTTGTTCAACATATTGAATAACAAAATTTAAATGGTCTTTCACTTCGCTCACCTTAATTGTAGGCTGCCAATTTTTTTAAAAAACTATCCGTTATAAGAGACGTCCGTTATAATAGGTTCCTTTATAATGAGGTTCTACTGTACTTCCTTTTTTATTCTTAATGAGAATTTTGATGGTTTTTTTTTTATCTGAAAGGCCATGTTTTGTTTAGTTGTCCTTTGTTTGTGTTTCTTTTGATTCCACTGAGCTACGAGTACTGGGCGAATCCCACTGAAGAAAGTTACGAAATTAGAAACAGTCTGTCTTGGATTCCCGGTAGGAAAATTCAAAAAGATATTGATATACAATCTTAATAAGGAGAAGGGGAAAAAAAAAACCCCATAAAAATGCACACAATTAAACTTGTGAACAAGTGAATGAATCTTCTTGAAACTTAACGTATATATTTTGCATCCGTATCGCCGTTATCTCAGATGATTGTATAAATAAATGACGATCGTAGCTGAACAATACCAAAAGCCTGTACAATAGATTCTCACTGTTCCCAATGACTATAGTTATTACTTTCTTCACTTTCACATAGGTTTGTTTTTTCTTTTCATAATTATTAGAGACCCCCATCTTGATCACCGACTTTAAGTATTGTTCAATTGGTTACCGAACAGACACAAAAAAAAAAAAAAATAGGCTTAATATGCGATATTATGCAGTTGATTATTAAAAAAAAATAATGCGCTGTTAAATATTTTATTTTATAAGAAAGCAAGTCAAATCACTGTTTTGTAGTAAACAAAACAAAACAAAAAAAACCAAGAGACCCGTTTACTTTGCACTCTATCATACGCTTGCAAAAAGTGACCGTACAAATGGACTTGCAGGGGAGTTGTTGCTGCCCAAGCATTTCCAGTGACTTAGAACCGGAGGTGGCTATATTGGGTCGAGGGGATCATTTTCGAGGGGATCATAGAGTTAGACCCCAATTTCTGTCTACTTGCTACTATTTTTCTAACCCTGTCAATGCCAGCTAAATCCGGAAGTAGCATATTTCGACCCAAACCTCCAGGCCAGGGGGAATCTGGCGAGATTTGATTTACCGAGCTCTGATTCCGGTTTGCTGACGAATAATTTATGAGTCTTTAAATAATTCATAAGGTCTTTTCCAATAATACGAAAACAGATCTTTTTGAATTTTATGTTCTACTAAACGGCTTAAAATCTTAATGCTGTGTTCCGTACAGTTCGTCTAACTTAGGAAGGCAGTCCCCTCAGGCGTTGGGACTGAGAACTTGAAAAAATAGGTGTGAAAGGTGTTGTTGTGGAATTAAAAAAAGGTCTTATGTGATCCTTTTTCTAGTATTTTGGAGAATTCAGGTGTTCGGAAATGTAGGTACTTAAAGCCGATAATAACGAGGTCAAGCTCTGCAAACATTGTTGTAATCTTTCCTCCCCACCCCCATTTACTTTACACCTTTCACCCCAATTTTTTCAAGTTCTCAGTCCGAACGCCTGAGGGGACAGCCTTCCTAAGATAGACGAACTGTAAGCATATCTTATTCTTTTGGATTTTGTTTCTACTGCAGTTCATTAATTTCAAGGTTTAATTACAATTTAAGACGACTAATGTTCATTGTTTTTCTATGTATTCGCGTTTAGGATGTTTGTTTATTTTTTTTCAATTTAGGTTTAAATTAATTAGCCGAATAATTTCACAAACATTAAAAATTTGTTGTAGAAATTTAACATGTGTGAAATTAATGGTGCAGTTTTAAAAAGCGGGCGGTTGTAAACACACATTCGGTTCGCTATTCAGTGTATTTACAACCTTCCGCTCCTCTCACCTTCTCCACTAAGTAGCAGGGCCATCTATGTTACTATTCCATTTCATCCTTTGCTGTTTCCTGTTCTCCGAAAAAATCTTAAACTTTAAATATTACACTCACTTCATCGATTAGGTCTACCCTGGCCATTGCTGTTAATACAAGAATAATAAGTACTGCTCCAACCAATCCCAAGGGTATTGTTTATGCCATTGCTTGTAGGGCTTTCCCTTGTAAGTATTTTGGCGATACTCGCCAGCCGGTAATGCGGCGGATGGCTCAGCACGCCAACGCTCTGAGAATTGGCGATTTCAATTATTTAACTGCATTTCATGTTCACGAAAGTAGACATTCCTTTGACTTGGAAAAACCTTTTATTATCCATCATGAATCTAACCATTTCATTCGTAAATGTCATGAGTCTATATTTATATTAACAGATTCTGAATGTTACAACGATTCCATTTCAGTCAAACCCATTTATCAATATGGCTTTCCGCCTAAGGATAAAGACCTCCCTTATACTATCTGACCTTCCGTTTATCCCCGTTCATTTCAAATAGTCCAAATACCCTCTCCCTTTCTATTTAAAATTAATTTTATTTATTTATTTATTTAATTTTTTAATTTTAATTTTTTATTTTTTTTTTCTATTACAAAACCAGCTTGCATTATTGTCCTTTGAATTTATAGTTACATCTGGCACTCATATTCATATTATCTGGCACTCACTCCTGAGGGATTTACGAAGATTCACCATTTCCGGTTCTCTGATGTTCTTTTGCTCATGTCTGCAGTTCCTGACACCAGAGGGCGTTGGGGACAGCATTTTTGTTGTCATTGGTTAATTTTCTTGTTATAAGCAGCTTGTATCTTTGTTGGAATTTCACTTGTAAAAGATAGGCAGGTCCGATCGAAACTTGGTCGAGATTTTAATGTGTTTTATGTTTTTGAATTATTGTGAGTCTGACCTTTTTTAAAACCACACCACTAAAAAAAAAAAAGAGAGTCAAGTCAAAATTTATTAACGATAAAAGGAAAGATATGGCATAATAAAAAAAGGGAAAAATTGCAATTTCAGCATTTTTTCCCAGGACTTTTTTTTTTTGGAGGAGGGGAAAGTTTTCGAAATAAATTCATCAGGATTGTGGATGATAGATAGATAGTAAAGAATAATATAGTTGAAGTTATTGTGAAATTTGCTTTATTAACGCCCTCTTCTTTTTCGACATCCTTTACTTATTGATAATTAATCTCCACTTGAAGCTTTAAAAGTCAATTGGCAGCACTTACAAGTATACTGTTTTCTTAACGGAGCCATTCTCCTGATTCTTCGCTCTTACGACAAGTGACTTAACTTTCGGGCTTGTGTAAGGTCTGTAGATTTCAAAAAATCTGTTAAAAAGACTTTTTTTTTCTGTTTTTGCTTTGTTTTTGCATATTTATAACACTGAAAGAGACTGTTTTTATGTGCTTCAGTATTTGCGCTTAAAATAAATATTTTTGTTCTGTTATTTCGTTATTAATTTTGATCACTTTTATTTACAAAGAATTTGGAAGAACGGAGTCTCGACAGCTGAGCAAATAGCTTCCTTTCAGATCTAACCGTCGACAAACTATAATTATTTTGAACGCCCACTCAAGTAGAACGACTGGCCTTTTATGTATTCATCTTTTGAATTTCAAATTTCATTTTATCCTTGCTGAGAATTAATTAAAGAAAATTTTGAAATAAATATCAATGAGTAAAATAAAAGTCAGTACCCGAAAAAATTTGAAAGTAAAATAATATTCAACGTCATGTAACCTCAAAAAAGAATGTAAAAAAAAAAAAATCAAAATTTTAAATAAAAACCTACTTTATATATTTTTAAAAAACCTTGGATTACGGCAAAAAATAAGTAATATAAAAACATTGGCCTTCCGGCTGAACTAGAAGCGGTATCCTCACCTTTGTCCAGTTGAAGCAAGTCCTGCTGCGAAGGGAAATAAGAGTTGTCTTACAACATTTGCTGTACGACGCACTTTGCGACCGTCATAGCAGCGAGGATTAACTGAATTCCTGGAACTTTAGAATCTGAATTTAAAAAAAAAAAAAAAAAAAAATTGAGGAAAAAAAAAAAAAAGGAAAAAAAAATATAATGCCCACTTTACTTAATTAATGCAATCTTTTTCTTTTAAAGAAACAATTCAATGACAAAGTCTCCCCATATTTTTAAACTATACTACTTCTTAAATACAAAGCGTTTTTCAAACTTTCCATATAATTGATCAAATGTATAAATATACTTAAAGTTGACTAAATCCAATTCAGTTTCATTACCGTAGACAGGTGTCGCTTTAACTGTCTCATTCTATGTACAGGCGTCCCCCGCTTTGACAGGTTAGCGACAGGAGCACTGTTGAAATCCGGAAATACAGTAGAGTCCCGATTATCCGCGGGATTGGGTGGCAAGGGCTTCGCGGATAACGAAAATCGCGGATAACCCGAAAAAAGACTAAAAATGAGGTGTAAACACGAAAAAATAATTATACTATGTTTATACTACGTTTTATTGTATAAAAAACATAAAATGTAAAACTTTTAAAATACATACAGTAAAGCAGAAACCTTTGTTCTACGTTTGCATCCACAAATTCCGAGAAGGCCTATAGGATTAAAATGCACAATAAACCTGTAAGTAATTTTCGACCTTCGCACTGTAGTACCTATTGTATTTTCCCTGTTGTTGGCTTGGATTAAAATTGGTTTTTTTGAGATTCGTAATTAAAAAAACTTTTCGCTGCACTCGCGGATAATCGGGGCTCTACTGTACTCGAAATGTCGAACGCGGTCTTTTTCTTTTTAGCTCGCAAACGCTTTATGGCCGCCGAGAAAAGAGTAGATTACCGCACTCTATATCTCTTGCGAATGCGTGCGAAAGCTAAATATATATAGAGGGTGATTCCAAAAGGTGGGTCAAAAATTTAGCCTTAGGTTCTACTCATGAAACCAAACAAAAAATTTCCTATAAACATGGGTCCGGAAATGAATAGTTTTCGAGAAAAACGTCTTGTATCATCATTAGAAGAAAAAAAAAAAAAATTATTTCTGCTTTGTGGATGGTATGTGTTCAATATAATATTAAAGATATTTAGAAGTATTATATATTTTTATTTAGTTTTATTGTTATTATGTAATAAATTTAAAATTCTTTTTTTTTAGTTTTTAGAAAAAAATATTCTTCTTTTTAAAAAAGAAAAGAATCTCTGTTTAAATTAAATTGTAAAGTTATTAATAAACCACTAAAGTAACATAGAAATATTAGTATTAAGTACAATCAAAAATGATACATCATAATTAATTATTTAATATTGAATAGTTAAATATTTTAAGATTAACTACAATTTTATGTTGTTATTATATTTACATTAATATTGATATACGAATATTAACACTACTGTATAGTAGAGTATTATCATATTTACTAAATAACAATATATGTATGGTAATATAACTAATTATTTTTAACAAATTATGTAATTATTCTGTAATAATTTAAAATAGATATACAGAACCTACAGACAGATCACTTCAAGAGTGGATCTAGTAGGACTGGAATTGTAAAACTACTAAATAATTAAAATAATAATAAAAAAAAAAAATTAATGTATGTTTGTTACTTGTTGTGTTTTGTTGGAAAAACCAATTAATTGTTGATGCAGCCGTGTTTAACTTCATTCCCATTCACTATAATACATCATTATTATATAATTCGTTCCTATTTTCCTTATTTGTGTTTCATTTTATGAATATTTGCAATACTTTTTTCGCATCATACTTTGCCTACAAAACATTTTGCTAAGAATCAAACACACCTACATTGAATAATGATACACAACGTTTTTCTCGAAAACTATTAATTTCCCGACCCATGTTTATAGGAACTTTTTTTTGTTTGGTTTCGTGAGTACAGTAAAATATACAAAAATTTAGCTCATTTTGATTTTTGCATAGGTAAACGATGAATAGGCCTATGTTGGATTGACGAGCGAGGTCGCAGAAGTGTGTGGAAGATCGTAGAAACATGACGAAGCAGAGAATGTGTGGGTTCTGCTTATAATTGAAAAGGGTTATTTCTTCATTTTAAAATAAGAAAAATTACCAAGCACATGAGCAAATATTATTATAAACAAGATTTAATAAGCCAGAAATTAATCGTATAAAAACGTAAAGAAATGACATAGAAATGAACAATATCTGAGCGTTCACAGGTGAGTGTCTGGAACGGCCGTTTCGTCCTTTGAAATGATATTTTTCGAATTTATTTCCGAATAATTAACCGGAAATACATTCGATTCTCCTGTCCCGCAGTGGCCGGATTAGAAATGGTTTAATCTGTGTTGTCAGATAGCCATGGAAATTCATTGTTTCATTGTAAAGTGTTTTTTTTTTTGTCGCGCTAATGTCTCGCCGAGGATCGAACTGACAAAATTTCAAATACAAGAGTTAGGCCTAACTTCCGCAAATGTATATGTTAAGTTTTAGGAAGATCTACAAACTAGGTTAAAAGTTAGTAAGTAGGAAGAATGATACGGCCCCACACACACACACACACACACACACACACGGAATAGTGCTTTTATAAGCCTCGCTTCCTTTGGAAAATCAGGCTAACAAAAACGATTAACATAAGACTTTTGAAAACCATGAAGAATTGTTACGAAATTTTGAAAAAAATGTAATTTAAAATTTGTCCTTGAGTAGGCTTATTCTTTCTAGTACAAGTACTTCTGCTCTGAGATGTAGTAAGAATTTCTTCTTTAGAACCTCTATCACTTCACCGTACGTGAAAGGAATAAAGTAGAATGGAAAGAATCCTGACTTCGTGGCATCCAATGTTGTCAGTCTTCGATCTGGAGCATGAATCATTCGATTGTGAGTTTTTTCTCTCCGATTGTCGACGAGCTGCAGTTGGTACAAAACTCGATTTCCTCTCGCAGCCCCTTCCTACACAAGCTAAAACAGCCGTGCAAACATAAATACTGTCACACGGAGCCGAGAAGTTTAATTTTGTGTGAACGGCGCTCGATGCCCGGATGCAACCGACAGAGACCTCTGGCGACGTGTGCGGATTTATTATAGTTATTGTTGATGCAAGAAGGGTATATCTAGCTCTAAAAAATATTAAGGAAATGTCATTTATAAATCATTATATATATATATATAATTACATAACTATAAAAAAAACCATAAATAAATAAAAACATGAAACACGCATACTTGAAATTTAAGAAATTAAATTTGAATTTTTTTTAGTTAATTACTTGTAAACGCAAATCGATTTCATTGTATTCATTTTTGAAATTCATATTGTCCTTGAAAAAAAAAAGTATTACTAATGAAGTTTTTGAACTTAGATCCTTTGTTTTAACCTTCGGTAATCTTAGTCTTTATGTAGGGCCTCACATTTTTAGGGATCTTTCATTATCAGCTTAATAATGTGTTTTGGCCTTTTTATAACTTAAATAAAAGAAATCTCAGAATTTTAATATAGTCTGTTCAGATATAGTTCGAATGTGATCTTCATCCAGTTTAATCAAAAACGGGACACTTTCAGAAGGTATATCTATAAGTCCCTACATCACGCCTATAATTTTTATTTTTTTATATGTCCAACTACAATATCCATCTACTATAATACCTTAAGCCTATTTAAGATTAGAGAAAACTCTGCTCTGGGCATATCAGTAAGAGACAATTTGTTTTATATCTGAGAAATGAGACAAACACAGAAAAAGAAAAAAAAAATATCTTTTTTGACAGTTCATCAAAACATGAAATGACCGATGAGGTATAACATGTATTTGATATACTCTTCAGTTGTAAATGTATATTTAATTCACCTGTTCTTTTCAATAAATTTTTATCTTTTATAGATTACTAGCTGTACCCGGCATGCGTTGCAATGCCACTCAAAGAAAGAAAGGGCTCGTGAGAAGGGGCCGTAAATATAAGGTCCCAGTGTCGATCGGGGGTGGGACACTTAGGCCCTTGTGTCGCCATCCCCATCCAAGTGTGGTGGACCTGTCCCCCATAGGAGAGCGAATTTTTCTCTTTTTCCAATTGACTTAGGGGCCCCGAGAAGGGGCCCTAAATATAAGGTCCCGGTGTCGATCGGGGGTGGGACACTTAGGCCATTGTGTCGCCATCCCCCCACCCAAGTATGGTGTCCCTGCCCCCGTAGGAGAGTGAAGTTTTCCCTTTTTGCAATAGACTTGGGGGGGGGGGCGAGAAAGGGCCCTAAATATAAGGTCCCGGTGTTGGTCGGGGGTGGGACACTTAGGCCCTTGTGTCGCATCCCCCCACCCAAATATGGTGTCCCTGCTTCCCATAGGAAAGCGAATTTTTCCTTATTTGTAATTGACTTGGGGGGGCCCGAGAAGGGGCCCTAAATATATGGTCCCGGTGTCGGTCGGTGGTGGGACACGTCAGCCTTTGTGTTGGCTTCCTCCCACCCAAGTGTGGTGTCCCTGCCCCAAATTAATAGGAGAGCGAATTTTTCCTTATTTGCAATTGACTTGGGGGACCCGAGAAGGGGCCCTAAATATAAGATCCCGGTGTCGGTCGGGGTGGGGCACTTCAGCCTTTGTGTTGGCTTCCTCCCACACAAGTGTGGTGTCCCTGCCCTCCCATAGGACAGCGAATTTTTCACTTTACACAATATTTGTGTAGTTCTTATTTTCACCACCAGGTGGATATTGGGTTTTTCAGGGCTTTTACCCCTTTTGGGGGGTGGGTCCGGGTTCTAAGGTAGCCTATCTTTTCCGCAGTGTCCTAAAGAGTAATTCTGCAAAGTTTGGTCCAGATAGGTCAAAGGGCCTAAGAGTGTATAAAGGACAGACAAAGAAAGAAAGAAAGAAAGAAAGATACATTCGTTTTTATATATATAGATTTTAATGCATTGAATTATTATTACTTTTATTTTCTTATTTTTTTCTCTAATAGTTGACACTGTGTTAACAGTAAATAATAAAAAAAAAAGTTTTCAGTTTCATTTTTTTTTTATTTACTGCTAATAATGTTTTAAAACACGGAAAATGGGATTAAGTAAATGCCACAAGTGATTCAATCAAAACATACTGCTTCCAAACTTTTACGTTTCTTGAGATACTAAATAAATATTTCTATAATAAAACTTATAATATAAGATATATCTATAATATAAGATACTAAATTTCAGTCAATTGGAACCTTAGTTCCAATCAATAGTTATTGCTTCACGAAAGTTTGTTAAAAGTGGGCGTAGCAATAGTTATTAATGGATTAATCATTCCGGATATCTCAGCGACATCTACTGAAAACAAACAAACTGAATTGTCAACTATTCGTGAATGAATGTGAGAATTCTGCGATATTGTTTACTGTTGTAATTTTTTATAACATTTCATTATTATAAATTTAAATATGTTTTTTTAGCTATCAATTTCACTTACAAATTGATTTGTTTTACTCATACTTTTGAATGATTGACGTCACTGTAAAATTCCAGGCATGATTAAGAGTCATGGTCATTCCCTTATGTGTACACTGGTGGCGCCACCTGCAACAACAATTCAGTTCAATCGCTGTCTGCTGTTCAAATCAGTTTACCAGTTTGTTTGTTTTACACTATTCTCAGATGCAATTTGAAAACAATAAATCACCTTCAAGATTTCAGATATTATTAAGCTGTCTTTCTCTCCTCTTTCTAGAAAGGGTATTAAAAAAGAAGTTCCGTAGATTCCATATTACATTACACAGTTCTTATCACAATTCCTAATTTTATGAAATGGCTTCTGGCTATTTTAGACGAGGGAGGGGAAAAAAAGAATAGAACGGTTTTATCATTCTCTTTGAAGCTTGCTCCTTACGTTATCATATTAAATCGAAATCTTAAACTTTTTTTTCTTTTCTTCGTTCAATTAATTTCACTTACAAACATATGGAACGCCGTTAACTAAGATTTAAAAAATGCCACAAGATCTCTTATCAGGATTTTTTTTTTTTTTCATTTTAACGTGACGTCTGCCAAAAAAACAATTGTTTTCTTGGCAGACGTCAGAAGAAAACTGGAAAAAAGATTTACAAATGTTTACAATTATTTTAAAAATCACGGGAATTCCATTCCATTAGATTTCACAAATACCATGTTGATTTCATATAAACCTTTCTTGATTGAACTAGTGGGCCGCCCGGTGAATTTGTTTAATTAATTAATAAGCAAATAAAACTACAAATAACTAACAGTCACATTATTATTTCTAATTTTAAGAGGTATTTATTTACTTAAACAATTTTGTCAGTGTTGGATTTTTGATAGTTTAGGTCCCCTTCTTATGAAACAAGGCATACAATTCCTGAAACTGTTTATTATAAATTAAATGGAGGCAAGATTTCTCTACAAAAGTATATATTATATTTCTTCGTTTATTAATTTAATTGATCACTTATTTCATTCTTTCTTTTCATTGGTCTAATAATAAACTCACTAAAGTATTAAGAAAAGGTTAAGATGAAACGTTACTATTATATATTTAATCAAATATTTTAATCAAATATACAGGGTGATTCACCAAGATATGCAGAAACTTCGGGAGCTCATTCTACATGTAAAAGTAAAGAATAAAACATAGGTCCGGAAATGCTTCGGTGTCGAGTTACGGCTAGCGAAAGATTTCGCCCATAATGTAGTATCCTGGGTGAAATGAAGACTTGCTGGAAGTCTGGGAAGGTAAATTAAGGGGCAAAATCAGTGGTTTCTTATGGTTGTTGACCTGAAAAATCGAACGAAACATGTCGCAGAACTATATCTCCCCGTGGGTTGAAGCTTATCCCACGTGGAACCTACAAAAATCTTGGCAACACAATAACAGCTGTTCAACAATAATGTGAATTGCATTGTTTTGATTTATTGTGAGAGCTAACAACGGAGGTGTAGTCCATGTGCGTATTGTTGTACAATATTATGGGCGAACTCTTTCACTAGCCGTAACTCGGACTTATGTTTATATAACTTTGTTTCTTTACTTTTACATGTAGAATGAGCTCCCGAAGTTTCTTCATATTTTCTTGAATCACCCTGTATTTACAGTATATAACAAGAGATGTTCAAGTTTAGATATGCAGTAAATTTGGTTCTAGTGTAAGGCAGATTTTTTTTTTTTAAATAAATATGATGAATATCACATTATACTACTTCAATCAGATACACACACACACACACACACTACTCTGGGTCCAGTACAGATGCAGGGATACATTAGATAGCAGTTAGATCAGATGAATGTAAAAGAACGTAAGGTTACAATAAATACTCATTTTTTTTGTAAGCTACTGGCATTTATTTGTAAGTGAAGTGCGAAAGCGTATTTCTGTCCAGTTGTGTTTTTTTCTGGATTTATGAATTATTACGGACGCTAAATTTTGCTTTTCATTGCACTTATGATGTTTCTTATTTATAATTAAATTCCTTAGTGTCTTTCAGTGAGAGGACAAGGGATTAATACTCTGGATTTCACAGGATTATTTTTTATTTGATTGTGTTTGATCTCGGCGGCCATTCCCGGGAGCGAGAATAGTTTTTTCCTTTAAAACTTTCGCATAGTCTGAAGCAAACATGAAGGGTAAATTCTGCTGATGATTCCTAATAAGGATGAAACAGCTGTTCAGGATTCCCGTTGATGTTGGCTCTGTGTTTGAAAGCATAATTACTGTCGAGTTGTGGGTTTTTTTCTCGATTGATGAATTATTACGAACGTTAAATCTTGCTTTTCATTGCTGGTATGGTTGTGTTGGTGAGATATAGAAATTAACAAGGCAAAAAAAAACAAACAAACAGGTTTCATCAAAACCTTTGTAAGCCAAATGAACGTGTTTTAATTTCATTTTCTGCCATTTCCTATGAGACAGGAAGTGAACTCGTAGTTTTTCCCATCTCTGCAAGCCACAAGTCTTCCAGTAGGTGTGACTCAAGTATGTCCGACTTGTAGTTTGGCGTGTAGAGATGGTGACACGGAATGAATGGAAGAGCTCTTTCCCTTTACATTTTCGTGTATTGGATCGCTGAAAAAAGCGAAACTGATTAAAAAAAAATAAGAAGGCCTTTCCTTAGTGAAATACTTTAGTAATTTAGAATTTCCTTTAGATAAACAGATTGACGAAATATACAGTACCTTACAAAATTGATTATTTTATTATTTATAAGTGAAGTTATGGTTGTATTTAATGGTTCTTGAAGGTAAGAAAGTAAACAACAATTTGCTTTTTAGAGAATATATATTCTTTTTAGAAATAAAATGTTGCGCATAATTTTCACTGCCGATATTTAAAATCTAGCGGTGACAGACAGTGTCAGTCAGTCACAGATTTGGGCTTTTATATTTTTTTTTAATTCTAATTGTAAGTGTTAATACCTTAATATAAACCGAACAACATCTTATTCTGTTCCGTCCGGAATTCGGTCCCTTGAGTGGTTTGTGAAATAATTGGCAACAATACGACGTCAGCTTCATGATCTGGAAACAAACCAAGGCACGTACGGCCAAGCAGACACTTTTGACACCGCAGTTCATCATTTTCAATGTAAAAGGGCTTTTCACAGGAAATAATGACAGTTCGTTTATACCACCCTTAAAGGTTGGACGACTTTGATTGGAGTCTATTTAATGGAGGTAGATAATAGAATTAATATTGAGCCACTGATAAAAACAATTAATGTTAATTTAAAAAAAAAA
Source organism: Thereuonema tuberculata (assembly GCA_023159025.1). NCBI lineage: Eukaryota > Metazoa > Arthropoda > Chilopoda > Scutigeromorpha > Scutigeridae > Thereuonema > Thereuonema tuberculata. Next base: position 12,556,666 of record JAFIDM010000179.1, read on the forward strand.
AAAAAAAAAAAAAATCACGCTTTTATCTAGTAATGGTGCACGGAAGGACGTGTTGCCTTGGCAGAATATATTAATATAAAATATATATTAATATATATCAGTATATTATTGTATATTATTATATTGTCATCAGACATAAGCAAGTGTGCAAAATTTCTAGATGATTGACCGACGGGAAGTGACTTAAAAATTCATTACAAGATTTGACCCGAAACCAGACAGTGTGAGTTAAGCGCGTTGCACAGATCCGAAAATCGGACGAATTCTACTTCACTTAAAGGTTTTCTTAAGTGAACATTCATTTTATTTTAATTTTATTTTCCTTTATTTTAATTCTCCGAAATGGATATTCGTCTTAAGGAAACCTAAACGCTACTTTGATTTTAAGAAGAAAAGTATAAAGACACAGAAGCCATCGTTTGAAATACATTGAATTCTCCGAAATGAATATTCGTCTTAAGCCTTAAGTGAAACAGAATACATCCGATTTTTAGATCTGCCGTCCGATTTTCGGATCCATGTGCAATGAGCTTTAATAAAAGCGTGGTAAAACGACTTCGACTTGCATTTAATGGTAAATTATGTTAAAACTGAGAAGAAATGAAGCTCTTGTACAAAGTTAAGTACATGAAGTGGGTTCATCCGTAATGATAGAGTGATCTGAAATTCCAAATTTCCAAATTAAAGCCACGTTGATTACAATCATCGTATCTCTTGAAAAAGATAAATATTTATTGAAATAATGTAATTCCTCTGTAAGTATGCGAGGCTTAAATCTTGAACAATGACTTAACAAGTTTGAAATAAGTACAGTGCAACTTGGATAATTCGAAGCTGAAGGGACCACTACAAAACTTCGAATTATCCAAGTTTTCGAATTAAACAAGTTACATCTTTTAACTTTAATTTCAAGTCCACTGAATGCTTGAAAAGATTATTTTGTCAATAAGTAAATATTTATTCAGAAAGATCATGGTATGAAAGACTTAAACACTATATGTATGTAAACAAAATAAGATTTATATTAAGTAAGCTACAGTATATATTACATTTGATACAGAAAATTATAGTTTTTCAAAAAATTGTGCAATATCTGATTGTTTTGTAGAATTCAGTCGCTTAAGGTTAGCAAAATCATCAAGCATGTTTAGTGAACGGAAAACAGCTTCACTTATGTTGGTTTGTCCTTCAATGTACCGACGAAATTCGGCGCTATCCCGTACTCGTTGGCGATTTGGCATTTCTTCTTCACACCCTTTTGCACCTCGCGAATGACGGCGACCTTTTCAGCGAACGTTAAATTCTTGTACACGCGTGGTTTACTGAAAGACATGGTGACACTGACAGCAGGAAGCTCGAATGGCGTCTGAAGCGTCACGTGTCGAATGGCGTCACGTGTCGAACGGTGGCGGGAAGGGGATTTCAGTTGTCACGTGTCAAATTTCTTAACGATGAAACGCCGAAAAGTCGTTATGGTTCGAAATTTTTTATAAAAAACTTCGAATTAAGGAAGTTGAACTTCGAATTATCCACGATTTTTTAACATTGATTTAATAAGAAATTCAAGGGATTAAGAGAAATCTTCGAATTAACCACGATTTCGAATTAAAGACGTTCGAATTATCCAAGTTGCACTGTATTAACATGATCGTGAAAACTAGAATTCCTCACTAAAAATCAAAATGAAAGTAGTTTAGCTTTTTTTTATTAAAGTAAATTAGATTTCACGAATCCTTTTTTTTTAATGTGTGTGATATTAACTGTTCGAATTAAGTTAACGCTAACACACACAATAAAATGAAAGAAATTATACAGTTAAACAAGATAGGGATAGCGATTAGTAAACCAATCACAATGCTCCGCAACGTCTTCTGATATATTTAAGAAAATGTAATAATGCTATCTCAAAGTTAAACCATAACACCTAAAAATTTCATTGCTCCTCAGAATTTCATTCCTTCATATCTACCCTTAAACTGCGATAATATTCCTTTGTTTTTCCAAAACTTGTTCATTTTGTCATTTTGTTTAATTTATGTTGAATTATTGCTTTAATTTCCTTATTATTGTAAATGTCATTGCTGTGAATGCAAAAGGCGCAATTGTTGCGATTATTGTGATTGTTTTGATTGTTGCTAATTATACCTGTCCACAGACGGACAGACGAACCGGGATTATAAGACTTCTGATAGTTGTATCACAAGCCTAAAAACGACGGTTTCACTAGCGAAAAAAAAAAAACAAAACCGTCGGGTATCCTCAGGTCCTACTAGACGATTCTTTTCGATTTCAATTTTATTATGTGTGTTTACGTTAATTTAATTCGAACAATAAATTAGATTTACTTCAATAGCTAGATGGCGCCACCTTTCCTACTTACGAAGAATTTCGAATAAAAAAAATATTCGTATCTTTGTAAGTATGTACTGTTTTTAGGTAAGAAATAAGTAACACAGCCAATTTGCTCATTAGAGAATGCTTACTTGTTTTAGAAATAAAATATTGCATATAATTTTCACTGCCGGTATTTAAAATCTAGCACGGGACAGACAGTTTCAGTCAGTCACAGATTTGAGATTTTATATTTGTTGAAATGCAAAAGTAAATTTAAAAAAAAAACAAAAAAAAAACAACTAAATCTATAGGCCGACAGACGGTTCTTGATGATCCCGAATTTTCGCGATTTCACGTGATTGACGCGAGAATAGCCTCTACCCATGATTTCTCACAAAATGGCGAGAAAGAGGGCTTATCGACTCCGGGAAAGAAGCGACAACGAGCAAGCCCCGTTACTGATGTAGATGATTTTGACCGATGCCTTATTCGCCGCTGCATCCATCGTCTCTACGCTGAAGGTTAAAATCTAACTTTAACATTTTTTCTCTAGCATTTTCCTAGTGACAGACATTCAAAATACTACATTCCTTGAGACCTGCTGAAGAGGCTAATGGCCA